>OZ025263.1:36591040-36989641 GCA_964019135.1 Arenicola marina | reverse complement strand
GTCACATATACCTGCATAGGGCGGTGGTGGTGGTGGGGGGGGGGGACTCTCGCAGTCACATATACCTGCATAGGGCGGCGGTGGTGGTGGGGGGGGGGACTCTCGCAGTCACATATACCTGCATAGAGCGGCGGTGGTGGTGGGGGGGGACTCTCGCAGTCACATATACCTGCATAGGGCGGTGGTGGTGGTGGGGGTGGGGACTCTCGCAGTCACATATACCTGTATAGGGCGGTGGTGGTGGTCGGGGGGGGGGGACTCTCGCAGTCACATATACATGCATAGGGCGGCGGTGGTGGTGGGGGGGGGACTCTCGCAGTCACATATACCTGCATAGGGCGGTGGTGGTGGTGGGGGGGGACTCTCGCAGTCACATATACCTGTATAGGGCGGTGGTGGTGGTGGTCGGGGGGGGGGGCTCTCCCGGTCACATATACCTGTATAGGGCGGTGGTGGTGGTGGTGGTGGGGGGGGGACTCTCGCAGTCACATATACCTGTATAGGGCGGTGGTGGTTGCGACGGGGGGGGGGACTCTCGCAGTCACATATACCTGCATAGGGCGGTGGTGGTGGTGGGGGGGGGGGGCTCTCCCGGTCACATATACCTGTATAGGGCGGTGGTGGTGGCGGCGGGGGGGGGGGACTCTCGCAGTCACATATACATGTATAGGGCGGTGGTGGTGGTCGGGGGGGGGGCTCTCCCGGTCACATATACATGTATAGGGCGGTGGTGCTGGTGGTCGGGGGGGGGGGGGTCCCAGTCCCATATACATGTATAGGGCGGTGATGGTGAGGGTGGGGGTGGGGCGAGGGGGGGCTCTCCCAGTCCAGGCTAAGAGCAGGCAAACCTCCCACACCAAATTTATTATTAGAAAGAAGAGAGGGCCAATATATTGATCGAAAGGTTATTTTTATGCTGAATACTTCCGCCAGGGGCGTAAGGGTCTACGATGCAAGACCATCGATGTGGGCAACTTTTTTTTACGCTCCATGATTATAACAACTGAGGTCCGGGATTATTCCGTGCACAAAGGCCGGATGCATGGATTTGCTCACTCACTAAAATTAAGTCAATTATTTGAAACGCGTTGCAATCCAGATGCCCAGTCATGGAAAATCTTGGAAATTTCTCAACAAGACCTGGAAAGTGGCTTAGGCCGGTAACAAGCCATGGACAAGGCGCATCATTCTACCCTACCTAGAGGTGTTCGCGACTCATAGGTCTTGTGTAGGTTTATTTTCACAATACTAGTTATGACAATTTTCAACTGAGCAATTTGGAAATGCTGTATTATTACGAGTTGGTGGTCATGTTAACTAAAGTACAATATAATAGCTAACATGCCGTATTCTGACTCGAACCGTCCTGCTGCCCATGCAATCGACCATCGTTGCCATAGCGACATTGCATAGAACAATATAAAAATAGCGCGAGTTAGCGGGGCGTTAGGCAATTTCATTGGCCTGACATCAAGCTGTAGCAGCCCGCCAATTTTTATTATCCGCCCGAGGCCGCGTAGAGGCCGAGGGCGGATAATGAAAATTGGCGGGCATTGAAGGTCCATGCAAAACTCGCGCTATTACTATTATTACGAGTTCAATCTAAATTTAAGGTGTTGACTTGTCTCTGCTTCTTTGGTTTAATTTTCGCATGCAGCGATCAAAGTAAAGAATTTTGGGACTGACTGTCCGCAAATCGCAAAAGCCTTTCCACATATAGTTGGCCAGTCACGCACAAAAGAATTGTGGTTATAGCTTTAAATGGCCCGCTTAGCTGCTTAGTTGCACGTGCCACGTTTCTTGGCAACGATATATGGTATCAAAAAGGCGACTTTGATCGTTACATGCGGAAATTATACCAAAGAAGCAGACACAAGTCAACGCCTTAAATTTAGATTCAACTCGTGATAATAGTAATAGCGCGAGTTTTGCAAGGCTTTAGGCATTTTATTGGCCCGACATCAAGCTGTAGCAGCCCTTCATTTTCATTATCCGCCCGAGGCCGCTAGGTCAATGAAAATTGGCGGGCTGCTACAGCTTGATGTCGGGCCAATAAAATGTCTAACGCCCCGCTAACTCATGCTATTGTTATAATCTCCGTTCTTATTACAAATACGTTAGATTTCATAGGATTGGTTGGCTGTATATTCAGGTCGCTTTAACCACTTTTGGTCATATCGCGTCGATGGGAGAAGGAAGGGAGAGTGGAGCCATGTCCCCGGGGATAACCCCCTACTCTTTGCGAAGAAGGGCGTGGATTCTTTATCTTGCGACCACACAGACATGACCACAGCCGGGCTCGAACCACCGATCCACGTGCCGTTAGGCTCTCAGGTGGCCAGAGCACTCAAGGCGGGCGCTCTCGCCCACTGAGCTGCCGGGCCGGCCTCAGATTTCATAGGGACACGTATGTATGTGTAGTCATTACGTTTCTGCGGGCCATATATAATACATAACATAATAAATAAATAATAAATAACATATCTAAGCACCCAGTGAGTACAAACCAAGTCCTATCGACATGTCATCGATGCGACGACTGCGGGAAGCTCTGTCGGTCACAGATAGGCTTGTTCAGTCTTAAGCACAGATGCCGCGACGCAAATCGTATCACTTGAAATGCCAACCAGTGTATATAACAAAGAAAAAGAATAATAAAATGTGTGACTGGAGATGGAGGTAATCTGAGTGAAATGCTAATGTTTTTTTGACCTGTACTCTAGGCTACATCACCTTTATCATCAGGGTGACTTCTCCATGTATACATGCTACAGACTGTGAACATTCTCATGGAAAATTCATCAATTTGTCATGATAAGTTATGGAATAGTCATGACATTTTGTTGCAAGATTTCAGTGAGAACACTGTGTAATCAAAATTAAGTGGCGTTGTAGTTACGGTGGATCCCCCGCTCTAAGACCACCTACAGGACTGAGCAAAAGTGGTCTCATTAGTGGGATGGCCTCATTAGTGAAACTGCTCCCCGATAACAACAGTTAGTGTTATTATCACTGGGATTATCACTGGCGGCAACAATGGGGCGGTGAGATGCGGGGGGGGGGGGGGGGGGTAGGCTGGGGTGGATGGCGGTTATGCAGTACGAAAACAAGTACAGTCTCTGACGTCCTTTTATGCGCAATCTGGTATTGAAATGTGAAAACCTTCAGCATCAAGTCGGAATCAAGTCGGGTATAAAGCAATGAAGCCGCAACGGCTCGGCCAGTTTACGAGCAGTTGATTACTTTTGCCAAGCCTATTGAGCACAATTAGTGTTTGATCTGTAAACTAAACATGTATTAAGCATAGCCGTGCCCCAAATATAACAGACCAAACAACGATGTGTGTTACTTTGTCATCAATGTTCACACATACACCGCTACCGTAGATCAGTCGACAAGAGGTTAAACCGTAACTTTTAATCTGTAAAATAAAGATTCACTAAAAAAACGACAGAGCCCGCGGCCGTGTCCCTGATATAAGTCATCTGTCTTTGTACTCATCATTGTCCATGAGTGCTTTCACGGTCTCCCATCACAAGGAAGCAGTTACTCTTTGTTTCATGGTTCGTGTAAATCGGAAAGTAATTGGGGAAAAACAGTTCGTTTGATGCTTATTGGTGTCCACGAGTTTCGAAGATAATCGTCAAAACTTCGGTGGTCGCATGAGCGGGGTTGAATTCCATTGAAATTTATTGGTCTAGTCTTGATGATCTTAATGCCGGATTAGCGGGGTTGTAGCATTTGCGGGGTTCAGGCCAATCTTAAAGTATAGGCAAAATTTCGGCCCCCCTCTGGATCCGCCCCTGTGATACATCAAGTGAGTGTGTTTGAGGAAAGTATAAACATATATTACGCGAGACTTTGCTACGCTTACATCAGGAAGGAAAAATGGACTCACCACTTATGCTCGTGTTGACTGGTTATCCCGTTCTGACTCAGTGGTCCTGTGTTTCGTCCCTCTTTCCACCCCAGGGGTTGAATGCCCTCTTTCCACCCCAGGGGTTGAATGCCCTCTTTCCACCCCAGGGGTTGAATGCCCTCTTCTCGTCATTCCTGTACTTCGTGTCAGCTTGTTCCACTTGTGAATCGCGCTTTCCACCCCAGGGGTTAAATGCCCTCTTTCCACCCCAGGGGCTAAATGCCCTCTTTCCACCCCAGGGACTGAACGCTCTCTTCTCATCATCTCCGTCCACAAGTTCTGTCGACTTTTTCGCCAAAATCTCATAAGTTTCAACATCTGATGCATCATTACTTCGTTTTCCACCCCAGGGGTTAAACGCCCTCTTTCCACCCCAAGGGTTAAACGCCCTCTTTCCACCCCAAGGGTTAAACGCTCTCTTCCCACCCCAGGGGCTGAACTTTCTCTTCTCTACCTCATCCTCCAGGGCCACCTTGGGGCGGTCAATGTCCTCGATCATATTCCACAGGGTGCTTTGGTCATCGGGCGATAATAGGGGCCAGCGTTGTCCTAATTGCGGGCTATCGTCGTAACGGTCGCCGTCGGGCGTGTCGTCCTGGGTGATGGCGGCGGGGGCGGCGGGCAGCGCGCAACAGGCCAGGGCCCACAGGGCGACCCACATGAGGGGGGCGGCCGACCTCATCCTGCCGTCAACGGATCCAAACTTTCAAGGTTCTCTGGACAGGACTGGACAGGACACCTCTGGGAAGACGGCAGCGGCGTGAGATGGACTGGAATGGGTATGAGCGGGTCCTGGTCTGTCGCTCCAAGAGGTCTGTGGCGGCGCCTGCAGCAGTACAACAAAGCCCGGTCACTTTTTAAGTCTGCTGGTGCCCGCCGATGAATGCACGGTGGTATATATACCCTGAGGCGGCCCACGGGGCGGAAATATGGCGGCGATCCCCAATAGGGGGCGCGGCGGGAAGTTACTTTAACGAGGCTCTATTTCACGTGGGAGGCTCAATGGTGGTGTGGGGGGAGGGGGTGGGGAAGCAGCGAGGGTAGCACATCCTGTGGGGGGACGATGGGAGGTGGGAAACCATTAATGCGAGGGGAGGGGACGAGCGAGGGGCGGCGTGGTAACATAAGCACAGCCCTTGGGTGGGCGAGCGCTGAATCACTTATGGCGCTGGACCAATGAGCCGCCAGAGGTAGCCAGGTAGCTGGCGCCCCCTCGCTGGACTCTCCTCCCACTCGCCGCCAGGACACTCCGCAGTCACAGCCACCCATTGCGCACGCGCCGACTTGGGGCATCAGGGGGCGGCAGGGGGGTGGAAAGGGAGGACGAGGGTGAGGTAGGGGGGAAAGTGAGGGGTAGGGTGGGGTAGGGTGGAAAGAGAGCGGGAGGGTGGGTGGGGTCTGGTGGGGGGTGGGGGGGGGGGAGGCTGGCACCGGAAGTGAGCGCTGGTCGGGGTAATGGTGGCCATGTGGACACTCGTGAACACATCCCAGCGGCAAATAGAGACTTGGTTGGCATGGGTACTAGCCACATCCGTCCCCACCGCCGGCCACGGGGCAGACCGAGACTTGAGGCGCTCCACCGGCTCCGCAGACACCAGCGAAAACATAACCAATAACAAACTAAATGTAAAAGGAAAAAGGAAACGAAATTTGTCCAAGAGATCAGAAAAGAACCACCCCAGTATTATGTATAGTGATATAGTGATGACGGGTGGCGTATAACCGCCGTCTCTGTATTATAGCACTGAAAGTGATGACGGGTTCCGCCGTCCCCGCATTATAGTACTGAGAGCGATGACGGATTCCGCCGTCCCTGTATTATAGCACTGAAAGTGATGACGGGTTCCGCCGTCCCTGTATTATAGTACTGAGAGCGATGACGGATTCCGCCTTCCCTGTGTTATAGCACTGAAAGTGATGACGGGTTCCGCCGTCCCTGTATTATAGTACTGAGAGTGATGACGGGTTCCGCCGTCCCCGCATTATAGTACATTCCGCAGTCCCTGTATTATAGCACTGAGAATGATGATGGGTTCCGCATTCCCTGTATCATAGTACAGAGAGTGATGACGGGTTCCGCCGTCTCTGTATTATAGTACAGAGAGTGATGACGGGTTCCGCCGTCCCTGTATTATAGTACAGAGAGTGATGACGGGTTCCGCCGTCCCTGTATTATAGTACAGAGAGTGATGACGGGTTCCGCCGTCCCTGTATTATAGTACAGAGAGTGATGACGGGTTCCGCCGTCCCTGTGTTATAGCACTGAGAGTGATGACGGGTTCCGCCGTCCCTGTATTATAGTACAGAGAGTGATGACGGGTTCCGCCGTCCCTGTATTACAGTACAGAGAGTGATGACGGGTTCCGCCGTCCCTGTATTATAGTACAGAGAGTGATGACGGGTTCCGCCGTCCCTGTATTATAGTACAGAGAGTGATGACGGGTTCCGCCGTCCCTGTATTACAGTACAGAGAGTGATGACGGGTTCCGCCGTCCCTGTGTTATAGCACTGAGAGTGATGACGGGTTCCGCCGTCCCTGTATTATAGCACAGAGAGTGATGACGGGTTCCGCCGTCCCTGTATTACAGTACAGAGAGTGATGACGGGTTCCGCCGTCTCTGTATTATAGTACAGAGAGTGATGACGGGTTCCGCCGTCCCTGTATTATAGTACAGAGAGTGATGACGGGTTCCGCCGTCCCTGTATTACAGTACAGAGAGTGATGACGGGTTCCGCCGTCCCTGTGTTATAGCACTGAGAGTGATGACGGGTTCCGCCGTCCCTGTATTATAGTACAGAGAGTGATGACGGGTTCCGCCGTCCCTGTATTATAGCACTGTGTGATGACGGGTTCCGCCGTCCCCGCATTACAGTACAGAGAGTGATGACGGGTTCCGCCGTCCCTGTATTATAGCACTGTGTGATGACGGGTTCCGCCGTCCCTGTATTACAGTACAGAGAGTGATGACGGGTTCCGCCGTCCCTGTATTATAGTTCAGAGAGTGATGACGGGTTCCGCCGTCCCTGTATTATAGCACTGAGAGTGATGATGAGTTCCGCATTCCCTGTATTATAGTACAGAGAGTGATGACGGATTCCGCCGTCCCTGTGTTATAGCACTGAAAGTGATGACGGGTTCCGCCGTCCCTGTGTTATAGCACTGAGAGTGATGACGTGTTCCGCCGTCCCTGTATTATAGCACTAAGAGTGATGACGGGTTCCGCCGTCCCTGTATTATAGTACAGAGAGTGATGACGGGTTCCGCCGTCCCTGTATTATAGTTCAGAGAGTGATGACGGGTTCCGCATTCCCTGTATTATAGTACAGAGAGTGATGACGGATTCCGCCGTCCCTGTGTTATAGCACTGAGAGTGATGACGTGTTCCGCCGTCCCTGTATTATAGCACTAAGAGTGATGACGTGTTCCGCCGTCCCTGTATTATAGCACTGAGAGTGATGACAGGTTCCGCCGTCCCTGTATTATAGTACAGAGAGTGATGACGGATTCCGCCGTCCCTGTGTTATAGCACTGAAAGTGATGACGGGTTCCGCCGTCCCTGTGTTATAGCACTGAGAGTGATGACGTGTTCCGCCGTCCCTGTATTATAGCACTAAGAGTGATGACGGGTTCCGCCGTCCCTATGTTATAGCACTGAGAGTGATGACGGGTTCCGCCGTCCCTATATTATTGCACTGAGAGTGATGACGGGTTCCGCCGTCCCTGTATTATAGCACTGAGAGTGATGATGGGTTCCGCATTCCCTATATTATAGTACAGAGAGTGATGACGGGTTCCGCCGTCCCGGTGTTATAGCACTGAGACTGATGACGGGTTCCGTCGTCCCTGTGTTATAGCACTGAGAGTGATGACGGGTTCCGCCGTCTCTGTATTATAGTACAGAGAGTGAGGACGGGTTCCGCCGTCCCTGTAATATAGTACAGAAAGTGATGACGGGTTCCGCCGTCCCTGTATTATAGTACAGAGAGGAATGACGGTTTCCGCCGTCCCTGTATTACAGTACAGAGAGTGATGACGGGTTCCGCCGTCCCTATATTATTGCACTGAGAGTGATGACGGGTTTCGCCGTCCCTCTATTCTAGCACTGAGAGTGATGACGGCTTCCCCCGTCCCTGTATTATAGCACTGAGAGTGATGACGGGTTTCGCCCTCCCTGTATTATAGCACTGTGAGTGATGACGGGTTCCGCCGTCCCTGTATTATAGTACAGAGAGTGATGACGGGTTCCGCCCTCTCTATATTATAGCACTGTGAGTGATGACGGGTTCCGCCGTCCCTGTATTATAGTACAGAGAGTGATGACGGGTTCCGCCGTCCCTGCATTATAGCACTGAGAGTAATGACGGGTTCCGCCGTCCCTGTATTATAGTACTGAGAGTGATGACGGGTTCCGTCGTCCCCGCATTACAGTACAGAGAGTGATGACGGGTTCCGCCGTTCCTGTATTATAGTACAGAGAGTGATGACGGGTTCCGCATTCCCTGAATTATAGCACTGAGAGTGATGATGAGTTCCGCATTCCGTGCATTATAGTACAGAGTGTGATGACGGATTCCGCCGTCCCTGTGTTATAGCACTGAAAGTGATGACGGGTTCCGCCGTCCCTGTGTTATAGCACTGAGAGTGATGACGGGTTCCGCCGTCCCCGCATTACAGTACAGAGAGTGATGACGGGTTCCGCCGTCCCTGCATTATAGCACAGAGAGTAATGACGGGTTCCGCCCTCCCTGTATTATAGTACTGAGAGTGATGACGGGTTCCGCCGTCCCCGCATTACAGTACAGAGAGTGATGACGGGTTCCGCCGTTCCTGTATTATAGTACAGAGAGTGATGACGGGTTCCGCATTCCCTGTATTATAGCACTGAGAGTGATGATGAGTTCCGCATTCCCTGTATTATAGTACAGAGAGTGATGACGGGTTCCGCCGTCCCTGTATTATAGTACAGAGAGTGATGACGGGTTCCGCCGTCCCTGTAGCATAGCGCTGAAAGTGATGACGGGTTCCGCCGTCCCTGCATTATAGTACTGAGAGTGATGACGGGTTCCGCCGTCCCTGTATTATAGTACAGAGAGTGATGACGGGTTCCGCCGTCCCTGTATTATAGTACAGAGAGTGATGACGGGTTCCGCCGTCCCTGTATTATAGTACAGAGAGTGATGACGGATTCCGCCGTCCCTGTAGTATAGCGCTGAAAGTGATGACGGGTTCCGCCGTCCCTGCATTATAGTACTGAGAGTGATGACGGGTTCCGCCGTCCCCGCATTACAGTACAGATAGTGATGACGGGTTCCGCCGTTCCTGTATTATAGTACAGAGAGTGATGACGGATTCCGCCGTCCCTGTGTTATAGCACTGAATGTGATGACGGGTTCCGCCGTCCCTGTGTTATAGCACTGAGAGTGATGACGTGTTCCGCCGTCCCTTTATTATAGCACTGAGAGTGATGACGGGTTCCGCCGTCCCTGTATTATAGCACTGAGAGTGATGATGAGTTCCGCATTCCCTGTATTATAGTACAGAGAGTGATAACGGGTTCCGCCGTCTCGGTGTTATAGCACTGAGAGTGATGACGGGTTCCGTCGTCCCTGTGTTATAGCACTGAGAGTGATGACGGGTTCCGCCGTCTCTGTATTATAGTACAGAGAGTGATGACGGGTTCCGCCGTCCCTGTAATATAGTACAGAAAGTGATGACGGGTTCTGCCGTCCCTGTATTATAGCACTGTGTGATGACGGGTTTCGCCGCCCCTGTATTATGGTACAGACAGTGATGACGGGTTCCGCCGTCCCCGCATTATAGTACAGAGAGTGATGACGGGTTCCGCCGTCCCCGCATTATAGTACAGAGAGTGATGACGGGTTCCGCCGTCCCTGTATTATAGCACTGAGAGTGAAGACGGGTTCCGCCGCCCCTGTATTAAAGTACAGACAGTGATGACGGTTTCTGCCGTCCCTGTATTATAGTACAGAGTGATGAAGGGTTCCGCCATCCCTGTATTATAGCACTGTGTGATGGCGAGTTTCGCCGCCCCTGTATTATGCTACAGATAGTGATGACGGGTTCCGCCGTCCCTGTGTTATAGCACTGAGAGTGATGACGTGTTCCGCCGTCCCTGTATTATAGCACTAAGAGTGATGACGGGTTCCGCCGTCCCTATGTTATAGCACTGAGAGTGATGACGGGTTCCGCCGTCCCTATATTATTGCACTGAGAGTGATGACGGGTTCGGCCGTCCCTGTATTATAGCACAGAGAGTGATGATGGGTTCCGCATTCCCTATATTATAGTACAGAGAGTGATGACGGGTTCCGCCGTCCCGGTGTTATAGCACTGAGAGTGATGACGGGTTCCGTCGTCCCTGTGTTATAACACTGAGAGTGATGACGGGTTCCGCCGTCTCTGTATTATAGTACAGAGAGTGATGACGGCTTCCGCCGTCTCTGTATTATAGTACAGAGAGTGATGACGGGTTCCGCCGTCTCTGTATTATAGTACAGAGAGTGATGACGGGTTCCGCCGTCCCTGTAATATAGTACAGAAAGTGATGACGGGTTCCGCCGTCCCTGTATTATAGTACAGAGAGGAATGACGGTTTCCGCCGTCCCTGTATCACAGTACAGAGAGTGATGACGGGTTCCGCCGTCCCTATATTATTGCACTGAGAGTGATGACGGGTTTCGCCGTCCCTCTATTATAGCACTGAGAGTGATGACGGGTTCCGCCGTCCCTGTATTATAGCACTGAGAGTGATGATGGGTTTCGCCGTCCCTCTATTATAGCACTAAGAGTGATGACGGGTTCCGCCCTCCCTGTATGATAGCACTGTGAGTGATGACGGGTTCCGCCGTCCCTGTATTATAGTACAGAGAGTGATGACGGATTCCGCCGTCCCTGTGTTATAGTACAGACAGTGATGAGGGGTTCCGCCGCCCCTGTACTATAGCACTGTGTGATGACGGGTTTCGCCGCCCCTGTATTATAGTACAGGGAGTGATGACGGGTTCCGCCGTGCCCGCATTATAGTACAGAGAGTGATGACGGGTTCCGCCGTCCCTGTATTATAGCACTGTGAGGGATGACGGGTTCCGCCGTCCCTGTATTATAGTACAGAGAGTGATGACGGATTCCGCCGTTCCTGTATTATAGTACAGACAGTGATGACGGGTTCCGCCGCCCCTGTACTATAGCTCTGTGTGATGACGGGTTTCGCCGCCCCTGTATTATAGTACAGACAGTGATGACGGGTTCCACCGTCCCTATATTATAGTACAGACAGTGATGACGGGTTCTGCCGTCCCTGTATTATAGCACTGTGTGATGACGGGTTTCGCCGCCCCTGTATTGAAGTACAGAGAGTGATGACGGGTTCCGCCGTCCCCGCATTATAGTACAGAGAGTGATGACGGGTTCCGCCGTCCCTGTATTATAGCACTGTGAGTGATGACGGGTTTCGCCGCCCCTGTATTGAAGTACAGAGAGTGATGACGGGTTTCGCCGCCCCTGTATTATAGTACAGGGAGTGATGACGGGTTCCGCCGTCCCCGCATTATAGTACAGAGAGTGATGACGGGTTCCGCCGTCCCTGTATTATAGCACTGTGAGTGATGACGGGTTCCGCCGTCCCTGTATTATAGTACAGACAGTGATGACGGGTTCCGCCGCCCCTGTACTATAGCTCTGTGTGATGACGGGTTTCGCCGCCCCTGTATTATAGTACAGACAGTGATGACGGGTTCTGCCGTCCCTGTATTATGGCACAGACAGTTATGACGGGTTCCGCCGTCCCCGCATTATAGTACAGAGAGTGATGACGGGTTCCGCCGTCCCCGCATTATAGTACAGAGAGTGATGACGGGTTTCGCCGTCCCTGTATTATAGCACTGAGAGTGATGACGGGTTCCGCCGTCCCTGTATTATAGCACAGAGAGTGATGACGGGTTCCGCCGTCCCTGTATTATAGCACAGTGAGAGATGCCGGGTTCCGCCGTCCCTGTATTATAGCACAGACAGTGATGACTGGTTCTGCCGTCCCTGTACTATAGCACTGTGTGATGACGGGTTCCGCCGTCCCTGTGTTATAGTACAGACAGTGATGAGGGGTTCCGCCGTCCCCGCATTATAGTACAGAGAGTGATGACGGGTTCCGCCGTCCGTGTATTATAGCACTGTGAGTGATGACGGGTTCCGCCGTCCCTGTATTATAGTACAGAGAGTGATGACGGATTCCGCCGTTCCTGTATTATAGTACAGACAGTGATGACGGGTTCCGCCGCCCCTGTACTATAGCTCTGTGTGATGACGGGTTTCGCCGCCCCTGTATTATAGTACAGACAGTGATGACGGGTTCCGCCGTCCCCGCATTATAGTACAGACAGTGATGACGGGTTCCGCCGTCCCTGTATTATAGCCCTGTGTGATGGCGAGTTTCGTCGCCCCTGTATAATGCTACAGATAGTGATGACGGGTTCGGCCGTCCCTGTATTATAGCACTGAGAGTGATGATGGGTTCCGCATTCCCTGTATTATAGTACAGAGAGTGATGACAGGTTCCGCCGTCCCTGTGTTATAGCACTGAAAGTGATGACGGGTTCCGCCGTCCCTGTGTTGTACCACTGAGAGTGATGACGGGTTCCGCCGTCCGTGTATTATAGTACAGAGAGTGAGGACGGGTTCCGCCGCCCCTGTATTATATGGTACAGAGAGTGATGACGGGTTCCGCCGTCCCTGTATTATAGCACAGAGAGTGATGATGGGTTTCGCCGTCCATCTATCATAGCACTGAGAGTGATGACGGGTTCCGCCGTCTCTGTATTATAGTACAGAGAGTGATGACTGACTCCGCCGTCTCTGTATTATAGTACTGAGAGTCATGACGGGTTTAGCCGTCCCTCTATTATAGCACTGAGAGTGATGACGGGTTCCGCCGTTCCTGTATTATAGCACTGTGAGTGATGAAGGGTTCCGCCGTCCCTGTATTATATTACAGAGAGTGATGACTGATTCCGCCGTCCCTGTATTATAGTACTGAGAGTCATGACGGGTTTAGCCGTCCCTCTATTATAGCACTGAGAGTGATGACGGGTTCCGCCGTCCCTGTATTATAGTACAGAGAGTGATGACTGATTCCGCCGTCCCTGTATTATAGTACTGAGAGTCATGACGGGTTTAGCCGTCCCTCTATTATAGCACTGAGAGTGATGACGGGTTCCGCCGTCCCTGTATTATAGCACTGAGAGTGATGATGGGTTTCGCCGTCCCTCTATTATAGCACTGAGAGTGATGACGGGTTCCGCCCTCCCTGTATGATAGCACTGTGAGTGATGACGGGTTCCGCCGTCCCTGTATTATAGTACAGAGAGTGATGACGGATTCCGCCGTCCCTGTGTTATAGTACAGACAGTGATGAGGGGTTCCGCCGCCCCTGTACTATAGCACTGTGTGATGACCGGTTTCGCCGCCCCTGTATTATAGTACAGGGAGTGATGACGGGTTCCGCCGTCCCCGCATTATAGTACAGAGAGTGATGACGGGTTCCGCCGTCCGTGTATTATAGCACTGTGAGTGATGACGGGTTCCGCCGTCCCTGTATTATAGTACAGAGAGTGATGACGGATTCCGACGTTCCTGTATTATAGTACAGACAGTGATGACGGGTTCCGCCGCCCCTGTACTATAGCTCTGTGTGATGACGGGTTTCGCCGCCCCTGTATTATAGTACAGACAGTGATGACGGGTTCCACCGTCCCTATATTATAGTACAGACAGTGATGACGGGTTCTGCCGTCCCTGTATTATAGCACTGTGTGATGATGGGTTTCGCCGCCCCTGTATTGAAGTACAGAGAGTGATGACGGGTTCCGCCGTCCCCGCATTATAGTACAGAGAGTGATGACGGGTTCCGCCGTCCCTGTATTATAGCACAGAGAGTGATGATGGGTTTCGCCGTCCATCTATCATAGCACTGAGAGTGATGACGGGTTCCGCCGTCTCTGTATTATAGTACAGAGAGTGATGACTGATTCCGCCGTCTCTGTATTATAGTACTGAGAGTCATGACGGGTTTAGCCGTCCCTCTATTATAGCACTGAGAGTGATGACGGGTTCCGCCGTTCCTGTATTATAGCACTGTGAGTGATGAAGGGTTCCGCCGTCCCTGTATTATATTACAGAGAGTGATGACTGATTCCGCCGTCCCTGTATTATAGTACTGAGAGTCATGACGGGTTTAGCCGTCCCTCTATTATAGCACTGAGAGTGATGACGGGTTCCGCCGTCCCTGTATTATAGTACAGAGAGTGATGACTGATTCCGCCGTCCCTGTATTATAGTACTGAGAGTCATGACGGGTTTAGCCGTCCCTCTATTATAGCACTGAGAGTGATGACGGGTTCCGCCGTCCCTGTATTATAGCGCTGAGAGTGATGATGGGTTTCGCCGTCCCTCTATTATAGCACTGAGAGTGATGACGGGTTCCGCCCTCCCTGTATGATAGCACTGTGACTGATGACGGGTTCCGCCGTCCCTGTATTATAGTACAGAGAGTGATGACGGATTCCGCCGTCCCTGTGTTATAGTACAGACAGTGATGAGGGGTTCCGCCGCCCCTGTACTATAGCACTGTGTGATGACCGGTTTCGCCGCCCCTGTATTATAGTACAGGGAGTGATGACGGGTTCCGCCGTCCCCGCATTATAGTACAGAGAGTGATGACGGGTTCCGCCGTCCGTGTATTATAGCACTGTGAGTGATGACGGGTTCCGCCGTCCCTGTATTATAGTACAGAGAGTGATGACGGATTCCGCCGTTCCTGTATTATAGTACAGACAGTGATGACGGGTTCCGCCGCCCCTGTACTATAGCTCTGTGTGATGACGGGTTTCGCCGCCCCTGTATTATAGTACAGACAGTGATGACGGGTTCCACCGTCCCTATATTATAGTACAGACAGTGATGACGGGTTCTGCCGTCCCTGTATTATAGCACTGTGTGATGATGGGTTTCGCCGCCCCTGTATTGAAGTACAGAGAGTGATGACGGGTTCCGCCGTCCCCGCATTATAGTACAGAGAGTGATGACGGGTTCCGCCGTCCCTGTATTATAGCACTGTGAGTGATGACGGGTTTCGCCGCCCCTGTATTGAAGTACAGAGAGTGATGACGGGTTTCGCCGCCCCTGTATTATAGTACAGGGAGTGATGACGGGTTCCGCCGTCCCCGCATTATAGTACAGAGAGTGATGACGGGTTCCGCCGTCCCTGTATTATAGCACTGTGAGTGATGACGGGTTCCGCCGTCCCTGTATTATAGTACACAGAGTGATGACGGATTCCGCCGTTCCTGTATTATAGTACAGACAGTGATGACGGGTTCCGCCGCCCCTGTACTATAGCTCTGTGTGATGACGGGTTTCGCCGCCCCTGTATTATAGTACAGACAGTGATGACGGGTTCCACCGTCCCTATATTATAGTGCAGACAGTGATGACGGGTTCTGCCGTCCCTGTATTATGGCACAGACAGTTATGACGGGTTCCGCCGTCCCCGCATTATAGTACAGAGAGTGATGACGGGTTCCGCCGTCCCTGTATTATAGTACAGAGAGTGATGACGGGTTCCGCCGTCCCTGTATTATAGCACTGAGAGTGATGACGGGTTCCGCCGCCCCTGTAATATAGTACAGACAGTCATGACGGTTTCTGCCGTCCCTGTATTATAGTACAGAGCGATGAAGGGTTCCGCCATCCCTGCATTATAGTACTGTGTGATGGCGAGTTTCGCCGCCCCTGTATTATGCTACAGATAGTGATGACGGGTTCCGCCGTCCCTGTATCATAGCACTGAGAGTGATGACGGATTCCGTCGTCCCTGTATTATAGTACAGACAGTGATGACGGGTTCCGCCGCCCCTGTACTATAGCACTGTGGGATGACGGGTTTCACCGCCCCTGCATTATAGCACAGACAGTGATGACGGGTTCTGCCGTCCCTGTACTATAGCACTGTGTGATGACGGGTTTCGCCGCCCCTGTATTATAGTACAGACAGTGATGACGGGTTCCGCCGATCCTGTATTATAGCACTGAGAGTCATGACGGGTTTCGCCGTCCCTCTATTATAGCACTGTGAGTGATGACGGGTTCCGCCGTCCCTGTATTATAGTACAGAGAGTGATGACGGATTCCGCCGCCCCTGTATTATATGGTACAGAGAGTGATGACGGGTTCCGCCGTCCCTGTATTATAGCACAGAGAGTGATGATGGGTTTCGCCGTCCGTGTATTATAGTACAGAGAGTGAGGACGGGTTCCGCCGCCCCTGTATTATATGGTACAGAGAGTGATGACGGGTTCCGCCGTCCCTGTATTATAGCACAGAGATTGATGATGGGTTTCGCCGTCCATCTATCATAGCACTGAGAGTGATGACGGGTTCCGCCGTCTCTGTATTATAGTACAGAGAGTGATGACTGATTCCGCCGTCTCTGTATTATAGTACTGAGAGTCATGACGGGTTTAGCCGTCCCTCTATTATAGCACTGAGAGTGATGACGGGTTCCGCCGTTCCTGTATTATAGCACTGTGAGTGATGACTGATTCCGCCGTCCCTGTATTATAGTACTGAGAGTCATGACGGGTTTAGCCGTCCCTCTATTATAGCACTGAGAGTGATGACGGGTTCCGCCGTCCCTCTATTATAGCACTGAGAGTGATGACGGGTTCCGCCGTCCCTGTATTATAGCACTGAGAGTGATGATGGGTTTCGCCGTCCCTCTATTATAGCACTGAGAGTGATGACGGGTTCCGCCCTCCCTGTATGATAGCACTGTGAGTGATGACGGGTTCCGCCGTCCCTGTATTATAGTACAGAGAGTGATGACGGATTCCGCCGTCCCTGTGTTATAGTACAGACAGTGATGAGGGGTTCCGCCGCCCCTGTACTATAGCACTGTGTGATGACCGGTTTCGCCGCCCCTGTATTATAGTACAGGGAGTGATGACGGGTTCCGCCGTCCCCGCAGTATAGTACAGAGAGTGATGACGGGTTCCGCCGTCCGTGTATTATAGCACTGTGAGTGATGACGGGTTCCGCCGTCCCTGTATTATAGTACAGAGAGTGATGACGGATTCCGACGTTCCTGTATTATAGTACAGACAGTGATGACGGGTTCCGCCGCCCCTGTACTATAGCTCTGTGTGATGACGGGTTTCGCCGCCCCTGTATTATAGTACAGACAGTGATGACGGGTTCCACCGTCCCTATATTATAGTACAGACAGTGATGACGGGTTCTGCCGTCCCTGTATTATAGCACTGTGTGATGATGGGTTTCGCCGCCCCTGTATTGAAGTACAGAGAGTGATGACGGGTTCCGCCGTCCCCGCATTATAGTACAGAGAGTGATGACGGGTTCCGCCGTCCCTGTATTATAGCACAGAGAGTGATGATGGGTTTCGCCGTCCATCTATCATAGCACTGAGAGTGATGACGGGTTCCGCCGTCTCTGTATTATAGTACAGAGAGTGATGACTGATTCCGCCGTCTCTGTATTATAGTACTGAGAGTCATGACGGGTTTAGCCGTCCCTCTATTATAGCACTGAGAGTGATGACGGGTTCCGCCGTTCCTGTATTATAGCACTGTGAGTGATGAAGGGTTCCGCCGTCCCTGTATTATATTACAGAGAGTGATGACTGATTCCGCCGTCCCTGTATTATAGTACTGAGAGTCATGACGGGTTTAGCCGTCCCTCTATTATAGCACTGAGAGTGATGACGGGTTCCGCCGTCCCTGTATTATAGTACAGAGAGTGATGACTGATTCCGCCGTCCCTGTATTATAGTACTGAGAGTCATGACGGGTTTAGCCGTCCCTCTATTATAGCACTGAGAGTGATGACGGGTTCCGCCGTCCCTGTATTATAGCACTGAGAGTGATGATGGGTTTCGCCGTCCCTCTATTATAGCACTGAGAGTGATGACGGGTTCCGCCCTCCCTGTATGATAGCACTGTGACTGATGACGGGTTCCGCCGTCCCTGTATTATAGTACAGAGAGTGATGACGGATTCCGCCGTCCCTGTGTTATAGTACAGACAGTGATGAGGGGTTCCGCCGCCCCTGTACTATAGCACTGTGTGATGACCGGTTTCGCCGCCCCTGTATTATAGTACAGGGAGTGATGACGGGTTCCGCCGTCCCCGCATTATAGTACAGAGAGTGATGACGGGTTCCGCCGTCCGTGTATTATAGCACTGTGAGTGATGACGGGTTCCGCCGTCCCTGTATTATAGTACAGAGAGTGATGACGGATTCCGCCGTTCCTGTATTATAGTACAGACAGTGATGACGGGTTCCGCCGCCCCTGTACTATAGCTCTGTGTGATGACGGGTTTCGCCGCCCCTGTATTATAGTACAGACAGTGATGACGGGTTCCACCGTCCCTATATTATAGTACAGACAGTGATGACGGGTTCTGCCGTCCCTGTATTATAGCACTGTGTGATGATGGGTTTCGCCGCCCCTGTATTGAAGTACAGAGAGTGATGACGGGTTCCGCCGTCCCCGCATTATAGTACAGAGAGTGATGACGGGTTCCGCCGTCCCTGTATTATAGCACTGTGAGTGATGACGGGTTTCGCCGCCCCTGTATTGAAGTACAGAGAGTGATGACGGGTTTCGCCGCCCCTGTATTATAGTACAGGGAGTGATGACGGGTTCCGCCGTCCCCGCATTATAGTACAGAGAGTGATGACGGGTTCCGCCGTCCCTGTATTATAGCACTGTGAGTGATGACGGGTTCCGCCGTCCCTGTATTATAGTACACAGAGTGATGACGGATTCCGCCGTTCCTGTATTATAGTACAGACAGTGATGACGGGTTCCGCCGCCCCTGTACTATAGCTCTGTGTGATGACGGGTTTCGCCGCCCCTGTATTATAGTACAGACAGTGATGACGGGTTCCACCGTCCCTATATTATAGTGCAGACAGTGATGACGGGTTCTGCCGTCCCTGTATTATGGCACAGACAGTTATGACGGGTTCCGCCGTCCCCGCATTATAGTACAGAGAGTGATGACGGGTTCCGCCGTCCCTGTATTATAGTACAGAGAGTGATGACGGGTTCCGCCGTCCCTGTATTATAGCACTGAGAGTGATGACGGGTTCCGCCGCCCCTGTAATATAGTACAGACAGTCATGACGGTTTCTGCCGTCCCTGTATTATAGTACAGAGCGATGAAGGGTTCCGCCATCCCTGCATTATAGTACTGTGTGATGGCGAGTTTCGCCGCCCCTGTATTATGCTACAGATAGTGATGACGGGTTCCGCCGTCCCTGTATCATAGCACTGAGAGTGATGACGGATTCCGTCGTCCCTGTATTATAGTACAGACAGTGATGACGGGTTCCGCCGCCCCTGTACTATAGCACTGTGTGATGACGGGTTTCACCGCCCCTGCATTATAGCACAGACAGTGATGACGGGTTCTGCCGTCCCTGTACTATAGCACTGTGTGATGACGGGTTTCGCCGCCCCTGTATTATAGTACAGACAGTGATGACGGGTTCCGCCGATCCTGTATTATAGCACTGAGAGTCATGACGGGTTTCGCCGTCCCTCTATTATAGCACTGTGAGTGATGACGGGTTCCGCCGTCCCTGTATTATAGTACAGAGAGTGATGACGGATTCCGCCGCCCCTGTATTATATGGTACAGAGAGTGATGACGGGTTCCGCCGTCCCTGTATTATAGCACAGAGAGTGATGATGGGTTTCGCCGTCCGTGTATTATAGTACAGAGAGTGAGGACGGGTTCCGCCGCCCCTGTATTATATGGTACAGAGAGTGATGACGGGTTCCGCCGTCCCTGTATTATAGCACAGAGATTGATGATGGGTTTCGCCGTCCATCTATCATAGCACTGAGAGTGATGACGGGTTCCGCCGTCTCTGTATTATAGTACAGAGAGTGATGACTGATTCCGCCGTCTCTGTATTATAGTACTGAGAGTCATGACGGGTTTAGCCGTCCCTCTATTATAGCACTGAGAGTGATGACGGGTTCCGCCGTTCCTGTATTATAGCACTGTGAGTGATGACTGATTCCGCCGTCCCTGTATTATAGTACAGAGAGTCATGACGGGTTTAGCCGTCCCTCTATTATAGCACTGAGAGTGATGACGGGTTCCGCCGTCCCTCTATTATAGCACTGAGAGTGATGACGGGTTCCGCCGTCCCTGTATTATAGCACTGAGAGTGATGATGGGTTTCGCCGTCCCTCTATTATAGCACTGAGAGTGATGACGGGTTCCGCCCTCCCTGTATGATAGCACTGTGAGTGATGACGGGTTCCGCCGTCCCTGTATTATAGTACAGAGAGTGATGACGGATTCCGCCGTCCCTGTGTTATAGTACAGACAGTGATGAGGGGTTCCGCCGCCCCTGTACTATAGCACTGTGTGATGACCGGTTTCGCCGCCCCTGTATTATAGTACAGGGAGTGATGACGGGTTCCGCCGTCCCCGCATTATAGTACAGAGAGTGATGACGGGTTCCGCCGTCCCTGTATTATAGCACTGTGAGTGATGACGGGTTCCGCCGTCCCTGTATTATAGTACAGAGAGTGATGACGGATTCCGCCGTTCCTGTATTATAGTACAGACAGTGATGACGGGTTCCGCCGCCCCTGTACTATAGCTCTGTGTGATGACGGGTTTCGCCGCCCCTGTATTATAGTACAGACAGTGATGACGGGTTCCACCGTCCCTATATTATAGTACAGACAGTGATGACGGGTTCTGCCGTCCCTGTATTATAGCACTGTGTGATGATGGGTTTCGCCGCCCCTGTATTGAAGTACAGAGAGTGATGACGGGTTCCGCCGTCCCCGCATTATAGTACAGAGAGTGATGACGGGTTCCGCCGTCCCTGTATTATAGCACTGTGAGTGATGACGGGTTCCGCCGTCCCTGTATTATAGTACACAGAGTGATGACGGATTCCGCCGTTCCTGTATTATAGTACAGACAGTGATGACGGGTTCCGCCGCCCCTGTACTATAGCTCTGTGTGATGACGGGTTTCGCCGCCCCTGTATTATAGTACAGACAGTGATGACGGGTTCCACCGTCCCTATATTATAGTACAGACAGTGATGACGGGTTCTGCCGTCCCTGTATTATGGCACAGACAGTTATGACGGGTTCCGCCGTCCCCGCATTATAGTACAGAGAGTGATGACGGGTTCCGCCGTCCCTGTATTATAGTACAGAGAGTGATGACGGGTTCCGCCGTCCCTGTATTATAGCACTGAGAGTGATGACGGGTTCCGCCGCCCCTGTAATATAGTACAGACAGTCATGACGGTTTCTGCCGTCCCTGTATTATAGTACAGAGCGATGAAGGGTTCCGCCATCCCTGCATTATAGTACTGTGTGATGGCGAGTTTCGCCGCCCCTGTATTATGCTACAGATAGGGATGACGGGTTCCGCCGTCCCTGTATCATAGCACTGAGAGTGATGACGGGTTCCGCCGTCTCTGTATTATAGTACAGAGAGTGATGACGGGTTTCGCCGTCCCTGTATTATAGCACTATGAGTGATGACGGGTTCCGCCGTCCCTGTATTATAGTACAGAGAGTGATGACGGATTCCGTCGTCCCTGTATTATAGTACAGACAGTGATGACGGGTTCCGCCGCCCCTGTACTATAGCACTGTGTGATGACGGGTTTCACCGCCCCTGCATTATAGCACAGACAGTGATGACGGGTTCTGCCGTCCCTGTACTATAGCACTGTGTGATGACGGGTTTCGCCGCCCCTGTATTATAGTACAGACAGTGATGACGGGTTCCGCCGATCCTGTATTATAGCACTGAGAGTCATGACGGGTTTCGCCGTCCCTCTATTATAGCACTGAGAGTGATGACGGGTTCCGCCGTCCCTGTATTATAGCACTGTGAGTGATGACGGGTTCCGCCGTCCCTGTATTATAGTACAGAGAGTGATGACGGATTCCGCCGTCCCTGTATTATAGTACTGAGAGTGATGACGGGTTCCGCCGCCCCTGTATTATAGTACAGACAGTGATGACGGGTTCCGCCGCCCCTGTGTTATAGCACTGTGTGATGACGGGTTTTGCCGCCCCTGTATTATAGTACAGGGAGTGATGACGGGTTCCGCCGTCCCCGCATTATAGTACAAAGAATGATGACGGGTTCCGCCGTCCCTGTATTATAGCACTGTGAGTGATGACGGGTTCCGCCGTCCCTGTATTATAGTACACAGAGTGATGACGGATTCCGCCGTTCCTGTATTATAGTACAGACAGTGATGACGGGTTCCGCCGCCCCTGTACTATAGCTCTGTGTGATGACGGGTTTCGCCGCCCCTGTATTATAGTACAGACAGTGATGACGGGTTCCACCGTCCCTATATTATAGTACAGACAGTGATGACGGGTTCTGCCGTCCCTGTATTATGACACAGACAGTTATGACGGGTTCCGCCGTCCCCGCATTATAGTACAGAGAGTGAAGACGGGTTCCGCCGTCCCTGTATTATAGTACAGAGAGTGATGACGGGTTCCGCCGTCGTTGTATTATAGCACTGAGAGTGATGACGGGTTCCGCCGCCCCTGTAATATAGTACAGACAGTCATGACGGTTTCTGCCGTCCCTGTATTATAGTACAGAGCGATGAAGGGTTCCGCCATCCCTGCATTATAGTACTGTGTGATGGCGAGTTTCGCCGCCCCTGTATTATGCTACAGATAGTGATGACGGGTTCCGCCGTCCCTGTATCATAGCACTGAGAGTGATGACGGGTTCCGCCGTCTCTGTATTATAGTACAGAGAGTGATGACGGGTTTCGCCGTCCCTGTATTATAGCACTATGAGTGATGACGGGTTCCGCCGTCCCTGTATTATAGTACAGAGAGTGATGACGGATTCCGTCGTCCCTGTATTATAGTACAGACAGTGATGACGGGTTCCGCCGCCCCTGTACTATAGCACTGTGTGATGACGGGTTTCACCGCCCCTGCATTATAGCACAGACAGTGATGACGGGTTCTGCCGTCCCTGTACTATAGCACTGTGTGATGACGGGTTTCGCCGCCCCTGTATTATAGTACAGACAGTGATGACGGGTTCCGCCGATCCTGTATTATAGCACTGAGAGTCATGACGGGTTTCGCCGTCCCTCTATTATAGCACTGAGAGTGATGACGGGTTCCGCCGTCCCTGTATTATAGCACTGTGAGTGATGACTGGTTCCGCCGTCCCTGTATTATAGTACAGAGAGTGATGACGGATTCCGCCGTCCCTGTATTATAGTACTGAGAGTGATGACGGGTTCCGCCGCCCCTGTATTATAGTACAGACAGTGATGACGGGTTCCGCCGCCCCTGTGTTATAGCACTGTGTGATGACGGGTTCCGCCGCCCCTGTATTATAGTACAGACAGTGATGACGGGTTCCGCCGTCCCCGCATTATAGTACAGACAGTGATGACGGGTTCCACCGTCCCTGTATTATAGCACTGTGTGATGGCGAGTTTCGTCGCCCCTGTATAATGCTACAGATAGTGATGACGGGTTCGGCCGTCCCTGTATTATAGCACTGAGAGTGATGATGGGTTCCGCATTCCCTGTATTATAGTACAGAGAGTGATGACGGGTTCCGCCGTCTCTGTATTATAGTACTGAGAGTGATGACGGGTTCCGCCGTCCCTGTGTTATAGCACTGAGAGTGATGATGGGTTCCGCCGTCCCTGTGTTATAGTACTGAGAGTGATGATGAGTTCCGCCGTCTCTGTATTATAGTACTGAGAGTCATGACGGGTTTAGCCGTCCCTCTATTATAGCACTGAGAGTGATGACGGGTTCCGCCGTTCCTGTATTATAGCACTGTGAGCGATGACGGGTTCCGCCGTCCCTGTATTATATTACAGAGAGTGATGACTGATTCCGCCGTCCCTGTATTATAGTACTGAGAGTCATGACGGGTTAAGCCGTCCCTCTATTATAGCACTGAGAGTGATGACGGGTTCCGCCGTCCCTGTATTATAGTACTGAGAGTCATGACGGGTTTAGCCGTCCCTCTATTATAGCACTGAGAGTGATGACGGGTTCCGCCGTCCCCGTATTATAGCACTGTGAGTGATGACGGGTTCCGCCGTCCCTGTATTATAGTACAGACAGTGATGACGGGTTCCGCCGCCCCTGTATTATAACATTGTGTGATGACGGGTTTCGCCGCCCCTGTATTATAGTACAGACAGTGATGACGGGTTCCGCCGTCCCTGTATTATAGCACTGAGAGTGATGGCGGGTTCCGCCGCCCCTGTGTTATACCACTGAGAGTGATGACGGGGTCCGCCGTCCCTGCATTATAGTACAGACAGTGATGACGGTTTCTCCCGTCCCTGTATTATAGCACTGTGTGATGGCGAGTTTCGTCGCCCCTGAATAATGCTACAGATAGTGATGACGGGTTTCGCCGTCCCTGTATTATAGCACTGAGAGTGATGAAGGGTTCCGCCGTCCCGGTATTATAGTACAGAGAGTGATGACTGGTTCCGCCGTCCCTGTATTATAGTACAGAGAGTGATGACGGGTTTCGCCGTCCCTCTATAATAGCACTGAGAGTGATGACGGGTTCCGCCGTCCCTGTATTATAGTACAGAGAGTGATGACGGGTTTCGCCGTCCCTCTATAATAGCACTGAGAGTGATGACGGGTTCCGCCGTCCCTGTATTATAGTACAGAGAGTGATGACGGGTTCCGACGTATCTGTATTATATCACTGAGAGTGATGACGGGTTTCGCCGTCCCTCTATTATAGCACTGAGAGTGATGACGGGTTCCGCCGTCCCTGTATTATAGTACAGAGAGTGATGACGGATTCCGCCGTCCCTGCATTATAGTACTGAGAGTGATGACGGGTTCCGCAGCCCCTGTATTATAGTACAGACAGTGATGACGGGTTCCGCAGCCCCTGTATTATAGTACAGACAGTGATGACGGGTTCCGCCGTCCCCGCATTATAGTACAGAGAGTGATGACGAGTTCCGCCGTCGCCGCATTATAGTACAGAGAGTGATGACGGGTTCCGCCGTCCCTGTATTATGCTACAGATAGTGATGACGGGTTCCACCGTCCCTGTATTATTGCACTGAGAGTAATGACGGGTTTTGCCGTCCCTCTATTATAGCACTGAGGGTGATGACGGCTTCCACCGTCCCTGTATTATAGCACTGTGATTGATGACGGGTTCCGCCGTCCCTGTATTATAGTACAGAGAGTGATGACGGATTCCGCCGTCCCTGTTTTATAGCACTGAGAGTGATGACGGGTTCCGCCGTCCCTGTATTATAGCACTGTGATTGATGACGGGTTCCGCCGTCCCTGTATTATAGTACAGAGAGTGATGACGGATTCCGCCGTCCCTGTATTATAGTACTGAGAGTGATGACGGGTTCCGCGGTCCCTGTATTATAGTACTGAGAGTGATGACGGGTTCTGCCGTCCCTGTATTATAGCACTGTGTGTTGACGGGTTTCGCCGCCCATGTATTATAGTACAGACAGTGATGACGGGTTCCGACGTCCCCGCATTATGGTACAGAGAGTGATGACGGGTTCCGCCGTCCCCGCATTATAGCACAGAGAGTGATGACGGGTTCCGCCGTTCCCGCATTATAGTACAGAGAGTGATGACGGGTTCCGCCGTCCCTGTATTATAGTACAGACAGTGATGACGGTTTCTGCCGTCCCCGTATTATAGTACAGGCAGTGATGACGGGTTCCGCCGTCCCTGTATTATAGCACTGTGTGGTGGCGAGTTTTGCCGCCCCTGTATTATGCTACAGATAGTGATGACGGGTTCCACCGTCCCTATATTATAGCACTGAGAGTGATGACGGGTTCCGCCGTCCCTGTATTATAGTACAGAGAGTGATGACGGATTCCGCCGTCCCTGTATTATAGCACTGAGAGTGATGACGGGTTCCGCCGTCCCTGTATTATAGTACTTAGAGTGATGACGGGTTCCGCCGTCCCTGTATTATAGTACTGAGAGTGATGACGGGTTCTGCCGTCCCTGTATTATAGCACTGTGTGGTGGCGAGTTTTGCCGCCCCTGTGTTATGCTACAGATAGTGATGACGGGTTCCACCGTCCCTATATTATAGCACTGAGAGTGATGACGGGTTCCGCCGTCCCTGTATTATAGCACTGTGATTGATGACGGGTTCCGCCGTCCCTGTATTATAGCACTGTGATTGATGACGGGTTCCGCCGTCCCTGTATTATAGTACAGAGAGTGATGACGGATTCCGCCGTCCCTGTATTATAGCACTGAGAGTGATGACGGGTTCCGCCGTCCCTGTATTATAGCACTGTGATTGATGACGGGTTCTGCCGTCCCTGTGTTATAGCACTGTGTGTTGACGGGTTTCGCCGCCCCTGTATTATAGTACAGACAGGGTTGACGGGTTCCGACGTCCCCGCATTATGGTACAGAGAGTGATGACGGGTTCCGCCGTCCCCGCATTATAGCACAGAGAGTGATGACGGGTTCCGCCGTTCCCGCATTATGGTACAGAGAGTGATGACGGGTTCCGCCGTCCCTGTATTATAGTACAGACAGTGATGACGGTTTCTGCCGTCCCCGTATTATAGTACAGGCAGTGATGACGGGTTCCGCCGTCCCTGTAATATAGTACAGAAAGTGATGACGGGTTCCGCCATCCCTGTATTATAGCACTGTGTGGTGGCGAGTTTTGCCGCCCCTGTATTATGCTACATATAGTGATGACGGGTTCCACCGTCCCTATATTATAGCACTGAGAGTGATGACGGGTTCCGCCGTCCATGTATTATAGCACTGAGAGTGATGATGGGTTCCGCATTCCCTGTATTATATAGTACAGAGAGTGATGACGGGTTCCGCCGTCCCTGTATTATGGCACTGAGAGGGACGACGGGTTCTGCCGTCCCTGTATTATAGTACAGAGAGTGATGACGGGTTCTGCCGTCCCTGTGTTATAGTTATAGTGCTATAATACAGGGACGGCGGAACCCGTCATCACCCTCTGTATTATAATACAGGGACGGAGGAACCCGTCATCACTCTCAATGCTATAATACAAGGACGGCGGAACCCCTCATCACTCTCAGTGCTATAATACAGGGACGGCGGTTATGCGTAACCCGTCATCACTTTGATCTCGCTATATATAATACTGGGTGCTGCTTTTCTGATCTCTCGGACAAATCTGGTTTCCTGTTTCCTTATACATTTAGTTTGTTATTGGTTATGTTTTCGCTGGTGTCTGTGGAGCCGGTGGAGCGCCTCAAGTCTCGGTCTGCCCCGTGGCCGGCGGTGGGGAGATGTGGGGCTAGTACGAATACCAACAAAGTCTCTATTTGCCGCTGGGATGTGTCCACGAGTGTTCACATGGCCACCATTACCCCGACCAGCCCTCACTTCCGGTGCCAGGCGCCACCCCACCCCACCCCACCCTCCCCCACTCTTTCCACCCTGCCCCACCCTACCCCTCACTTTCCACCCTACCTCACCTTCGTCCTCCCTTTCCACCCTCCTGCCGCCCCCTGATGCACCAAGTCGGCGCGTGCGCAGAGGGTGGCTGTGACTGCGGAGTGTCCTGGCGGCGAGTGGGAGGAGAGTCCAGCGAGGGGGCGCCAGCTACCTGGCTACCTCTGGCGGCTCATTGGTCCAGCGCCATAAGTGATTCAGCGATAATCCGTTGTTTAATCTATTACATCTCCTGCTACTTGCCTTCACCCTCCAGTTAGTGTTCTGTGTTAAACAAATGTACCTCATCAATGGACTTTCATGGCATTTGGCTACTATTAATTAATGTTTCTGTTAATTATATTTGCTCATTGACCATTGTAGGACATTTCTGTGTTAAGGGCCTGTCAGACCCCCTCTCACAAACCAAGTCAGTGTCGTTCATTATTGGCGGACTAGGGCTGTCAGCTATTCTATCATTATTGGCGGACTAGGGCTGTCAGCTATTCTATCATTATTGGCGGACTAGGGCTGTCAGCTATTCTATCAATATTGGCGGACTAGGGCTGTCAGCTATTCTATCATTATTGGCGGACTAGGGCTGTCACCTATTCTATCATTATTGGCGGACTAGGGCTGTCAGCTATTCTATCAATATTGGCGGACTAGGGCTGTCAGCTATTCTATCATTATTGGCGGACTAGGGCTGTCAGCTATTCTATCAATATTGGCGGACTAGGGCTGTCACCTATTCTATCATTATTGGCGGACTAGGGCTGTCAGCTATTCTATCATTATTGGCGGACTAGGGCTGTCAGCTATTCTATCATTATTGGCGGACTAGGGCTGTCAGCTATTCTATCAATATTGGCGGACTAGGGCTGTCAGCTATTCTATCATTATTGGCGGACTAGGGCTGTCAGCTATTCTATCAATATTGGCGGACTAGGGCTGTCAGCTATTCTATCATTATTGGCGGACTAGGGCTGTCAGCTATTCTATCAATATTGGCGGACTAGGGCTGTCAGCTATTCTATCATTATTGGCGGACTAGGGCTGTCAGCTATTCTATCAATATTGGCGGACTAGGGCTGTCAGCTATTCTATCATTATTGGCGGACTAGGGCTGTCAGCTATTCTATCATTATTGGCGGACTAGGGCTGTCAGCTATTCTATCAATATTGGCGGACTAGGGCTGTCAGCTATTCTATCATTATTGGCGGACTAGGGCTGTCAGCTATTCTATCATTATTGGCGGACTAGGGCTGTCAGCTATTCTATCATTATTGGCGGACTAGGGCTGTCACCTATTCTATCATTATTGGCGGACTAGGGCTGTCAGCTATTCTATCATTATTGGCGGACTAGGGCTGTCAGCTATTCTATCATTATTGGCGGACTAGGGCTGTCAGCTATTCTATCATTATTGGCGGACTAGGGCTGTCAGCTATTCTATCATTATTGGCGGACTAGGGCTGTCAGCTATTCTATCATTATTGGCGGACTAGGGCTGTCAGCTATTCTATCATTATTGGCGGACTAGGGCTGTCAGCTATTCTATCAATATTGGCGGACTAGGGCTGTCAGCTATTCTATCATTATTGGCGGACTAGGGCTGTCAGCTATTCTATCATTATTGGCGGACTAGGGCTGTCAGCTATTCTATCATTATTGGCGGACTAGGGCTGTCAGCTATTCTATCATTATTGGCGGACTAGGGCTGTCAGCTATTCTATCAATATTGGCGGACTAGGGCTGTCAGCTATTCTATCATTATTGGCGGACTAGGGCTGTCAGCTATTCTATCAATATTGGCGGACTAGGGCTGTCAGCTATTCTATCATTATTGGCGGACTAGGGCTGTCAGCTATTCTATCATTATTGGCGGACTAGGGCTGTCAGCTATTCTATCAATATTGGCGGACTAGGGCTGTCAGCTATTCTATCATCAATAAGCTGGGTTTCGATTACCGACTTGTTATGGCTACAACAGGCTAACCATGACTACCGACGAGGTTTTCTTTCTTTATCCTCCTTATTATTGACACTATATTGCTATTGCTATTACACTATATTTACCCTATAAGTCCATTGTGAGCCAGTCATGTATGACAGACCAAGATAACCTGGTGGTTTATCTGTTTTTCGTTATGTACTTAAGTTCGCAGTTAGCGATAGGAGCTCATTTGGTAATCAAGGGCGGTGGACCAGCATTGGCCAACTTTGGCAAACATAAGATAAGATAAGATAAGATAAGGTTTTCTTTAACGTCGGTATGTGAAAGTCAGCAATAAACATTAGCACATGCGCTCTTGCCCGACAATGATAAGATGACATGAAGCTGATGAGATAAATGTAATATGATAATCAAAATGTAACAACCATTGCATCTCTTTACAGCTTATCCATTAGCTATGTTGCATCATGTGTGCAAACTACAGTGACGCAAGAACACATTCGAGGTTGACAGCGTTGTTTTAAATTCCTTGGCAGATTTGGTTAACTTCCATGTTGAGGATATTCCACAGCTTGCTACCTTGATACTTCACTGAATTATGGCCATAGGCATCATACATCATACACCCATCATTGGCCCACCGTCGGCAAACATCTTTGGACCACCGTAGTTTGTCCAGCGGGCCAACATTGGTACACCGTCGGCCCAACGACATGAGGCCGCCAATTGGCCGACGCTTTGGACCACTGAATGTAAATAATAAATGAATACCCATGTTAGACTTTAGGCATTTATTAAACAAAATACACCGGATCAGTCAGATTCTTGATGCCACCCTCCAAGCACGCACACAGAGGGCGCCTCTATTGACGCATGAATCTCTTAAGGCATTGTCCGTCTGCCACTGGTACGTGGGCTGGGAAAATAGGTGGTGATGGTGGTGGTGATAGCGGGGGGGGGCAACCGCTATTCAGCTATCCACTGGAGTGTTATCATTTGACCATGCAGACTATATCTGTCGTTCAAGGGAATGCGTCACAACCTAACCCATTAGGTAGCGGAGAAGTGAGGGTCTGGTGCGTATAACCTGACCAGAATATGGAGCCCTTCCAAAAGCAATTTACCTGCAATTGAAATGGTTTCATTCCCGCTCATCTTCCTCATTTAATGCAGCGAGTGAGTCATGTTACCCGGTCACCTGTCGCCAGGCGGCGCTGCCCTTCTGTGCGGTAAAAGCCTGGGTCGCCGCGCGGTCTGTGTCATTACAGAGTCGGCTCTCCCCTCGCCAGGCCGGGTATGGACGCCCAGCCGTGTGCCGCCAGGGCCGGAACCACCGGACCCACCGCTACCACCGCTACCACCGCTACCAGCATTAACCCAGCCCCTACGCCGTCACCCAGGGCACTCTCAGTTTTTAATCATACGATCGTCTTCCCGGCTCCAAGTAGTGTAGACAACCTGGCCAAGCGACAAGCCTGTTAACGTGAGGAATCAAACTTTCTCAAATTGGACAATATATATATTTTGCAATGATTACGAAACCAAATCCATTTTTATCTGTAATTTTCGACCTAAGGCCCCTATCACATAGCTAGGATAATGTGTGTGTATCTTTCTAATGAAACAAAACATAACATAAGACACATTCCAGTTCACAAACTGGCTAGGAAAATTACATTACATTTTATATTCTATTATATGCTATTTCATAACAATATATTGCCATGTGCGCTAGAGATGACACGTGTGTAGTCACTGACATGTCGAGTGTAACGTCCGGAGACCGGAATATGGAACCACTTGCCATTGGGCGAGGTACCCGGGGACTAAGATCTCTGTTTGCACCAAACAAAGTATCAATTTTATTTGGCATGGATATATTGTATGTAATCGATGTGTCTGATCGCCCGATACCTAACGTTGGCTCTATCGTTCTATCAGAAGTACATACCATCGCATCTTCTGACATCAGAAGGCGACGGTAAGCACCTCTTCTGATACCAGAAGGCGATTGTAAGTACCTCTTCTGATACCAGAAGGCGTTGGTAAGTTCCTCTTCTGACACCAGAAGGTAATGGTAAGTACCTCTTCTGATACCAGAAGGCGATGGTAAGTACCTCTTCTGACACCAGAAGGTAATGGTAAGTACCTCTTCTGATACCAGAAGGCGATGTTAAGTACCTCTTCTGATACCAGAAGGCGATGGTAAGTACCTCTTCTGATACCAGAAGGCGATGGTAAGTTCCCCTTCTGACACCAGAAGGTAAGGTTAAGTTCCTCTTCTGACACCAGAAGGTAATGGTAAGTTCCTCTTCTGATACCATAGCCCTTTGGTATCAGAAGAGGTACTTACCTGCTTACCATCGTCTCCTAGTATATTGTTGGCAGTTGGCACTATTGCCATTTTGTTACGGATCAGCCTATTGCGAGGCGATGTCCCGGCCTTCCTCTCATTAGCCTATTGCGAGGCGATGTCCGGGCCTTCCTGTCATTAGCCTATTGCCAGGCGATGTCCGGGCCTTCCTCTCATTAGCCTATTGTCAGGCGATGTCCCGGCCTTCCTCTCATTAGCCTATTGCGAGGCGATGTCCGGGCCTTCCTGTCATTAGCCTATTGCCAGGCGATGTCCCGGCCTTCCTCTCATTAGCCTATTGCCAGGCGATGTCCCGGCCTTCCTCTCATTAGCCTATTGCGAGGCGATGTCCCGGCCTTCCTCTCATTAGCCTATTGCAAGGCGATGTCCGGGCCTTCCTCTCATTAGCCTATTGTCAGGCGATGTCCCGGCCTTCCTCTCATTAGCCTATTGCCAGGCGATGTCCGGGCCTTCCTCTCATTAGCCTATTGTCAGGCGATGTCCCGGCCTTCCTCTCATTAGCCTATTGCCAGGCGATGTCCGGGCCTTCCTCTCATTAGTCTATTGCAAGGCGATGTCTCGGCCTTCCTCTCATCAGCCTATTGCGAGGCGATGCTACGGCCTTCCTTTCATTAGCCTATTGTCAGGCGATGTCCCGGCCTTCCTCTCATTAGCCTATTGTCAGGCGATGTCCCGGCCTTCCTCTCATTAGCCTATTGCCAGGCGATGTCCGGGCCTTCCTCTCATTAGCCTATTGCCAGGCGATGTCCCGGCCTTTCTGCCATTAGCCTATTGCGAGGCGATGTCCGGGCCTTCCTCTCATTAGCCTATTGCCAGGCGATGTCCCGGCCTTTCTGCCATTAGCCTATTGCGAGGCGATGTCCGGGCCTTCCTCTCATTAGCCTATTGCCAGGCGATGTCCGGGCCTTCCTCTCATTAGTCTATTGCAAGGCGATGTCTCGGCCTTCCTCTCATCAGCCTATTGCGAGGCGATGCTACGGCCTTCCTTTCATTAGCCTATTGTCAGGCGATGTCCCGGCCTTCCTCTCATTAGCCTATTGTCAGGCGATGTCCCGGCCTTTCTGCCATTAGCCTATTGCGAGGCGATGTCCGGGCCTTCCTCTCATTAGTCTATTGCAAGGCGATGTCTCGGCCTTCCTCTCATCAGCTTATTGCGAGGCGATGCTACGGCCTTCCTTTCATTAGCCTATTGCGAGGCGATGTCTCGGCCTTCCTCTCATCAGCCTATTGTCAGGCGATGTCCCGGCCTTCCTCTCATTAGCCTATTGCCAGGCGATGTCCGGGCCTTCCTCTCATTAGCCTATTGCCAGGCGATGTCCGGGCCTTCCTCTCATTAGTCTATTGCAAGGCGATGTCTCGGCCTTCCTCTCAACAGCCTATTGCGAGGCGATGCTACGGCCTTCCTTTCATTAGCCTATTGTCAGGCGATGTCCCGGCCTTCCTCTCATTAGCCTATTGTCAGGCGATGTCCCGGCCTTCCTCTCATTAGCCTATTGCCAGGCGATGTCCGGGCCTTCCTCTCATTAGCCTATTGCGAGGCGATGTCCCGGCCTTTCTGTCATTAGCCTATTGCGAGGCGATGTCCGGGCCTTCCTCTCATTAGTCTATTGCAAGGCGATGTCTCGGCCTTCCTCTCATCAGCCTATTGCGAGGCGATGTCCGGGCCTTCCTCTCATTGTCCTATTGCGAGACGATGTCCCGGCCTTCCTGTCATCAGCCTATTGCGAGGCAAAGTCCGGGCCTTCCTCTCATCAGTCTATTGCGAGGCGATGTCCGGGCCTTCCTCTCATTAGCCTATTGCGAGGCGATGTCCGGGCCTTCCTCTCATTACCTTATTGCGAGGCGATGTCCGGGCCTTCTTCTCATTAGCCTATTGCCAGGCGATGTCCCGGCCTTCCTCTCATTAGCCTATTGCCAGGCGATGTCCCGGCCTTCCTCTCATTAGCTTATTGCCAGGCGATGTCCGGGCCTTCTTCTCATTAGCCTATTGCCAGGCGATGTCCCGGCCTTCCTCTCATTAGCCTATTGCCAGGCGATGTCCCGGCCTTCCTCTCATTAGCCTATTGCCAGGCGATGTCCGGGCCTTCCTCTCATTAGCCTATTGCGAGGCGATGTCCGGGCCTTTCTGTCATTAGCCTATTGCGAGGCGATGTCCGGGCCTTCCTCTCATTAGTCTATTGCAAGGCGATGTCCGGGCCTTCTTGTCATCAGCTTATTGCGAGGCGATGCTACGGCTTTCCTTTCATTAGCCTATTGCGAGGCGATGTCCGGGCCTTCCTCTCATTGTCCTATTGCGAGACGATGTCCCGGCCTTCCTGTCATCAGCCTATTGCGAGGAAAATTCCGGGCCTTCCTCTCATCAGTCTATTGCGAGGCGATGTCCGGGCCTTCCTCTCATTAGCCTATTGCCAGGCGATGTCCGGGCCTTCCTCTCATTAGCTTATTGCGAGGCGATGTCCGGGCCTTCCTCTTATTAGCTTATTGCGAGGCGATGTCCGGGCCTTCTTCTCATTAGCCTATTGCCAGGCGATGTCCGGGCCTTCCTCTCATTAGCTTATTGCGAGGCGATGTCCGGGCCTTCTTCTCATTAGCCTATTGCCAGGCGATGTCCGGGCCTTCCTCTCATTAGCCTATTGCCAGGCGATGTCCGGGCCTTCCTCTCATTAGCCTATTGCGATGCGATGTCCCGGCCTTCCTCTCATTAGCTTATTGCGAGGCGATGTCCGGGCCTTCCTCTCATTAGCCTATTGCCAGACGATGTCCGGGCCTTCTTCTCATTAGCCTATTGCCAGGCGATGTCCGGGCCTTCCTCTCATTAGCCTATTGCGAGGCGATGTCCCGGCCTTCCTCTCATTAGCCTATTGCGAGGCGATGTCCCGGCCTTCCTCGCATTAGCCTATTGCGAGGCGATATCCCACATTTCCTCTCATTAGCCTATTGCGAGGCGATGTCCGGGCCTTCTTGTCATTAGCCTATTGCCAGGCGATGTCCCGGCCTTCCTCTCATTAGCCTATTGCGAGGCGATGTCCGGGCCTTCCTCTCATTAGCCTATTGCGAGGCGATGTCCCGGCCTTCCTCTCATTAGCCTATTGCAAGGCGATGTCCGGGCCTTCTTGTCATTAGCCTATTGCCAGGCGATGTCCCGGCCTTCCTTTCATTAGCCTATTGCGAGGCGATGTCCCGGCCTTCCTCTCATTATCCTATTGCAAGGCGATGTCCGGGCCTTCCTCTCATTAGCCTATTGCGAGGCGATGTCCCGGCTTTCTTCTCATTAGCCTATTGCGAAGCGATGTCCGGGCCTTCTTGTCATTAGCCTATTGCCAGGCGATGTCCGGGCCTTCTTGTCATTAGCCTATTGCAAGGCAATGTCCCGGCCTTCCTCTCATTAGCCTATTGCCAGGCGATGTCCGGGCCTTCCTCTCATTAGCCTATTGCAAGGCGATGTCCCGGCCTTCCTCTCATTAGCCTATTGCCAGGCGATGTCCGGGCCTTCCTCTCATTAGCCTGTTGCAAAGCGATGTCCCGGCCTTCCTCTCATTAGCCTATTGCGAGGCGATGTCCCGGCCTTCCTCTCATTAGCCTATGGCCAGCCGATGTCCCGGCCTTCCTCTCATTAGCCTATTGCAAGGCGATGTCCCGGCCTTCCTCTCATTAGCCTATTGCGAGGCGATGTCCGGGCCTTCCTCTCATTAGCCTATTGCGAGGCGATATCCCACCCTTCCTCTCATTAGCCTATTGCGAGGCGATGTCCCGGCCTTCCTCTCATTAGCCTATTGCAAGGCGATGTCCGGGCCTTCTTGTCATTAGCCTATTGCCAGGCGATGTCCCGGCCTTCCTCTCATTAGCCTATTGCGAGGCGATGTCCCGGCCTTCCTCTCATTAGCCTATTGCGAGGCGATGTCCGGGCCTTCCTCTCATTAGCCTATTGCGAGGCGATGTTCCGGCTTTCTTCTCATTAGCCTATTGCGAGGCGATGTCCGGGCCTTCCTCTCATTAGCCTATTGCGAGGCGATATCCCGGCTTTCTTCTCATTAGCCTATTGCGAGGCGATGTCCGGGCCTTCCTCTCATTAGCCTATTGCGAGGCGATATCCCGGCTTTCTTCTCATTAGCCTATTGCGAGGCGATGTTCCGGCTTTCTTCTCATTAGCCTATTGCGAGGCGATGTCCGGGCCTTCCTCTCATTAGCCTATTGCAAGGCGATGTCCGGGCCTTCTTCTCATTAGCCTATTGCGAGGCGATGTCCGGGCCTTCCTCTCATTAGCCTATTGCGAGGCGATGTTCCGGCTTTCTTCTCATTAGCCTATTGCGAGGCGATGTCCGGGCCTTCCTCTCATTAGCCTATTGCGAGGCGATATCCCGGCTTTCTTCTCATTAGCTTATTGCGAGGCGATGTCCGGGCCTTCTTGTCATTAGCCTATTGCGAGGCGATATCCCGGCTTTCTTCTCATTAGCTTATTGCGAGGCGATGTCCGGGCCTTCTTGTCATTAGCCTATTGTCAGGCGATATCCCGGCTTTCTTCTCATTAGCCTATTGCGAGGCGATGTCCGGGCCTTCCTCTCATTAGCCTATTGCGAGGCGATATCCCGGCTTTCTTCTCATTAGCCTATTGCGAGGCGATGTCCGGGCCTTCCTCTCATTAGCCTATTGCGAGGCGATGTTCCGGCTTTCTTCTCATTAGCCTATTGCGAGGCGATGTCCGGGCCTTCCTCTCATTAGCCTATTGCGAGGCGATATCCCGGCTTTCTTCTCATTAGCCTATTGCCAGGCGATGTCCCGGCCTTCCTCTCATTAGCCTATTGCGAGGCAATGTCCGGGCCTTCCTCTCATTAGCCTATTGCGAGGCGATGTCCGGGCCTTCCTCTCATTAGCCTATTGCGAGGCGATGTCCCGGCCTTCCTCTCATTAGCCTATTGCGAGGCGATGTCCCGGCCTTCCTCTCATTAGCCTATTGCGAGGCGATGTCCGGGCCTTCCTCTCATTAGCCTATTGCGAGGCGATGTTCCGGCTTTCTTCTCATTAGCCTATTGCGAGCGATGTCCGGGCCTTCCTCTCATTAGCCTATTGCCAGGCGATGTCCGGGCCTTCTTGTCATTAGCCTATTGCCAGGCGATGTCCCGGCCTTCTTCTCATTAGCCTATTGCAAGGCGATGTCCCGGCCTTCCTCTCATTAGCCTATTGCGAGGCCATGTCTCTGCCTTCTTCTCATTAGCCTCTCATTAGCCTATTGCGAGGCCATGTCCCGGCCTTCCTCTCATTAGCCTATTGCGAGGCGATGTCCCGGCCTTCCTCTCATTAGCCTATTGCGAGGCGATGTCCCGGCCTTCCTCTCATTAGCCTATTGCGAGGCCATGTCCCGGCCTTCATCTCGCTTCTCCATTACGTTGAGAATTATCAGTCGCTGAAACTGTGGTGGTCGGTGTGTGTCGCTGGTCGCCTCACCTTGAAGCCCGCTTACCTCACTGTCCTGATCACCCTATGGGTGACATTCACATCCTGCTTGGGATACTTCCTGATGAGATATGTCCACACGGCTTTACCACGGGACCGCCTTATATCTACACAATAACCAGGAGACTGATCTTATTGCAGTCCATGTATTTCACTAATATATGATATTCGCATCTAAAGATTACTGTATGATGTGTGACGCCTCGCTGCATTGTAGGGCCCCAGAGAGGCTTTTTCGACACGGCGACACGGCGATTTTTAAAATCGACAAGGCGACATTTGGGTTGTCTCAGAATCGACATGCGACATAAGACTTAACGACACGCGACATGGAACTTTTCTTAAAATCGACACGCGACATGGACCTTTTGTTAAAATCGACACGCGACATGGACCTTTTCTTAAAATCGACACGCGACATGGACCTTTTCTTAAAATCGACACGCGACATGGCTACCCCCCCTCAGGGGCCCTCATTGTGCGCCCGCTAGTTGGCAACTTGGGAATGTTCAAAGGAAAAGTGAATCTACTTGTGTTTGTTAGAAGACTACACCAAAAATGAATAATCTACTTGAGTTTTGGCGAGCTATAGGCAGTGAAGGGCCAGTGGGTGAGAGGAAGGGATGCCTTGCCTAGCTCAATGTGCAGCCAGGTGTATAGTAAGGGCCACGCTGCTGCTCGGGGCGGCCACTCAATGGATTGCCTGCCGGCCGGCGACGGGCAGTGAGAAGACATGGACCAGGACGGGGTGTGAACCATCTCCGACACCGTTGTGACGCTCATTCCTGGCTTTATGGAGCGGTTAATAATCACATGATAATAGTTAGCTTGGCATCGAACAACCGTCCAGTGGTACGGGATTGAGCGCTGGGGGTCACCACCAAGGGGCAGGATGTGGCCCAACGACTCAAGGCCAATGCTGGTACTGCTGGGAGAGATTGCTGACTGTGACGCACCCTGGCGGCGCCCGTCACTGCTTGGCGGGCTGCTCGCGCGCATCGTGACGTCATCAGCGGAGTAAAAATACTTTCTACCTGCCCTGATGAAAATGCTTACTCAGTCCAACGCTTTCGTTGCCCACACAGACCACCAAAGACGTTCATAGAAAGGCACCAAATCTGACGTCTGGGGGTTAAAACGGCGGTCACGGCGAGCCCAATATGTGGGACAACGGTTTCCTTTCATTGCAGCTTATTTTGATTTCCAGCCGAGTGGTTGTCATGGCACAGACAATGGAGCTCGGATCTTGGCGCGGCTTGCGGGGCTGTGAGAGGAGCAGGAATTAGATTGTAGCAGGGCTCATTGTGGGGCGGTCGGGGACACGATGGTCGCCCAATCACCACCCCTCACGCTCTTTTTTACGCTTTCTATGGACACATCTCGGCTTCCATTGCGACTGCGCGCAGGCAGGCCGCCCGTCGTGATAAGAATAACAAGGGGCGGTGGGCGAGGCGAGGGGGTTGGGGAAGGGGAGGGGCAGGGAAGGGGGGAAGCGGAGGGGAGGGAAGGGGCAAGGGAGAGGACGGGGAGGGCCAGGGAAGGGGGCGGAGAGGGCCATGGGAGCAGGGGAGGGGACATGGAGGGGCAGGGGAGGGGAACGGGGAGGGGCAGGGGGGGGGGAATGGGGAGGGGAGGGAACGGGGAGGGGCAGGGGAGGGGACGGGAAGTATGTGTGTCAGGGCGGGGGGGGGGGGGGCGGCTTTGGAAGGGTTGCAGGCATTGATTGTGTGTATGCGAGGAGCAGACTTTCCAGACGGCAGTTTGTTCAGCAGAATGATTAATATTCTCCGGATGTGTGGGATCACCAGATGATTGAGCCGCATAAGGATATGTCCTGTTGGGTGTGTACCGCTGGCCGGTGGCCCCCAGTGCTGATCAGCGACCACCCCCGGCCATCACCCGCCCCCCCCCCCCCCACTCCCCCACCCCATCATCGGACAAAGAGCCACAATAGTACGCACCAATAAGTAACTGAAAAGGGAAAGGTACTGATATCTAGTGTGAAAACACAGTTTGCTATGTTATTGTGTGTGGTACATTGGGGTCGACGTCACAATGGAGATTAAACTGACCTCAGGTAGCACGGAACTACCTGTTACAGTTGCCGTTTGTCAGCCATGGACAACGTATTAGGTGTTCAGTCACCCTGTGAAATATGGCAGTGAGACTAAATGTGACACATATCCTTGTTGAATGGCGAGCAGTGAAGACGGGACATGACTCGGGTCTCGCACCCGGACAATGGTCACGTGGGACCGCTCCTAGCGCCCCCTCGCGCCCGCCGAACATCGCATTGCAAGCCAAGCAATCGGCAGTGTATAGATAGGCAGTACACGAGTAGAGAGGCAGTGTATAGATAGGCAGTACACGGGTAGAGAGGCAGTTTATAGATAGGCAGTACACGGATAGAGAGGCAGTGTACAGATAGGCAGTACACAGGTAGAGAGACAGTGTATAGATAGGCAGTACACGGGTAGAGAGGTAGTGTATAGATAGGCAGTACACGGGTAGAGAGGCAGTGTACATAAAGGCAGTACACGGGTAGAGAGGCAGTGAACAGATAGGCAGTACACGGTTAGAGAGACAGTGTATAGATAGGCAGTACACGGGTAGTGAGGCAGTGTACAGATAGGCAGTACACTGGTAGAGAGGCAGTGTACAGATAGGCAGTACACGGGTAGAGAGGCAGTGTACAGATAGGCAGTACACGGGTAGAGAGGCAGTGTACCAATAGGCAGTACACGGGTAGAGAGGCAGTGTATATATAGGCAGTACACGGGTAGAGAGACAGTGTATAGATAGGCAGTACACGGGTAGAGAGGCAGTGTATATATAGGCAGTACACGGGTAGAGAGGCAGTGTATAGATAGGCAGTACACGGGCAGAGAGGCAGTGTACAAATAGCCAGTACACGGGTAGAGAGGCAGTGAACAGATAGGCAGTACATGGTTAGAGAGACAGTGTATAGATAGGCAGTACACGGTTAGAGAAGCAGTGTATATATAGGCAGTACACGGGTAGAGAGGCAGTGTATAGATAGGCAGTACACGGGTAGAGAGGCAGTGTATATATAGGCAGTACACGGGTAGAGAGACAGTGTATAGATAGGCAGTACACGGGTAGAGAGGCAGTGTACAGATAGACAGTACACGGGTAGAGAGGCAGTGTACAGATAGGCAGTACACGGGTAGAGATTCAGTGTACAGATAGGCAGTACACGGGTAGAGAGGCAGTGTACAAATAGGCAGTACACGGGTAGAGATTCAGTGTACAGATAGGCAGTACACGGGTAGAGAGGCAGTGTATAGATAGGCAGTACACGGGTAGAGAGGCAGTGTACAGATAGACAGTACACGGGTAGAGAGGCAGTGTACAGATAGGCAGTACACGGGTAGAGATTCAGTGTACAGATAGGCAGCACACGGGTAGAGAGGCAGTGTATAGATAGGCAGTACACGGATAGAGAGGCAGTGTACAGATAGGCAGTACACGGGTAGAGAGGCAGTGTACAGATAGGCAGTATACGGGTAGAGAGGCAGTGTATGGATACGCATTACACGGGTAGATAGGCAGCATACGGGTAGAGAGACAGTGTACAGATAGGCAGTATACGGGTAGAGAGGCAGTGTATGGATACGCATTACACGGGTAGATAGGCAGCATACGGGTAGAGAGACAGTGTACAGATAGGCAGTACACGGGTAGAGAGACAGTGAATAGATGGGCAGTACTCGGGTAGAGAGGCAGTGTATATATAGGCAGTACACGGGTAGAGAGGCAGTGTATATATAGGCAGTACACGGGTAGAGAGACAGTGTATAGATAGGCAGTACACGGGTAGAGAGGCAGTGTATATATAGGCAGTACACGGGTAGAGAGGCAGTGTATAGATAGGCAGTACACGGGCAGAGAGGCAGTGTACAAATAGCCAGTACACGGGTAGAGAGGCAGTGAACAGATAGGCAGTACATGGTTAGAGAGACAGTGTATAGATAGGCAGTACACGGTTAGAGAAGCAGTGTATATATAGGCAGTACACGGGTAGAGAGGCAGTGTATAGATAGGCAGTACACGGGTAGAGAGGCAGTGTATATATAGGCAGTACACGGGTAGAGAGACAGTGTATAGATAGGCAGTACACGGGTAGAGAGGCAGTGTACAGATAGACAGTACACGGGTAGAGAGGCAGTGTACAGATAGGCAGTACACGGGTAGAGATTCAGTGTACAGATAGGCAGTACACGGGTAGAGAGGCAGTGTACAAATAGGCAGTACACGGGTAGAGATTCAGTGTACAGATAGGCAGTACACGGGTAGAGAGGCAGTGTATAGATAGGCAGTACACGGGTAGAGAGGCAGTGTACAGATAGACAGTACACGGGTAGAGAGGCAGTGTACAGATAGGCAGTACACGGGTAGAGAGGCAGTGTACAGATAGGCAGCACACGGGTAGAGAGGCAGTGTATAGATAGGCAGTACACGGATAGAGAGGCAGTGTACAGATAGGCAGTACACGGGTAGAGAGGCAGTGTACAGATAGGCAGTATACGGGTAGAGAGGCAGTGTATGGATACGCATTACACGGGTAGATAGGCAGCATACGGGTAGAGAGACAGTGTACAGATAGGCAGTATACGGGTAGAGAGGCAGTGTATGGATACGCATTACACGGGTAGATAGGCAGCATACGGGTAGAGAGACAGTGTACAGATAGGCAGTACACGGGTAGAGAGACAGTGAATAGATGGGCAGTACTCGGGTAGAGAGGCAGTGTATAGGCAGGCAGTACATAGGTAGACAGGCAATGTATATATAGCCAGTGCACGGGTGAAGAGGCAGTGTATATATAGGCAGTACACGGGTAGAGAGGCAGTGTATAGATAGGCAGTCCACGGGTAGAGAGGCAGTCCACGGGTAGAGAGGCAGTGTACAGATAGGCAGTACACGGGTAGAGAGGCAGTGTATGGATACACAGTGCACGGGTAGATAGGCAGTACATGGGTAGAGAGGCAGTGTATATATAGGCAGTACAAGGGTAGAGAGGCAGTGTATATATAGGCAGTACACGGGTAGAGAGGCAGTATATATATAGGCAGTACACGGATAGAGAGGCAGTGTATATGTAGGCAGTACACGGGTAGAGAGGCAGTGTATAGATAGGCAGTACACGGGTACAGAGGCAGTGTATATATAGACAGTACACGGGTAGAGAGGCAGTGTATATATAGGCAGTAGCCGGGTAGAGAGGCAGTCTATATATAGACAGTACACAGGTAGAGAGGCAGTGTATAGATGGGCAGTACACGGGTAGAGAGACAGTCTATAAATAGGCAGTACACGGGTAGAGAGGCAGTGTACAGATAGGCAGTACACGGGTAGAGAGGCAGCGTATGGATAAGCAGTACACGGGTAGAGATTCAGTGTACAGATAGGCAGTACACGGGTAGAGAGGCAGTGTACAGATAGGCAGTACACGGGTAGAGAGGCAGTGTACAGATAGGCAGTACACGGGTAGAGAGGCAGTGTACAGATAGGCAGTACACGGGTCGAGAGGCAGTGTACCCATAGGCAGTACACGGGTCGAGAGGCAGTGTATATATAGGCAGTACACGGGTAGAGAGGCAGTGTATAGATAGGCAGTCCACGGGTAGAGAGGCAGTCCACGGGTAGAGAGGCAGTGTACAGATAGGCAGTACACGGGTAGAGAGGCAGTGAACAGATAGGCAGTACATGGTTAGAGAGACAGTCTATAAATAGGCAGTACACTGTTAGAGAGGTAGTGTATATATAGGCAGTACACGGGTAGAGAGGCAGTGTACAGATAGGCAGTACATGGGAAGAGATTCAGTGTACAGATAGGCAGTACACGGGTAGAGAGGCAGTGTACAGATAGGCAGTACACGGGTAGAGAGGCAGTGTGCAGATTGGCAGTACACGGGTAGAGAGGCAGTGTACAGATAGGCAGTACACGGGTAGAGAGGCATTGTACCCATAGGCAGTACACGGGTCGAGAGGCAGTGTATAGATAGGCAGTCCACGGGTACAGAGGCAGTGTATATATAGACAGTACGCGGGTAGAGAGGCAGTGTATATATAGGCAGTAGCCGGGTAGAGAGGCAGTCTATATATAGACAGTACACAGGTAGAGAGGCAGTGTATAGATGGACAGTACACGGGTAGAGAGACAGTGTATATATAGGCAGTACACGGGTAGAGATACAGTGTATAGATAGGCAGTACACGGGTAGAGAGGCACTGTATATATAGGCAGTACACGGGTAGAGAGGCAGTGTATAAAAAGGCAGTACACGGGTAGAGAGACAGTGTATAGATAGGCAGTACACGGGCAGAGAAGCAGTGTACAGATAGGCAGTACACGGGTAGAGAGGCAGTGAACAGATAGGCAGTACATGGTTAGAGAGACAGTCTATAAATAGGCAGTACACTGTTAGAGAGGCAGTGTATATATAGGCAGTACACGGGTAGAGAGGCAGTGTACAGATAGGCAGTACACGGGTAGAGAGGCAGTGTATGGATAGGCAGTACACGGGTAGAGATTCAGTGTACAGATAGGCAGTCCACGGGTAGAGAGGCAGTGTACAGATAGGCAGTACACGGGTAGAGAGGCAGTGTACAGATAGGCAGTACACGGGTAGAGAGGCAGTGTACAGATAGGCAGTACACGGGTAGAGAGGCAGTGTACCCATAGGCAGTACACGGGTCGAGAGGCAGTGTATATATAGGCAGTACACGGGTAGAGAGGCAGTGTATAGATAGGCAGTCCACGGGTAGAGAGGCAGTCCACGGGTAGAGAGGCAGTGTACAGATAGGCAGTACACGGGTAGAGAGGCAGTGTACAGATAGGTAGTACACGGCTAGAGAGACAGTGTTTAGATAGGCAGTACACGGGCAGAGAAGCAGTGTACAGATAGGCAGTACACGGGTAGAGAGGCAGTGAACAGATAGGCAGTACATGGTTAGAGAGACAGTCTATAAATAGGCAGTACACTGTTAGAGAGGCAGTGTATATATAGGCAGTACACGGGTAGAGAGGCAGTGTACAGATAGGCAGTACACGGGAAGAGATTCAGTGTACAGATAGGCAGTACACGGGTAGAGAGGCAGTGTACAGATAGGCAGTACACGGGTAGAGAGGCAGTGTACAGATAGGCAGTACACGGGTAGAGAGGCAGTGTACAGATAGGCAATACACGGGTAGAGAGGCAGTGTACCCATAGGCAGTACACGGGTCGAGAGGCAGTGTATATATAGGCAGTACACGGGTAGAGAGACAGTGTATATATAGGCAGTACACGGGTAGAGAGGCAGTGTATAAAAAGGCAGTACACGGGTAGAGAGACAGTGTATAGATAGGCAGTACACGGGCAGAGAAGCAGTGTACAGATAGGCAGTACACGGGTAGAGAGGCAGTGAACAGATAGGCAGTACATGGTTAGAGTGACAGTCTATAAATAGGCAGTACACTGTTAGAGAGGCAGTGTATATATAGGCAGTACACGGGTAGAGAGGCAGTGTACAGATAGGCAGTACACGGGTAGAGAGGCAGTGTATGGATAGGCAGTACACGGGTAGAGATTCAGTGTACAGATAGGCAGTCCACGGGTAGAGAGGCAGTGTACAGATAGGCAGTACACGGGTAGAGAGGCAGTGTACAGATAGGCAGTACACGGGTAGAGAGGCAGTGTACAGATAGGCAGTACACGGGTAGAGAGGCAGTGTACCCATAGGCAGTACACGGGTCGAGAGGCAGTGTATATATAGGCAGTACACGGGTAGAGAGGCAGTGTATAGATAGGCAGTCCACGGGTAGAGAGGCAGTCCACGGGTAGAGAGGCAGTGTACAGATAGGCAGTACACGGGTAGAGAGGCAGTGTACAGATAGGTAGTACACGGCTAGAGAGACAGTGTTTAGATAGGCAGTACACGGGCAGAGAAGCAGTGTACAGATAGGCAGTACACGGGTAGAGAGGCAGTGAACAGATAGGCAGTACATGGTTAGAGGACAGTCTATAAATAGGCAGTACACTGTTAGAGAGGCAGTGTATATATAGGCAGTACACGGGTAGAGAGGCAGTGTACAGATAGGCAGTACACGGGAAGAGATTCAGTGTACAGATAGGCAGTACACGGGTAGAGAGGCAGTGTACAGATAGGCAGTACACGGGTAGAGAGGCAGTGTACAGATAGGCAGTACACGGGTAGAGAGGCAGTGTACAGATAGGCAATACACGGGTAGAGAGGCAGTGTACCCATAGGCAGTACACGGGTCGAGAGGCAGTGTATATATAGGCAGTACACGGGTAGAGAGACAGTGTATAGATAGGCAGTACACGGGTAGAGAGGCAGTGTATATATAGGCAGTACACGGGCAGAGAGGCAGTGTACAGATAGCCAGTACACGGGTAGAGAGGCAGTGTACAGATAGGCAGTACACGGGTAGAGAGGCAGTGTATAGATAGGCAGTACACGGGTAGAGAGGCAGTGTACAGATAGGCAGTACACGGGTAGAGAGGCAGTGTACAGATAGGCAGTACACGGGTAAATAGGCAGTGTAAGGATACGCATTACACGGGTAGATAGGCAGTATACGGGTAGAGATGCAGTGTACAGATAGGCAGTACACGGGTAGAGAGACAGTGAATAGATGGGCAGTACTCGGGTAGAGAAGCAGTGTATAGGCTGGCAGTACATAGGTAGAAAGGCAGTGTATATATAGCCTGTGCACGGGTGGAGAGGCAGTGTATATATAGGCAGTACACGGGTAGAGAGGCAGTGTATAGATAGACAGTCCACGGGTAGAGAGGCAGTCCACGGGTAGAGAGGCAGTGTACAGATAGGTAGTACACGGGTAGAGAGGCAGTGTATGGATACACAGTGCACGGGTAGATAGGCAGTACACGGGTAGAGAGGCAGTGTATATATAGGCAGTACACGGGTAGAGAGGTAGTGTATATATAGGCATTACACGGATAGAGAGGCAATGTATATGTAGGCAGTACACGGGTAGAGAGGCAGTGTATAGATAGGCAGTCCACGGGTAGAGAGGCAGTGTATATATAGACAGTACACGGGTAGAGAGGCAGTGTATATATAGGCAGTACCCGGGTAGAGAGGCCGTCTATATATAGACAGTACACAGGTAGAGAGGCAGTGTATAGATGAGCAGTCCACGGGTAGAGAGACAGTGTATATATAGGCAGTACACGGGTAGAGAGACAGTGTATAGATAGGCAGTACACGGGTAGAGAGGCAGTGTATATATAGGCAGTACACGGGTAGAGAGGCAGTGTATAAATAGGCAGTACTCGGGTAGAGAGACAGTGTATAGATAGACAGTACACGGTTAGAGAGACAGTGTATAGATAGGCAGTACACGATTAAAGAGACAGTGTATAGATAGGCAGTACACGATTAAAGAGACAGTGTATATATAGACAGTACACGGGTAGAGAGGCAGTGTATAAATAGGCAGTGCACGGGTAGAGAGGCAGTGTATATATAGACAGTACACGGGTAGAGAGACAGTATATAGATAGGCAGTACATGGGTAGAGAGACAGTGTATAGATAGGCAGTACTCGATTAAAGAGACAGTGTATAGATAAGCAGTACACGGGTAGAGAGGCAGTGTATATATAGACAGTACACGGGTAGAGAGACAGTGTATAGATAGGCAGTACATGGGTAGCGAGACAGTGTATAGATAGGCAGTACACGGGTAGAAAGGCAGTGTATAAATAGGAGTTAAGGTCGAGATCCGTCAGAAAAATACACTATTAAAAATCGGTTGTTGTTGTTGAACTCGATATCGTTTGGCAAGAAAGACGCGTAAAAAAGATACACTGTTAGTGTTAAGGTGGAGAACAGTTAAAAAGATATACTGTTAAAGTCAAGATCTTGTGGAAGAATGCGCTATTAAAGTCGAGATTGTTCAGAAAGATGTGCTGCTAAAGTTGAGATCCGTAGGAGAGGTATGGAGTTACAGTCCATATGCGTCAGAAAGATACACTGTCAAAATCGTGATCCGTCAGAAATGTACTGATACAGTCGAGATCCGGTGCAGAGATACATTGTTAAGAACGTGGTCGGTCTGAAATATACACTGTTGTAATCGAGATCAGTCAGAAAGATATAGTGTTAATGTCGAAATTCGTAAGAAAGGGGAACTGTTAAATTCGAGAAATATTAGGTAAGAAACAGTTTCCAACGACACACTGTTAAGATAGATATTGTTAAAATTCAAACTCCCATTTGCAAAGTTGCTGAGAACGTCCTTGGATAGTATCGAGCAAAAAGCACGTTACAAAAAGACACGGCGATCGCACTCTTAAGTTCGATTCGCTTCGTTTTCAACTTCCGTTGCGGACGTCCGTCCGTGAGGGCCTGGGGCTCGTCCTTGGACCGGCGGTCAGGGGGACTGGACTGGCGGCCGTGCTTGGCAGTGTGCAGGTGTGTCCATAGCTGTGATGGCGGGAGGCAGTGTTTGGCGCCGCCAGGGAGCGCGGTCACGCTGGGCCTGCAGTGTGCAAGGCGGCCCTGTACCAGGAGGCAGAGAGGTGTGTCCATAGCTGTGATGGCGGGAGGCAGTGTTTGGCGCCGCCAGGGCGTGGTCACGCTGGGCCTGCAGTGTGCACGGCGGCCCTGTACCAGGAGGCAGAGAGGTGTGTCCATAGCTGTGACGGCGGGAGGCAGTGTTTGGCGCCGCCAGGGCGTAGTCACGCTGGCCCTGCAGTGTGCAAGGCGGCCCTGTACCAGGAGGCAGAGAGGTGTGTCCATAGCTGTGATGGCGGGAGGCAGTGTTTGGCGCCGCCAGGGCGTGGTCACGCTGGGCCTGCAGTGTGCACGGCGGCCCTGTACCAGGAGGCAGAGAGGTGTGTCCATAGCTGTGATGGCGGGAGGCAGTGTTTGGCGCCGCCAGGGCGTGGTCACGCTGGCCCTGCAGTGTGCACGGCGGCAGAGAGGTGTGTCCATAGCTGTGATGGCGGGAGGCAGTGTTTGGCGCCGCCAGGGCGTGGTCACGCTGGGCCTGCAGTGTGCACGGCGGCCCTGTACCAGGAGGCAGAGAGGTGTGTCCATAACTGTGAGGGAGGTGGCAGTGTTTGGCGCCGCCAGGGCGTGGTCACGCTGGGCCTGCAGTGTGCACGGCGGCCCTGTACCAGGAGGCAGAGAGGTTTGTCCATAGCTGTGATGGCGGGAGGCAGTGTTTGGCGCCGCCAGGGCGTGGTCACGCTGGGCCTGCAGTGTGCACGGCGGCCCTGTACCAGGAGGCAGAGAGGTGTGTCCATAGCTGTGATGGCGGGAGGCAGTGTTTGGCGCCGCCAGGGCGTGGTTACGCTGGCTCTGCAGTGTGCACGGCGGCCCTGTACCAGGAGGCAGAGAGGTGTGTCCATAGCTGTGACGGCGGGAGGCAGTGTTTGGCGCCGCCAGGGCGTGGTCACGCTGGGCCTGCAGTGTGCACGGCGGCCCTGTACCAGGAGGCAGAGAGGTGTGTCCATAGCTGTGAGGGAGGTGGCAGTGTCACGCCTTTCGTTAGGCACCATTACGGGCGGCGGTTAGACCACGTTGACACCTACCGTGGGGTCAATGTCAGCCGTCCGGGGGTGATGGGAGGGGAGTAGGGGAGGGGGGGGGGGGCGTCTCATAAACAAAGCACTGATCATTTCGGTTAAACTTTCTTACTCTTAATGCACATTGCGTCCTGAACATAACGATAATCGCAAGAGACGCTTCTCGCGTGCATTAAACAAGATTTGAGATCACTTAGCCGCACAGGAATGACGTGTCGGTGCCCTGGGGCGATAAGACTTGAGAAAGAGGCTCTGAGGGCGGCTTTAACGGCCAGCCGTAAGAGCCTTCAGGAGAATGGGCCTCTCATGGTATTGGTTCTGCGGCCTGATGTCCGTACGAAGCAGGCTACCGAATATTTTTCTTAGGTTCATGGCAGAAAGTGACGGTGGTACCCTGAAATCAGCACTGAGGGGGTGGGGAGTCATGGTGCTCTGGAACATGGCGCCTCTCAGCCCTGGGTGGGCGGGGAAGGGGGGGGGGGAGTCATGGTGCTCTGGAACATGGCGCCTCTCAGCCCTGGGTGGGCGGGGAAGGGGGGGGGAGTCATGGTGCTCTGGAACATGGCGCCTCTCAGCCCTGGGTGGGCGGGAGGGGGGCGGGCATGGTACCCTGAAACATGGCGCCTCTCATCCCTGGGTGGGCGGGGAAGGGGGGGGGGGGGTCATGGTGCCCTGGAACATGGCGCCTCTCAGCCCTAGGTGGGCGCGGGAGGGTCATGGTGCCCTGGAACATGGCGCCTCTCAGCCCTGGGTGGGCGGGGGGGGGGCATGGTGCCCTGGAACATGGCGCCTCTCAGCCCTGGGTGGGCGGGGGGGGGGGAGTCATGGTGCCCTGGAACATGGCGCCTCTCAGCCCTGGGTGGGCGGGGGGGGGGGGGGTCATGGTGCCCTGGAACATGGCGCCTCTCAGCCCTGGGTGGGCGGGGGGGGGGGGCATGGTACCCTGAAACATGGCGCCTCTCAGCCCTGGGTGGGTGGGGGGGGGAGTCATGGTGCCCTGGAACATGGCGCCTCTCAGCCCTGGGTGGGCGGGGGGGGGGGTCATGGTGCCCTGGAACATGGCGCCTCTCAGCCCTGGGTGAGCAGGGGGGGGAGTCATGGTGCTCTGGAACATGGCGCCTCTCAGCCCTGGGTGGGCGGAGGGGGGGGGGAGTCATGGTGCCCTGGAACATGGCGCCTCTCAGCCCTGGGTGGGCGGGGGGGGGGGGAGTCATGGTGCCCTGGAACATGGCGCCTCTCAGCCCTGGGTGGGCGGGGGGGGGCATGGTGCTCTGGAACATGGCGCCTCTCAGCCCTGGATGGGCGGGGGGGGGCAGTCATGGTGCCCTGGAACATGGCGCCTCTCAGCCCTGGGTGGGCGGGGGGGGGGGGGGGCATGGTAGCCTGAAACATCAAAATGTACTGGCGAGGCGTCGTCCAACAATTGGAATGTACTGGCGAGGCATCCTCCAACAATTGGAATGTACTGGCGAGGCATCCTCCAACAATTGGAATGTACTGGCGAGGCATCCTCCAACAATTGGAATGTACTGGCGAGGCGTCCTCCAACAATTGGAATGTACTGGCGAGTAGATTTTTCAGACTGACGCACAGTACGAATCTACTGATATTGAAGGTATTAGCTTATGTATGATGTGATAACAACGAGAACTGTGGCAAGAGTTCAGTCTATATTAACTATGCTGTCATGGTATATGTCATAAGTGTGCCCCTGGTAGCCCACTGCCACCAGTCAGCGTTCATCGCTGAGCAAATCTCACGCCCTTAATGTATGTCAAACTATTTAATCTTGGAATACTGATTTGCACACGTCTCTAAATAATTGCGCGACAACGACATATTGTGGAGATTCTAATCAGGATTTATCCCCGGAGATAGTACAGTCAATCAACTAGCGGAATTGTGTAATGTTTTTAGTGAAGCGTTGGATAAGAAGAAATATGTTAAAGTTGTATGTTGTGATATATCCAAAGCGTCTGATAGGGTGTTTTATTTTTGTTTCGAATCCAAATAGTTGTGGATACATAGCAGCCATACAGCTGACATATAGAACATTAGTTCACAGCAGGTATACAGTTAGGTATAACCTGACAATGTTGTCCAAATACTAATTTACTAAATGATCGCTAAGTGCTATTGCATTCTATATAATATGTCTCGATTCTGTACCAAATATATTTTTAAATATTAATGATCGATAGTGCAGTTCTCTTCTAAGGAAAGGGACAGTTTCGCTCCAAGTTCTTGATTTCTGTTGGGCGTTGCATACCAGCCATTCCTTATAAATAAAATAGTTCATAAGTGAGATAAATATATTGGTTGTTGTATTCTTGTCCCCTAATACAACATTATGTAAACAAATATCAATCGTTAATACATCGGCAGCACAAGACATATTTTCCTTGCATGCTTACATTGGTATAGAATGTGCCAGATATCTTCCACGGTTCCGCATATTTGACAACATTTGGCTGTTAGTTTTCCCGCATTTATGCAAATTTTTATTATGTCTTACATGGGAGTATTATATCTGAATTCTGCAAGTTTAAGATCTTGAATTTTACTATACTTCCTTCATATACATCAGAGAACGTGATTTCTTGATCCGAAAACACTGTACTTAATTTCCCTTGCGCTATAGGTTTTTCTGTCTTTCTACGTAATAGTATATTATAAAACTCTTTAATTTGAGTTTTGTCAAATCTGTTATCATATCAGGGTTTGGGAAAAATTTCTTACTGTTCGTAGGTTCATGATCTCCTATTATTGCAATATATGGTCTTAGCCCTTTCAACAGAAGTCTTATAACATGATACATGTTTGCTTTTCCTAGCGACAATCCGTGAATATACGCCTGATCCAGTGATCCAGCGACAAACTTCAGGTGTCGTATATGAGTTATTTCATATTCAATAAAGTGCGTAATATATAAACAACGTTCCTTATTTTTTACATCAGTGTGGGAAAAGTTGTGATTTCCCCAGATAGCTTGGTGTAAAACTTCAACCTTATGTTTTGGTTTCATCGTTCCTTTCACCTTACTGTAAGCTATAATAATTTCTCGGTAAATTAATGGCAAAGACATAATAATAGGCAAACTGCCAGCATTAATATGAATGAAATCCAAACAGAGGAAGCGTGGTCCTAAACTATTCAGGTACATCCGAGATAGAAAGTTCCAGTTATTAGGTTCACTGGTAATCCGTTTAACCCATGAGGATTTTATGGCATTAATATGAGATTCGACGTCTATCATGTTGACACCACCTTGAGTGACTGGCTGTATCAATACGTTGCGCCTGATGCGATCCCGTGGTCCCCATATAAAACCATAGAATATTTTGTTTAACTTCTTTATAATCCCATCTGGAATCGTGCAGTGTGTAGCTAGAAACGTGATTTTAGGTAGCGCGAGTGTTTTGATTATCAGAACGTTGCCAAATATAGTTAGGTTCCGTTTTTTCCAAACATTTATCTGTATTTTAATATTATTCAGTTTTTTTGTCCAATTAAGTTGTTCACATTTTACTTTGTCATGGCCGACATATATGCCTAGACATCGTATTGGCTCACTGGAGAACTGAATCCCATAAATAATTTTATTGCTATCTTTTTTACTGTCTAAATGTACACCTACACATTTGTCTTTGTTGAGCCGTGGTCCTAGGACTTTACTAAACTCATCAATTTCATAAAGGGCTATTGGTATTTGTTGCTCATTTTTCACGAAGAGGATACCATCATCGGCGTATTGAGTTATTTTCAGAATGCATTTGAGATTCTTAAAGTTAATCTTAAGACCCTGAAAATCCTGGTTTTGTTTCAGTCTTGTAGCTACAATTTCTACAACTATATTAAACAGCCAAGCAGATAGTGGACATCCTTGCTTTACACATTAAAACAGATAACAGATTGTGATAAATGTCCGTTGGTTTTTATGCGAGCAGATGGGCGGGAATAGATGGTTTGTACCCATCGTATGAAATCAGGCCCGAAGTTAAACGTTTAAAGTATTTGGAACATAGGAGCCCATTTTACCGAGTCAAAGGCTTTTTCGAAATCCAGAAATAAAAGTATACCGTCTCTATTACGCCTTGTTGGGTGCTCTATGACATCGTCAACTAATCGAATATTGTTACCTATAAATCTATTTTTAATAAATCCCGTCTGGTCTGGGCTTATGATCTGTTCTAGCACACTGTGTAATCGGTTAGACAGTATAAAGGCTAGAATCTTGTACAGTAGTCTGTATCACAGGATCTTGCCACCTGTTACGTTCCGAAAACAACGTCGTTATTTTTACGCCACTGGTTGTTATGACGTAACCAAGATGACGTCATTTTTTGAGCGCGTTATGCTAAAGAAATAAGAAAAGGACAGTAACTCCCATTCAATAATCCGCTGGATCTGACTGTCGTTTGCATTTTATGTGAATAAAAGTATGCAGATGGCATTTGGGTGCCATTTTGCATTCATTTATATGTTTAAATAATAAAAGATATCACAATTTGACTATGTTTAGTGTCAAAAAGTGACTTTCAAGCGGTGGTCGTGAGGTACCGAGTCGGAAGAGCGTAAAACTCTCCGCAGAATAGCGCGGCAATGTTTTGGTTGCAAAAAAACACCTTTCGTTTTTAGCATGGACTGGTGTGGAAATATATTTTGGGGGTCACTCGTGCTTTAACAAATCTCTGTAGCAATTTAGTATACCTAATGAGGCTGCTTATAATAAAAATAACGTGTTCTCTTCTGTTGTTTGTTGACAATTTTCCGATCGAATAAACAAAGACGGGTTTTCCCCGTTTCTGCTGACTGATTCAAATTCACTTCCGACTCGGTACCTCACGACTTCGTTTGAAAGTCGTTTTGGATGATAAACTACGGGAATTTAACAATCCTGAACCAAATAAAAGTAGTGATTATGGTTTTTAATGAAGCATATACTTTCTATGCATGTTTGAGAACGTGACTTGCATTTGAAAGATATTTTAATCGGTTCAGTGAAAATCTAGTTACTCTCCTTTTCTTATTTATCTGTTTATTTATCATAACGCGCTTCGAAAAAATGATGTCACGTCACTTGGTTACGTCATAGCAACCAGTGGTGTAAATAACGACGGCATTTTCGGAACAAAAGACGTCACGTCACTTGGTTACGTCATAGCAACCATGGCCCGTAAGTATAAACAAAGACCTTACTATGATCATAGTAAGGTCTTTGTTTATACTATAGGGTATGTAAGTGACATCACGGACAGCGCGCGCTCACATCCAGCGAATTCGGTTTTGGGTACATGACGCTTCACCGCCCCATATACAAAGCATAGGGAGCTCTTTGTAATGGTGTGAAACGCACAGAAAACCAGCGTCTTGCGATTTAAAACTAGTACGAGTATGAAGGTACACCCCCAAACATTTATTCCATATGGTTTTCAAATCTAACATTGCATTCATATCTCAAACATCAGTGAGTCTAGTTTGAGGCCCATAGTAAAGTATAGGGACCCGCTGACGCGTTGTACCCAGAACGGTTGCTTCTAGAGGTGAGCGCGCGCTGTCTGTGACGTCACTTACAGACCCTATTACTATGATAGTAAGGTCTTTGGTATAAACCAGCCAGGGCGAAAAAAACGGCCCCAAACCCGTAAATTGCCCCGATTTGGCCCTCATTCAGGGCACTTTAAAAAGCAGGTCTTGTTTCAGGGCCAAAACAGGGCGGAATTAGGGCGTTTTTTGGGGCCATTTATCTAAACTGACCATTTGGGGCGAAAAAGCGGAGCAGGGCGTAATTGGGGCGAAATCGGGGCGAATTCCGGAGCAATTGACCGGTTTGGGGCCGTTTTTATCGCCCTGCGGCTTTATACTTACAGCCAGAGCAGGAAAATGGCCCTGGCTGGGGCCTTTTTTTAGCCCCGAAATCGCCCTGTTATACTTACGGGCCCAGTGGTGTAAATAACGACGGCATTTTCGGAACGTAACAGGTGGCAAGATCCTGTGGTCTGTATTTGTCACGGTAATAGGTCTATACTTTGATATATTTTTTCTACTGCCTTTCTGAAAAAGTAAAGATATCACGGATTCATTTTGAGACAGAGACAGTTCTGCTGTTTCAAAGGCTTCATTGAAGACTTTGACAAGTATGTCCTTTAGGTCGATCAGAAAGTGCTTGTAAAACTCAGCACTTAAGCCGTCCAAGGAGGAACTTTAACTTTTAGTTGCTCAATTGCTTTTTCACATGCGAAAAGAGTAATTTCATCTTCCCACTGAGTCCTCAATTCATTGTTTCGCGCATTATCCATCCTCGTTTTTTCCAAATATACCTTGTGCTCGTTATCATCAATACTCTTAGTACTATACAGTTTTTCATAGAACGAGTGGCCTCCTCTATGATGGTATCATCATTATCATATTCGCACCCGTTATCATCGATAAGCTTATCGATTCGGTTACTTTGATGACGCTGTTTTTCCAAAGAAAGGAAGAAAGGTGTTGATCGCTCGCCCTCTTCTACCCACTGAATTCGTGAACGAATCTGGGCGCCTTTAGCACTTTGATATGTCAGAGAGTCTAGCTCTGTTTTCAGTGATTTCCTTAATGAAGATTTACATATATCAGACTTAGTACGTTCGATGTCATTCATTTCTTTCTCCAGTTCTCTAATTTTATCGTTTCTCACTCTCTTCATCTTTCTCTTCTTTGATCCATATCGAACTGAAAACTCCTTTATTCTAATTTTAGTAAAATCCCATTAATCTCTATAATTAACTATGTCTATTAATTCTCGTTCAGTATCGTGGATAATACTTTTAATGGCCAGATTGTACTCTTCGTCTTTTAAATACGATGTATTCAGCTTGTTGCAATACCCCTTTCCTCTGGGTCTCTGTATATATTTAAAGGGCGCTACAATCGCTTTATGGTCTGGTACAGGTGCTGGTAGTACCTTAGAGCTGGTACAGGTGCTGGTAGTACCTTAGAGCTGGTACAGGTGCTGGTAGTACCTTAGAGCTGGTACAGGTGCTGGTAGTACCTTACAGCTGGTACAGGTGCTGGTAGTACCTTAGAGCTGGTACAGGTTCTGGTAGTACCTTAGAGCTGGTACAGGTGCTGGTAGTACCTTAGAGCTGGTATAGGTGCTGGTAGTACCTTAGAGCTGGTACAGGTGCTGGTAGTACCTTAGAGCTGGTACAGGTGCTGGTAGTACCTTAGAGCTGGTACAGGTTCTGGTAGTACCTTAGAGCTGGTACAGGTGCTGGTAGTACCTTAGAGCTGGTACAGGTTCTGGTAGTACCTTAGAGCTGGTACAGGTGCTGGTAGTACCTTAGAACTGGTGACGTATCGTGCTAGGGTATCAGAAGTATGCACGTACTCGATGCGGCTTTTGACCCCATTAAATGCCGGACTTACATAGGTAAAACCTCTTAATGTGGGTTTTTTATATCGCCATACATCTGTAATTGATAGGTTTGTTTTCATTTCCAAAAATAGTTTTGACGTGTAGTCTGTTTTTCCGGACGATCTATCGCTAGCTAATTCAACAGTATTGAGGTCAGCCCCCATAATAATACGGCTAACGTCCACAGCATGAGAGGTGGTTTACGGGTATAATCCTGTAAGATACTCTTTTAAGAGTTCACCATTGACTTCAACATTTAGCAGAAGCGTTCTCCCATCATCTTGCTTGAACATACTTATGATCGATACATCGAGATCAGCTCTAAACAAAATAGACTCACCTTTTCCGTGCGCAGTATCGGAACCGATTTGCCATTCCATTCACGGCTAAAAGAATCAATCGAATAGCTCGTCTGGTGATAGGGTATGGCATAAAGGTCTTGAAGAAATTAAGCGTTATAGGTATATCTGGCCATTTACTTAGCTGGTATGAGGGCTATATGCGGGGTCGATATTAGAGGGTTACCATCAAGGCTGAGGCGTCCGAGTGGGGTTTTATAAATGCGGGGGGACTACAGGGTTCAGTTCTCGGACCGCTATTATTTCTTGTTTATATAAATGATATAACTGAAGTTCTGGAATCCAACATACGGCTGTTCGCAGAGGACCCCACACTTTATATTATTTCAGGGGACAATATTGATAGCCACGATATTTTAGCTCAAGACTTATTGAAAAAGCTGGGCTGACAAATGGTTTGTTAAATTAAAGGCTATGGTATGAGGTATCTGACACTCTGACTGAGATGGAATTATGCATGGGTGCACAGAGACTGCAGGTTGTCCATGATCATAAACATCTCGGACTAACGCTAAATAGCAAATTATCTTGGTCTCCTCACATTAATGAAATATATAGTTATGAGACGAGTGGACATGCTCTCGCGATCAAGGTACAACATGGATCGTAGGTCCCTGGATATTATGTACAAAAGCTTCATTAGACCGTCAATGGAGTATGCTTGTGTGGTATGGGACGGCTGTTCGCAAGCAGACTCGGATCGATTAGAATCGGTGCAGCTGAGGGCGGGTAGGTTGGTTTGTGGAGCTATTAAATATACAAGTCACCTCCATAATGACAATGAACTGGGATGCGAGACACTGGCCACGCGGAGGGAGAGGTTTAAACTATTGTTTTTTTCACAAACTGATGTATACTTCATACTACTTCTGATGTATAGTTTCCAAATAATTGTTCAATTTAATTCCTCTGACGGTCGATTCTAGAACTTCCTATGTTCTACGAAACTCTAATACCAAAAGTGTCACACCTATCAGGGCAAGATTAACTACGTTTTACAATTCCTTTGTTCCCAGTACAATCAGAAGGTGAAACGAACTGCCCGTTCATATTCGAACAACTACCGATTTCAATAAGTTTAAAAGACAACTGTGTAAGAAAACAGACGTCCACAGTTTAAGGAAGCTTTATTATCTAGGAAGTCGGAAGACGAATGTCATTCACGCGCGACTAAGCATGAATTGCAGTACTTTAAATGCTCATCTATTTCATATGCATATCGTTGACATCCCACTGTGCAGCTGCGGTGCTGCTAGCGAAGATAGCGTTCATTGTTTCTATTCTTGTCCATATACCCAAACGACCGCGAAATATTGATGGAAAAAATAGTTACTCATACCCCGGTGTCACTAGGCACACTTCTTTTTGGCAATCCATCCCTGTCTTATAATACAAATGTAGAAATCTTCACAGCTGTCCATAAATATATTGAAAATAGTCAGCGCTTTAAATAGACATCACGTGTACCTATCGCTGCGTGGGTAAATCATCGAACTAATGGTTAATATAGTGTTAATTCTTTGAATCTGTATATACTGGTGTAGGTGTGTTATATTATATATTAATATCATGTGCAAAAGGAATTAATATAGGCCGTGCCTGTTTTCCTATTGTGAAATAAAAATATGTTTAAACCAATTGCGCGTACGTATCAATACTTGCACATATCCCAAGATCATTTAAACATATCTATATATTTATATCTAACATATAAATAATTACGCAGTGATCCCGCTTACTACTTTAACTAAATTTCACATATCACAAATGCCATTCCCCGTACCGTATTCCCTGGAATAGTAAGTGGGACTGGGATTATATTGTAACAGAGGTTAGCGCCGCCACTTGTTTGTGTGACCACAACGGGGGCACTGGGTAATGTATCCTTAGGTCTCCACCCCGTTGGCTTCCCCCCGTAGCTCCCCCATCTCTATGCCCCCTCCCCGCCCGTACACCCTAATGACCATCGATTGGGCGACATATTTGTTCACGCCGGGTGAGGAAGGCGTGAATGGACCTCTATGTTTAATGCAACTAATGCTCTATTAATCCAGTTCACAGCCAGTTTTCACCTTCACTCCTGCCACTGTGACAGGGCTGGCCCACAGGTCTACTGGCCCTGCTATACAATCTTCACTCCTGTCACTATGACAGGGCTGGCCCGCTGGTCCACTGGCCCTGCTATACAATCTTCACTCCTGTCACTATGACAGGGCTAGCCCGCTGGTCCACTGGCCCTGTTAGACAATCTTCACTCCTGTCACTATGACAGGGCTGGCCCACAGGTCTACTGGCCCTGTTAGACAATCTTCACTCCTGTCACTATGACAGGGCTGGCCCACAGGTCTACTGGCCCTGTTAGACAATCTTCACTCCTGTCACTATGACAGGGCTGGCCCACAGGTCTACTGGCCCTGTTAGACAATCTTCACCCCTGTCACTATGACAGGGCTGGCCCGCTGGTCCACTGGCCCTGCTATACAATCTTCACTCTTGTCACTATGACAGGGCTGGCCCACAGGTCTACTGGCCCTGTTAGACAATCTTCACTCCTGTCACTATGACAGGGCTGGCCTACAGGTCTACTGGCCCTGTTAGACTATCTTCACTCCTGTCACTATGACAGGGCTGGCCCGCTGGTCCACTGGCCCTGCTATACAATCTTCACTCCTGTCACTATGACAGGGCTGGCCCGCTGGTCCACTGGCCCTGCTATACAATCTTCACTCCTGTCACTATGACAGGGCTGGCCCACAGGTCTACTGGCCCTGTTAGACAATCTTCACTCCTGTCACTATGACAGGGCTGGCCCGCTGGTCCACTGGCCCTGCTATACAATCTTCACTCCTGTCACTATGACAGGGCTGGCCCACAGGTCTACTGGCCCTGTTAGACAATCTTTACTGCTGCCCTTGCCTTTGATTCGGCGACGCTCAAGTCACCAGGCCAGTGTTTCCGGACGCCCCCCCCCCCCTCCCACTCCCAATATTATTTAGTGGACGCCTCTGCTGTGGTCCAGAGAGGACTGTCCTCAGCTTCAATGTCTCTGAGCCAGGACGACAGATAGAGGCAAATACAACTTCAGTTAAGTGTTAGGGACCAGTGTTAGAGGTTATCGCGTTGTCATGGTGACTAATGAACACCGACTACGACGTCTGGTTATCGTGTGGTCATGGCGACCAGTGAACAGTGACTATGGCGTCTGGTTATCGTGTGGTCATGGCGTCTAAAGTACAGTGGCTATGACATCTGGTTATCGTGTGGTCATGGTGACTAAAGAACAGTGACTATGACATCTGGTTATCGTGTGGTCATGGTGACTAAAGAACAGTGACTATGGCGTCTGGTTATCGTGTGGTCATGGTGACTAAAGAACAGTGGCTATGACGTCTGGTTATCGTGTGGTCATGGCGTCTAAAGTACAGTGGCTATGACATCTGGTTATCGTGTGGTCATGGTGACTAAAGAACAGTGACTATGACATCTGGTTATCGTGTGGTCATGGTGACTAAAGAACAGTGGCTATGACATCTGGTTATCGTGTGGTCATGGTGACTAAAGAACAGTGACTATGGCGTCTGGTTATCGTGTGGTCATGGTGACTGAAGAACAGTGGCTATGACATCTGGTTATCGTGTGGTCATGGTGACTGAAGAACAGTGACTATGGCGTCTGGTTATCGTGTGGTCATGGTGACTAAAAACAGTGACTATGGCGTCTGGTTATCGTGTGGTCATGGTGACTAAAGAACAGTGGCTATGACATCTGGTTATCGTGTGGTCATGGTGACTAAAGAACAGTGACTATGGCGTCTGGTTATCGTGTGGTCATGGTGACTAAAGAACAGTGGCTATGACGTCTGGTTATCGTGTGGTCATGGTGACTGAAGAACAGTGACTATGGCGTCTGGTTATCGTGTGGTCATGGTGACTAAAGAACAGTGACTATGGCGTCTGGTTATCGTGTGGTCATGGTGACTAAAGAACAGTGGCTATGACATCTGGTTATCGTGTGGTCATGGTGACTAAAGAACAGTGACTATGGCGTCTGGTTATCGTGTGGTCATGGTGACTAAAGAACAGTGACTATGGCGTCTGGTTATCGTGTGGTCATGGTGACTAAAGAACAGTGGCTATGACATCTGGTTATCGTGTGGTCATGGTGACTAAAGAACAGTGACTATGGCGTCTGGTTATCATGTGGTCATGGTGACTAAAGAACAGTGACTATGGCGTCTGGTTATTGTGTGGTCATGGTGACTAAAGAACAGTGACTATGGCGTCTGGTTATCGTGTGGTCATGGTGACTAAAGAACAGTGGCTATGACATCTGGTTATTGTGTGGTCATGGTGACTAAAGAACAGTGACTATGGCGTCTGGTTATCGTGTGGTCATGGTGACTAAAGAACAGTGACTATGGCGTCTGGTTATCGTGTGGTCATGGTGACTAAAGAACAGTGGCTATGACATCTGGTTATCGTGTGGTCATGGGGACTAAAGAACAGTGGCTATGACATCTGGTTATCGTGTGGTCATGGTGACTAAAAAACAGTGACTATGACGTCTGGTTATCGTGTGGTCATGGTGACTAAAGAACAGTGGCTATGACATCTGGTTATCGTGTGGTCATGGTGACAAAAGAACAGTGGCTATGACATCTGGTTATCGTGTGGTCATGGTGACTAAAGAACAGTGACTATGGCGTCTGGTTATCGTGTGGTCATGGTGACTTAAGAACAGTGACTATGGCGTCTGGTTATCGTGTGGTCATGGTGACTAAAGAAAAGTGGCTATGACGTCTGGTTATCGTGTGGTCATGGTGACTGAAGAACAGTGACTATGACGTCTGGTTATCTTGTGGTCATGGTGACTAAAGAACAGTGGCTATGACATCTGGTTATCGTGTGGTCATGGTGACCAAAGAACAGTGACTATGGCGTCTGGTTATCGTGTGGTCATGGTGACTAAAGAACAGTGACTATGACGAAAGAGTCATTGAAAGAACAGTGACTATGGCGTCTGGTTATCGTGTGGTCATGGTGACTAAAAAACAGTGACTATGACGTCTGGTTATCGTGTGGTCATGGTGACTAAAGAACAGTGACTATGGCGTCTGGTTATCGTGTGGTCATGGTGACTAAAGAACAGTGACTATGACGTGTGGTTATCGTGTGGTCATGGTGACTAAAGAACAGTGACTATGGCGTCTGGTTATCGTGTGGTCATGGTGACTAAAGAACAGTGGCTATGACGTCTCGTTATCCTGTGGTCATGGTGACTAAAGAGCAGTCAGTATGACGTCTGGTTATCGTGTGGTCATGGTGACTAAAGAACAGTGACTATGACGTCTGGTTATCGTGTGGTCATGGTGACTAAAGAACAGTGACTATGACGTCTGGTTATCGTGTGGTCATGGTGACTAAAGAACAGTGACTATGACGTCTGGTTATCGTGTGGTCATGGTGACTAAAGAACAGTGACTATGACGTCTGGTTATCGTGTGGTCATGGTGACTAAAGAACAGTGGCTATGACATCTGGTTATCGTGTGGTCATGGCGACCAGAGAACAGTGACTATGACGTCTGGTTATCGTGTGGTCATGGTGACTAAAGAACAGTGACTATGGCGTCTGGTTATCGTGTGGTCATGGTGACTAAAGAACAGTGACTATGACATCTGGTTATCGTGTGGTCATGGTGACTAAAGAACAGTGGCTATGACGTCTCGTTATCCTGTGGTCATGGTGACTAAAGAACAGTGACTATGGCGTCTGGTTATCGTGTGGTCATGGTGACTAAAGAACAGTGACTATGGCGTCTGGTTATCGTGTGGTCATGGTGACTAAAGAACAGTGACTATGACATCTGGTTATCGTGTGGTCATGGTGACTAAAGAACAGTGGCTATGGCGTCTGGTTATCGTGTGGTCATGGTGACTAAAGAACAGTGACTATGACATCTGGTTATCGTGTGGTCATGGTGACTAAAGAACAGTGACTATGGCGTCTGGTTATCGTGTGGTCATGGTGACTAAAGAACAGTGACTATGACATCTGGTTATCGTGTGGTCATGGTGACTAAAGAACAGTAGCTATGACGTCTCGTTATCCTGTGGTCATGGTGACTAAAGAACAGTCAGTATGACGTCTGGTTATCGTGTGGTCATGGTGACTAAAGAACAGTGACTATGACGTCTGGTTATCGTGTGGTCATAGTGACTAAAGAACAGTGACTATGACGTCTGGTTATCGTGTGGTCATGGTGACTAAAGAACAGTGACTATGACGTCTGGTTATCGTGTGGTCATGGTGACTAAAGAACAGTGACTATGACGTCTGGTTATCGTGTGGTCATGGTGACTAAAGAACAGTGACTATGACGTCTGGTTATCGTGTGGTCATGGTGACTAAAGAACAGTGACTATGACGTCTGGTTATCGTGTGGTCATGGTGACTAAAGAACAGTGACTATGACGTCTGGTTATCGTGTGGTCATGGTGACTAAAGAACAGTGGCTATGACATCTGGTTATCGTGTGGTCATGGCGACCAGAGAACAGTGACTATGACGTCTGGTTATCGTGTGGTCATGGTGACTAAAGAACAGTGACTATGGCGTCTGGTTATCGTGTGGTCATGGTGACTAAAGAACAGTGACTATGACATCTGGTTATCGTGTGGTCATGGTGACTAAAGAACAGTGGCTATGACGTCTCGTTATCCTGTGGTCATGGTGACTAAAGAACAGTGACTATGGCGTCTGGTTATCGTGTGGTCATGGTGACTAAAGAAGAGTGACTATGGCGTCTGGTTATCGTGTGGTCATGGTGACTAAAGAACAGTGACTATGACATCTGGTTATCGTGTGGTCATGGTGACTAAAGAACAGTGGCTATGGCGTCTGGTTATCGTGTGGTCATGGTGACTAAAGAACAGTGACTATGACATCTGGTTATCGTGTGGTCATGGTGACTAAAGAACAGTGACTATGGCGTCTGGTTATTGTGTGGTCATGGTGACTAAAGAACAGTGACTATGACATCTGGTTATCGTGTGGTCATGGTGACTAAAGAACAGTGGCTATGACGTCTCGTTATCCTGTGGTCATGGTGACTAAAGAACAGTCAGTATGACGTCTGGTTATCGTGTGGTCATGGTGACTAAAGAACAGTGACTATGACGTCTGGTTATCGTGTGGTCATAGTGACTAAAGAACAGTGACTATGACGTCTGGTTATCGTGTGGTCATGGTGACTAAAGAACAGTGACTATGACGTCTGGTTATCGTGTGGTCATGGTGACTAAAGAACAGTGACTATGACGTCTGGTTATCGTGTGGTCATGGTGACTAAAGAATAGTTCACGTCTGGTTGCTGTAGTGAGGACGCTGCCATGACGTACCGGAGAGCAGACCAACAGGTTGCGGGTTCGAGCCGCATGGATGTCTGGGATTCTCGCCCTGTTATTTCGGGAATATCGCTATATTCATTGACAAAGACATAACAAACAACATACACATACCAATTTATATGTAGAATGTGTGTATATAATTATTATTTTTCCATCTGAGACCAGTCAAAGCATGAGAGTATACACATGGCTTCAAGACGGTGGGAATAACACGCTTTACAGGATACATGTTCTATGAACAAATAACATACACATATATGTTCGGTACAACTGCAGACATTTCTCCAACCTTAGGCCTTCCGACAATTGTGCATGCGGTGTGACCAAGGAGTCAACACGGACCAGGCGGTGTGATCAAGGAGACAACACGGACCAGGCGGTGACGTGCAGCACCAGACATGGTCTTACCTGGTGACGTGCAGCACCAGACATGGTCTTACCTGGTGACGTGCTGCACCAGACATGGTCTTACCTGGTGACGTGCAGCACCAGACATGGTCTTACCTGGTGACGTGCTGCACCAGACATGGTCTTACGTGGTGACGTGCAGCACCAGACATGGCCTTATCTGGTGCCGTGCAGCACCAGACATGGTCTTACCTGGTGACGTGCAGCACCAGACATGGTCTTACCTGGTGACGTGCAGCACCAGACATGGTCTTACCTGGTGCCGTGCAGCACCAGACATGGTCTTACGTGGTGACGTGCAGCACCTGACGTGGTCTTACCTGGTGACGTGCAGCACCAGACATGGTTTTACCTGGTGACGTGCAGCACCAGACATGGTCTTACCTGGTGACGTGCAGCACCAGACATGGTCTTACCTGGTGACGTGCAGCACCAGACATAGTCTTACCTGGTGACGTGCAGCACCAGACATGGTCTTAGCTGGTGACGTGCAGCACCAGAAATGGTCTTACCTGGTGACGTGCAGCACCAGACATGGTCTTACCTGGTGACGTGCAGCACCAGACATGGTCTTACCTGGTGACGTGCAGCACCAGACATGGCCTTATCTGGTGACGTGCAGCACCAGACATGGTCTTACCTGGTGACGTGCAGCACCAGACATGGCCTTGTCTGGTGCCGTGCAGCACCAGACATGGTCTTACCTGGTGACGTGCAGCACCAGACATGGTCTTACCAGGTGACGTGCAGCACAGACAAAGTACATTCATGAGTATTGAACCCAAACAGCAGGGTGTGTACCACTAGGAAGTGTGGTCGCGGCAGCAAGCTCCTTGCCACGTTACACAAGATACATCCCCACTAGAGGTAGCTCATCGCAGACGAACAAACTACTAGGCTTAGAGTGACGCTGCCGAACGCATGACGTCACCGTATGACCCATGACGTTACCGTATGACCCATGACGTCACCGTATAATCCATTACGCCATCGTATGACCCGTGACGTCACCATATGACCCATGATGTCCCCGTATGACCCATGACGTCACTGTACGACCCATGACGTCACCGTATGACCCATGACGTTATCGTATGACCCGTGATATTAAAGTGTTCGGTGTTGCCGGAGTAACCCTACGAGCTACGTTGGTCGCTATGACGACCGCAGGCCGCTGCCCGCCGCTGTTCCGCCATCTTTATGATGAACGTAACGTCAGTGAGGAGTAAGAGGCCGAGGACGGTTGCCATGACGACGATGACGGTGTAGCCGACTTCCGTGGAGTGGGCGGCTTCCTGGGGTGTGGGGGTGAAGGGGGGAGGTCTGTCGCCACCTGTCAGAGAGACACTCTGTATAGTCACTGCTACACATGACGCCGTATAAGGCACAGTAATGTATAACCAGATACTTTAACTGACTCGCAAATATATAATAATAACATTATATTATATGGGTGAGAAGGGTCGGACTGTATAGAGCCATGTCACTGACCGGCAGATGTGGGTGAGAAGGGCTGGACTGTATAGAGCCATGTCACTAACCGGTACACGTGGGTGAGAAGGGCTGGACTGTATAGAGCCATGTCACTGACCGGTACACGTGGGTGAGAAGGGCTGGACTGTATGAAGCAATGTCACTGACCGGTACACGTGGGTGAGAAGGGCCGGACTGTATAGAGCCATGTCACTGACCGGTACACGTGGGTGAGAAGGGCCGGACTGTATAGAGCCATGTCACTGACCGGTACACGTGGGTGAGCAGGGCCGGACTGTATAGAGCCATGTCACTGACCGGTACACGTGGTTGAGAAGGGCTGGACTGTATAGAGCCATGTCACTGACCGGTACCCGTGGGTGAGAAGGGCCGGACTGTATAGAGCAATGTCACTGACCGGTACACGTGGGTGAGAAGGGCTGGACTGTATAGAGCTATGTCACTGACCGGTACACGTGGGTGAGAAGGGCTGGACAGTATAGAGCCATGTCACTAACCGGTACACGTGGGGGAGCAGGTCTGGACTGTATAGAGCTATTTCACTGACCGATACACGTCAGTGAGAAGGGCTGGACTGTATAGAGCCATGTCACTGACCGGTACACGTGGGTGAGAAGGGCCAGACTGTATAGAGCCATGTCACTGACCGGTACACGTTGGTGAGAAGGGCTGGACTGTATAGAGCCATGTCACTAACCGGTACACGTGGGTGAGAAGGGCTGGACTGTATAGAGCCATGTCACTGACCGGTACACGTGGGTGAGAAGGGCTGGACTGTATAGAGCCATGTCACTGACCAGTACACGTGGGTGAGAAGGGCCGGACTGTATAGAGCCATGTCACTGACCGGTACACGTGGGTGAGAAGGGCCTCCACCGCCCCTCGCTGCTGCACTGGAAGGCGTTGTGTGTGGTGCCGTCTATGAAAGCCGCGGTTGGCGGACATGAGGCGTTGACCTTGGCGCCGTAGGACCGGTCTGTGGAGGTCACGTTGACGCCGTCCCACACCGGCACAGCGCTGCACGTCACGGCTGCCAGGGCAGAGGGTGGGGGCCGAGGGTGGGGACAGAGGGTGGGGGCAGAGGGTTGGGGCAGAGGGTGGGGGCAGAGGGTGGGGGCCGAGGGTGGGGGCAGAGGGTGGAGGCCGAGGGTGGGGACAGAGGGTAGGGCAGAGGGTGGGGACAGAGGGTGGGGGCAAAGGGTGGGGGCAGAGGGTGAGGGCAGAGGGTGGGGGCAGAGGGTGGGGGCAGAGGGTGGGGGCAGAGGGTAGGGACAGAGGGTGGGGATAGAGGGTGAGACAGAGGATGGGTACAGAAGGTGGGCCAGAGGGCGGGGGCAGTGGGTTGGGTCAGAGGGTGGGGGGCAGTGGGTGGGAATGGAGGGAGGGGACAGAGGGTGGGGGGTAGTGGGTGGCGGCAGAGGGTGGGGGCAGAGGGTGGGGACAGAGGGTGGGGAGAGAGGGTGGGGGCAGAGGGTGGGGACAGAGTGTGTGGGCAGAGGGTGTGGGCAGAGGGTGGGACAGAGGGTGCGGACAGAAGGTGAGGGGGCAGTGGGTGGGGACAGAAGGTGGGGACAGAAGGTGGGGGCAGTTGGTGAGGGGCAGTGAGTGGCGGCAGAGGGTGGGGCAGAGGGTGGGGACAGAGGGTGGGGACAGAGGGTGAGGACAGAGGGTGAGGACAGAGAGTGTGGGCAGGGGGTGTGGGCAGAGGGTGGGGACAGAGGGGGGGGGGCAGAGGGTGGGGACAGAGAGTGGGGATAGAGGGGGGGGGCAGAGGGGGGGGCAGAGGGGGGGGGGCAGAGGGGGGGGGGGCAGGGGGTGTGGGCAGAGGGTGGGGACAGAGGGGGGGGCAGAGGGTGACGACAGAGAGTGTGGGCAGGGGGTGTGGGCAGAGGGTGGGGACAGAGGGGGGGGCAGAGGGTGGGGACAGAGGGGGGGGGGGACAGAGGGTGGGGACAGAGGGTGGGGACAGAGGGTGAGGACAGAGGGTGAGGACAGAGAGTGTGGGCAGGGGGTGTGGGCAGAGGGTGGGGACAGAGGGGGGGGGGGCAGAGGGTGGGGACAGAGAGTGGGGATAGAGGGGGGGGCAGAGGGGGGGGGAAGGATATGACCACAAAGTGGAGTCACAAAGTGTTGGCAAAGGGTAGGGTCAAAGGGTGGGGAAAGGGTTGGGCACAGGGTAGAGCCAGACGGTAGAGACAGAGGGTGGGGCAGAGGATGGGAGCGTAGGGTGGGGCAAAGGGTGGGGGCAGAGGGTTGGGGTAGTAGGTTGGGGGGCAGAGGGTGAGGCAAGGGATGGGGGAAGAGTGTGGGGGCAAAAGATATGACCACAAAGTTGAGTCATAAAGTTTTGGCAAAGGGTGGGGGCAAAGGGTGAGGGGAGCGGTAGGAGTGGAGGGGAAGAAATCGACAGTTAGCCATATTTTTCCATGGAAATGATTTTACACAATATCCGAAAGGAAATTATGCTAAGCTATCATTATATATTGAGTTGCTAATGAATAACAACGCTGACACTGTCTCTGTGGCGGGCTGACCCTGACACACTGTGTCTGTGGCGGGCTGACCCTGACACACGGTGTCTGTGGCGGGCTGACCCTGACACACTGTGTCTGTGGCGGGCTGACCCTGACACACTGTGTCTGTGGCGGGCTGACCCTGGCACACTGTGTCTGTGGCGGGCTGACCCTGGCACACTGTGTCTGTGGCGGGCTGACCCTGACACACTGTGTCTGTGGCGGGCTGACCCTGGCACAATGTGTCTGTGGCGGGCTGACCCTGACACACCGTGTCTGTTGTGGGCTGACCCTGACACACCGTGTCTGTTGTGGGCTGACCCTGACACACCGTGTCTGTTGTGGGCTGACCCTGACACACTGTGTCTGTGGCTGACCCTGGCACACTGTGTCTGTGGCGGGCTGACCCTGACACACTGTGTCTGTGGCGGGCTGACCCTGACACACTGTGTCTGTGGCGGGCTGACCCTGGCACATTGTGTCTGTGGCGGGCTGACCCTGGCACACTGTGTCTGTGGCGGGCTGACCCTGACACACTGTGTCTGTGGCGGGCTGACCCTGGCACAATGTGTCTGTGGCGGGCTGACCCTGACACACCGTGTCTGTTGTGGGCTGACCCTGACACACCGTGTCTGTTGTCGGCTGACCCTGACACACTGTGTCTGTGGCGGGCTGACCCTGACACACTGTGTCTGTGGCTGACCCTGGCACACTGTGTCTGTGGCGGGCTGACCCTGGCACACTGTGTCTGTGGCGGGCTGACCCTGACACACTGTGTCTGTGGCGGGCTGACCCTGGCACACTGTGTCTGTGGCGGGCTGACCCTGGCACACTGTGTCTGTGGCTGACCCTGACACACTGTGCCTGTGGCGGGCTGACTCTGGCACACTGTGTCTGTTGTGGGCTGACTCTGGCACACTGTGTCTGTGGCGGGCTGACCCTGACACACCGTGTCTGTTGTGGGCTGACCCTGACACACTGTGTCTGTGGCGGGCTGACCCTGGCACACTGTGTCTGTTGTGGGCTGACCCTGGCACACTGTGTCTGTGGCTGACCCTGACACACTGTGTCTGTGGCGGGCTGACCCTGGCACACTGTGTCTGTTGTGGGCTGACCCTGGCACACTGTGTCTGTGGCTGACCCTGACACACTGTGTCTGTGGCGGGCTGACCCTAGCACACTGTGTCTGTTGTGGGCTGACCCTGGCACACTGTGTCTGTGGCTGACCCTGACACACTGTGTCTGTGGCGGGCTGACCCTGGCACACTGTGTCTGTGGCGGGCTGACCCTGACACACCGTGTCTGTTGTGGGCTGACCCTGACACACTGTGTCTGTGGCGGGCTGACCCTAGCACACTGTGTCTGTTGTGGGCTGACCCTGGCACACTGTGTCTGTGGCTGACCCTGACACACTCTGTCTGTGGCGGGCTGACCCTGGCACACTGTGTCTGTGGCGGGCTGACCCTGACACACCGTGTCTGTTGTGGGCTGACGCTGACACACTGTGTCTGTGGCGGGCTGACCCTGACACACCGTGTCTGTTGTGGGCTGACCCTGACACACTGTGTCTGTGGCGGGCTGACCCTGGCACACTGTGTCTGTGGCGGGATGACCCTGGCACACTGTGTCTGTGGTTGACCCTGACACACTGTCTTTAGCGGGCTGACCCTGTCACACTGTGTCTGTGGCGGGCTGACCCTGACACACTGTGTCTGTGGCGGGCTGACCCTGACACACTGTGTCTGTGGCGGGCTGACCCTGACACACTGTGTCTGTGGCGGGCTGACCCTGACACACCGTGTCTGTTGTGGGCTGACCCTGACACACTGTGTCTGTGGTTGACCCTGACACACTCTGTCTTTAGCGGGCTGACCCTGTCACACTGTGTCTGTGGCGGGCTGACCCTGACACACTGTGTCTGTGGCGGGCTGACCCTGACACACCGTGTCTGTGGCGGGCTGACCCTGACACACCGTGTCTGTTGTGGGCTGACCCTGACACACTGTGTCTGTGGCGGGCTGACCCTGGCACACTGTGTCTGTTGTGGGCTGACCCTGGCACACTGTGTCTGTGGCTGACCCTGACACACTGTGTCTGTGGCGGGCTGACCCTGACACACTGTGTCTGTGGCGGGCTGACGCTAGCACACTGTGTCTGTTGTGGGCTGACCCTGGCACACTGTGTCTGTGGCTGACCCTGACACACTGTGTCTGTGGCGGGCTGACCTTGGCACACTGTGTCTGTGGCGGGCTGACCCTGACACACCGTGTCTGTTGTGGGCTGACCCTGACACACTGTGTCTGTGGCGGGCTGACCCTGACACACCGTGTCAGTTGTGGGCTGACCCTGACACACTGTGTCTGTGGCGGGCTGACCCTGGCACACTGTGTCTGTGGCGGGATGACCCTGGCACACTGTGTCTGTGGTTGACCCTGACACACTCTGTCTTTAGCGGGCTGACCCTGTCACACTGTGTCTGTGGCGGGCTGACCCTGACACACTTTGTCTGTGGCGGGCTGACCCTGGCACACGGTGTCTGTGGCGGGCTGACCCTGACACACTGTGTCTGTGGCGGGCTGACCCTGGCACACTGTGTCTGTGGCTGACCCTGACACACTGTGCATGTGGCTGACCCTGACACACTGTGTCTGTGGCGGGCTGACCCTGACACACTGTGTCTGTGGCGGGCTGACCCTGACACACTGTATCTCTGGCGGGCTGACCCTGACACACTGTGTCTGTGGCGGGCTGACCCCGACACACTGTGTCTGTGGCGGGATGACCCTGACACACTATGTCTGTGGCGGGATGACCCTGACACACTGTGTCTGTGGCGGGCTGACCCTGACACACTGTGTCTGTGGCGGGCTGACTCTGGCACACTGTGTCTGTGGCGGGCTGACCCTGACACACTGTGTCTGTGGCGGGCTGACCCTGACACACTGTGTCTGTGGCGGGCTGACCCTGACACACTGTGTCTGTGGCGGGCTGACCCTGGCACACTGGGTCTGTGGCGGGATGACCCTGACACACTGTGTCTGTGGCGGGCTGACCCTGGCACACTGTGTCTGTGGCGGGCTGACCCTGGCACACTGTGTCTGTTGTGGGCTGACCCTGACACACTGTGTCTGTGGCGGGCTGACCCTGGCACACTGTGTCTGTGGCGGGATGACCCTGGCACACTATGTCTGTGGCGGGATGACCCTGACACACTGTGTCTGTGGCGGGCTGACCCCGACACACTGTGTCTGTGGCGGGATGACCCTGACACACTATGTCTGTGGCGGGATGACCCTGACACACTGTGTCTGTGGCGGGCTGACCCTGACACACTGTGTCTGTGGCGGGCTGACTCTGGCACACTGTGTCTGTGGCGGGCTGACCCTGACACACTGTGTCTGTGGCGGGCTGACCCTGACACACTGTGTCTGTGGCGGGCTGACCCTGACACACTGTGTCTGTGGCGGGCTGACCCTGGCACACTGGGTCTGTGGCGGGCTGACCCTGACACACCGTGTCTGTTGTGGGCTGACCCTGACACACTGTGTCTGTGGCGGGCTGACCCTGACACACCCTGTCTGTTGTGGGCTGACCCTGACACACTGTGTCTGTGGCGGGCTGACCCTGGCACACTGTGTCTGTGGCGGGATGACCCTGGCACACTGTGTCTGTGGTTGACCCTGACACACTCTGTCTTTAGCGGGCTGACCCTGTCACACTGTGTCTGTGGCGGGCTGACCCTGACACACTTTGTCTGTGGCGGGCTGACCCTGGCACACGGTGTCTGTGGCGGGCTGACCCTGACACACTGTGTCTGTGGCGGGCTGACCCTGGCACACTGTGTCTGTGGCTGACCCTGACACACTGTGCATGTGGCTGACCCTGACACACTGTGTCTGTGGCGGGCTGACCCTGACACACTGTGTCTGTGGCGGGCTGACCCTGACACACTGTATCTCTGGCGGGCTGACCCTGACACACTGTGTCTGTGGCGGGCTGACCCCGACACACTGTGTCTGTGGCGGGATGACCCTGACACACTATGTCTGTGGCGGGATGACCCTGACACACTGTGTCTGTGGCGGGCTGACCCTGACACACTGTGTCTGTGGCGGGCTGACTCTGGCACACTGTGTCTGTGGCGGGCTGACCCTGACACACTGTGTCTGTGGCGGGCTGACCCTGACACACTGTGTCTGTGGCGGGCTGACCCTGACACACTGTGTCTGTGGCGGGCTGACCCTGGCACACTGGGTCTGTGGCGGGCTGACCCTGACACACTGTGTCTGTGGCGGGCTGACCCTGGCACACTGTGTCTGTGGCGGGCTGACCCTGGCACACTGTGTCTGTGGCGGGCTGACCCTGGCACACTGTGTCTGTGGCGGGCTGACCCTGGCACACTGTGTCTGTGGCGGGCTGACCCTGACACATTGTGTCTGTGGCTGACCCTGGCACACTCTGTCTGTGGCTGACCCTGACACACTGTGTCTGTGGCGGGCTGACCCTGGCATACTGTGTCTGTGGCTGACCCTGGCACACTGTGTCTGTGGCTGACCCTGACACACTGTGTCTGTGGCGGGCTGACCCTGGCACACTGTGTCTGTGGCTGACCCTGGCAAACTGTGTCTGTGGCGGGCTTACCCTGGCACACTGTGTCTGTGGCGGGCTGACCCTGGCACACTGTGTCTGTGGCGGGCTGACCCTGACACACTGTGTCTGTGGCTGACCCTGGCACACTGTGTCTGTGGCTGACCCTGACACACTGTGTCTGTGGCGGGCTGACCCTGACACACTTTGTCTGTGGCGGGCTGACCCTGGCACACGGTGTCTGTGGCGGGCTGACCCTGACACACTGTGTCTGTGGCGGGCTGACCCTGACACACTGTGTCTGTGGCGGGCTGACCCTGGCACACTGTGTCTGTGACGGGCTGACCCTGGCACACTGTGTCTGTGGCGGGCTGACCCTGACACACTGTGTCTGTGGCGGGCTGACCCTGGCACAATGTGTCTGTGGCGGGCTGACCCTGACACACCGTGTCTGTTGTGGGCTGACCCTGACACACCGTGTCTGTTGTGGGCTGACCCTGACACACTGTGTCTGTGGCTGACCCTGGCACACTGTGTCTGTGGCGGGCTGACCCTGGCACACTGTGTCTGTGGCGGGCTGACCCTGACACACTGTGTCTGTGGCGGGCTGACCCTGGCACACTGTGTCTGTGGCGGGCTGACCCTGGCACACTGTGTCTGTGGCTGACCCTGACACACTGTGCCTATGGCGGGCTGACTCTGGCACACTGTGTCTGTTGTGGGCTGACTCTGGCACACTGTGTCTGTGGCGGGCTGACCCTGACACACCGTGTCTGTTGTGGGCTGACCCTGACACACTGTGTCTGTGGCGGGCTGACCCTGGCACACTGTGTCTGTTGTGGGCTGACCCTGGCACACTGTGTCTGTGGCTGACCCTGACACACTGTGTCTGTGGCGGGCTGACCCTGACACACTGTGTCTGTGGCGGGCTGACCCTAGCACACTGTGTCTGTTGTGGGCTGACCCTGGCACACTGTGTCTGTGGCTGACCCTGACACACTGTGTCTGTGGCGGGCTGACCCTGACACACCGTGTCTGTTGTGGGCTGACCCTGACACACTGTGTCTGTGGCGGGCTGACCCTGACACACCGTGTCTGTTGTGGGCTGACCCTGACACACTGTGTCTGTGGCGGGCTGACCCTGGCGCACTGTGTCTGTGGCGAGCTGACCCTGACACACTCTGTCTGTGGCGGGCTGACCCCGACACACTGTGTCTGTGGCGGGATGACCCTGACACACTATGTCTGTGGCGGGATGACCCTGACACACTGTGTCTGTGGCGGGCTGACCCTGACACACTGTGTCTGTGGCGGGCTGACTCTGGCACACTGTGTCTGTGGCGGGCTGACCCTGACACACTGTGTCTGTGGCGGGCTGACCCTGACACACTGTGTCTGTGGCGGGCTGACCCTGACACACTGTGTCTGTGGCGGGCTGACCCTGGCACACTGGGTCTGTGGCGGGCTGACCCTGACACACTGTGTCTGTGGCGGGCTGACCCTGGCACACTGTGTCTGTGGCGGGCTGACCCTGGCACACTGTGTCTGTGGCGGGCTGACCCTGGCACACTGTGTCTGTGGCGGGCTGACCCTGGCACACTGTGTCTGTGGCGGGCTGACCCTGACACATTGTGTCTGTGGCTGACCCTGGCACACTCTGTCTGTGGCTGACCCTGACACACTGTGTCTGTGGCGGGCTGACCCTGGCATACTGTGTCTGTGGCTGACCCTGGCACACTGTGTCTGTGGCTGACCCTGACACACTGTGTCTGTGGCGGGCTGACCCTGGCACACTGTGTCTGTGGCTGACCCTGGCAAACTGTGTCTGTGGCGGGCTTACCCTGGCACACTGTGTCTGTGGCGGGCTGACCCTGGCACACTGTGTCTGTGGCGGGCTGACCCTGACACACTGTGTCTGTGGCTGACCCTGGCACACTGTGTCTGTGGCTGACCCTGACACACTGTGTCTGTGGCGGGCTGACCCTGACACACTTTGTCTGTGGCGGGCTGACCCTGGCACACGGTGTCTGTGGCGGGCTGACCCTGACACACTGTGTCTGTGGCGGGCTGACCCTGACACACTGTGTCTGTGGCGGGCTGACCCTGGCACACTGTGTCTGTGACGGGCTGACCCTGGCACACTGTGTCTGTGGCGGGCTGACCCTGACACACTGTGTCTGTGGCGGGCTGACCCTGGCACAATGTGTCTGTGGCGGGCTGACCCTGACACACCGTGTCTGTTGTGGGCTGACCCTGACACACCGTGTCTGTTGTGGGCTGACCCTGACACACTGTGTCTGTGGCTGACCCTGGCACACTGTGTCTGTGGCGGGCTGACCCTGGCACACTGTGTCTGTGGCGGGCTGACCCTGACACACTGTGTCTGTGGCGGGCTGACCCTGGCACACTGTGTCTGTGGCGGGCTGACCCTGGCACACTGTGTCTGTGGCTGACCCTGACACACTGTGCCTATGGCGGGCTGACTCTGGCACACTGTGTCTGTTGTGGGCTGACTCTGGCACACTGTGTCTGTGGCGGGCTGACCCTGACACACCGTGTCTGTTGTGGGCTGACCCTGACACACTGTGTCTGTGGCGGGCTGACCCTGGCACACTGTGTCTGTTGTGGGCTGACCCTGGCACACTGTGTCTGTGGCTGACCCTGACACACTGTGTCTGTGGCGGGCTGACCCTGACACACTGTGTCTGTGGCGGGCTGACCCTAGCACACTGTGTCTGTTGTGGGCTGACCCTGGCACACTGTGTCTGTGGCTGACCCTGACACACTGTGTCTGTGGCGGGCTGACCCTGGCACACTGTGTCTGTGGCGGGCTGACCCTGACACACCGTGTCTGTTGTGGGCTGACCCTGACACACTGTGTCTGTGGCGGGCTGACCCTGACACACCGTGTCTGTTGTGGGCTGACCCTGACACACTGTGTCTGTGGCGGGCTGACCCTGGCGCACTGTGTCTGTGGCGAGCTGACCCTGACACACTCTGTCTGTGGCGGGCTGACCCTGACACACTGTGTCTGTGGCGGGCTGACCCTGGCACACTGTGTCTGTGGTTGACCCTGACACACTCTGTCTTTAGCGGGCTGACCCTGTCACACTGTGTCTGTGGCGGGCTGACCCTGACACACTGTGTCTGTGGCGGGCTGACCCTGACACACTGTGTCTGTGGCGGGCTGACCCTGGCACACTGTGTCTGTGGCGGGCTGACCCTGGCACACTGTGTCTGTGGCGGGCTGACTCTGACACACTGTGTCTGTGGCGGGCTGACCCTGACACACTGTGTCTGTGGCGGGCTGACCCTGACACACTGTGTCTGTGGCGGGCTGACCATGGCACACTGTGTCTGTGGCGGGCTGACCCTGGCACACTGTGTCTGTGGCGGGCTGACCCTGACCCTGAGGTGCAGCACCAGACATGGTCTTACCTGGTGACGTGCAGCACCAGACATAGTCTTACCTGGTGACGTGCAGCACCAGACATGGTCTTACCTGGTGACGTGCAGCACCAGACATGGTCTTACCTGGTGACGTGTAGCACCAGACATGGTCTTACCTGGTGACGTGCAGCACCAGACATGGCCTTATCTGGTGACGTGCAGCACCAGACATGGTCTTACCTGGTGACGTGCAGCACCAGACATGGTCTTACCTGGTGACGTGCAGCACAGACAAAGTACATTGATGAGTATTGAACCCAAACAGCAGGGTGTGTACCACTAGGAAGTGTGGTCGCGGCAGCAAGCTCCTTGCCACGTTACACAAGATACATCCCCACTAGAGGTAGCTCATCGCAGACGAACAAACTACTAGGCTTAGAGTGACGCTGCCGAACGCATGACGTCATCGTATGACCCATGACGTTACCGTATGACCCATGACGTCACCGTATAATCCATTACGCCATCGTATGACCCTTGACGTCACCATATGACCCACAGCGCTGCACGTCACGGCTGCCAGGGCAGAGGGTGGGGGCCGAGGGTGGGGGCAGAGGGTGGGGGCCGAGGGTGGGGACAGAGGGTGGGGGCAGAGGGTTGGGGCAGAGGGTTGGGGCAGAGGGTGGGGGCAGAGGGTGGGGGCCGAGGGTGGGGGCAGAGGGTGGAGGCCGAGGGTGGGGACAGAGGGTAGGGCAGAGGGTGGGGACAGAGGGTGGGGGCAAAGGGTGAGGGCAGAGGGTGAGGGCAGAGGGTGGGGGCAGAGGGTGGGGGCAGAGGGTAGGGACAGAGGGTGAGGATAGAGGGTGAGGCAGAGGATGGGTACAGAGGGTGGGCCAGAGGGCGGGGGCAGTGGGTTGGGTCAGAGGGTGGGGGGCAGTGGGTGGGAATGGAGGGAGGGGACAGAGTGTGGGGGGTAGTGGGTGGCGGCAGAGGGTGTGGGCAGAGGGTGGGGACAGAGGGTGGGGACAGTGGGTGGGGGGGCAGTTAGCGGGGACAGAGGGAGGGGACAGAAGGTGGGGTCAGTGGGTGGGGACAGAGGGTAGGGACAGAAGGTGGGGGGCAGTGGGTGGGGACAGAAGGTGGGGACAGAAGGTGGGGTCAGTGGGTGGGGACAGAGGGTGGGGACAGAGGGTGAGGGGCAGTGAGTGGCGGCAGGGGGTGGGGGCAGAGGGTGGGGACAGAGGGTGGGGACAGAGGGTGACGACAGAGAGTGTGGGCAGGGGGTGTGGGCAGAGGGTGGGGACAGAGGGGGGGCAGAGGGTGGGGACAGAGGGGGGGGGACAGAGGGTGGGGACAGAGGGTGGGGACAGAGGGTGAGGACAGAGGGTGAGGACAGAGAGTGTGGGCAGGGGGTGTGGGCAGAGGGTGGGGACAGAAGGGGGGGGGCAGAGGGTGGGGACAGAGAGTGGGGATAGAGGGGGGGGGCAGAGGGGGGGGGGGAAAGGATATGACCACAAAGTGGAGTCACAAAGTGTTGGCAAAGGGTAGGGTCAAAGGGTGGGGAAAGGGTTGGGCACAGGGTAGAGCCAGACGGTAGAGACAGAGGGTGGGGCAGAGGATGGGAGCGTAGGGTGGGGCAAAGGGTGGGGGCAGAGGGTTGGGGTAGTAGGTTGGGGGGCAGAGGGTGAGGCAAGGGATGGGGGAAGAGGGTGGGGGCAAAAGATATGACCACAAAGTTGAGTCATAAAGTTTTGGCAAAGGGTAGGGTCAAAGGGTGGGGAAAGGGTTGGGCACAGGGTAGAGCCAGACGGTAGAGACAGAGGGTGGGGCAGAGGATGGGAGCGTAGGGTGGGGCAAAGGGTGGGGGCAGAGGGTTGGGGTAGTAGGTTGGGGGGCAGAGGGTGAGGCAAGGGATGGGGGAAGAGTGTGGGGGCAAAAGATATGACCACAAAGTTGAGTCATAAAGTTTTGGCAAAGGGTGGGGGCAAAGGGTGAGGGGAGCGGTAGGAGTGGAGGGGAAGAAATCGACAGTATATTTTTCCATGGAAATGATTTTACACAATATCCGAAAGGAAATTATGCTAAGCTATCATTATATATTGAGTTGCTAATGAATAACAACGCTGACACTGTCTCTGTGGCGGGCTGACCCTGGCACACTGTGTCTGTGGCTGGCTCACCCTGACACACGGTGTCTGTGGCGGGCTGACCCTGACACACTGTGTCTGTGGCGGGCTGACCCTGACACACTGTGTCTGTGGCGGGCTGACCCTGACACACGGTGTCTGTGGCGGGCTGACCCTGACACACTGTGTCTGTGGCGGGCTGACCCTGACACACTGTGTCTGTGGCGGGCTGACCCTGGCACATCGTGTCTGTTGTGGGCTGACCCTGACACACCGTGTCTGTTGTGGGCTGACCCTGGCACACTGTGTCTGTGGCGGGCTGACCTTGACACACTGTGTCTGTGGAGGGCTGACCCTGGCACACTGTGTCTGTGGCGGGCTGACCCTGACACACTGTGTCTGTGGCTGACCCTGATATACTGTGTCTGTGGCGGGCTGACCCTGACACACTGTGTCTGTGGCTGACCCTGGCACACTGTGTCTGTGGCGGGCTGACCCTGACACACTGTGTCTGTGGCGGGCTGACCCTGACACACTGTGTCTGTGGCGGGCTGACCCTGGCATACTGTGTCTGTGGCTGACCCTGGCACACCGTGTCTGTGGCGGTCTGACCCTGGCACACTGTGTCTGTGGCGGGCTGACCCTGACACACTTTGTCTGTGGCGGGCTGACCTTGACACACTGTGTCTGTGGAGGGCTGACCCTGGCACACTGTGTCTGTGGCGGGCTGACCCTGACACACTGTGTCTGTGGCTGACCCTGATATACTGTGTCTGTGGCGGGCTGACCCTGACACACTGTGTCTGTGGCTGACCCTGGCACACTGTGTCTGTGGCGGGCTGACCCTGACACACTGTGTCTGTGGCGGGCTGACCCTGACACACTGTGTCTGTGGCGGGCTGACCCTGGCATACTGTGTCTGTGGCTGACCCTGGCACACCGTGTCTGTGGCGGCCTGACCCTGGCACACTGTGTCTGTGGCGGGCTGACCCTGACACACTTTGTCTGTGGCGGGCTGACCCTGGCACACGGTGTCTGTGGCGGGCTGACCCTGACACACTGTGTCTGTGGCGGGCTGACCCTGGCACACTGTGTCTGTGGCTGACCCTGACACACTGTGCATGTGGCTGACCCTGACACACTGTGTCTGTGGCGGGCTGACCCTGACACAATGTGTCTGTGGCGGGCTGACCCTGACACACTGTATCTGTGGCGGGCTGACCCTGACACACTGTGTCTGTGGCGGGCTGACCCTGACACACTGTGTCTGTGGCGGGACGACCCTGACACACTGTGTCTGTGGCGTGCTGACCCTGACACACTGTGTCTGTGGCGGGCTGACTCTGGGACACTGTGTCTGTGGCGGGCTGACCCTGACACACTGTGTCTGTGGCGGGCTGACCCTGACACACTGTGTCTGTGGCGGGCTGACCCTGGCATACTGTGTCTGTGGCTGACCCTGGCACACCGTTTCTGTGGCGGCCTGACCCTGGCACACTGTGTCTGTGGCGGGCTGACCCTGACACACTTTGTCTGTGGCGGGCTGACCCTGGCACACGGTGTCTGTGGCGGGCTGACCCTGACACACTGTGTCTGTGGCGGGCTGACATGGCACACTGTGTCTGTGGCTGACCCTGACACACTGTGCATGTGGCTGACCCTGACACACTGTGTCTGTGGCGGGCTGACCCTGACACACTGTGTCTGTGGCGGGCTGACCCTGACACACTGTATCTGTGGCGGGCTGACCCTGACACACTGTGTCTGTGGCGGGCTGACCCTGACACACTGTGTCTGTGGCGGGACGACCCTGACACACTGTGTCTGTGGCGGGCGGACCCTGACACACTGTGTCTGTGGCGGGCTGACTCTGGCACACTGTGTCTGTGGCGGGCTGACCCTGACACACTGTGTCTGTGGCGGGCTGACCCTGACACACTGTGTCTGTGGCGGGCTGACCCTGACACACTGTGTCTGTGGCGGGCTGACCCTGGCACACTGGGTCTGTGGCGGGCTGACCCTGACACATTGTGTCTGTGGCTGACCCTGGCACACTGTGTCTGTGGCTGACCCTGACACACTGTGTCTGTGGCGGGCTGACCCTGGCATACTGTGTCTGTGGCTGACCCTGGCACACTGTGTCTGTGGCTGACCCTGACACACTGTGTCTGTGGCGGGCTGACCCTGGCACACTGTGTCTGTGGCTGACCCTGGCAAACTGTGTCTGTGGCGGGCTTACCCTGGCACACTGTGTCTGTGTCGGGCTGACCCTGGCACACTGTGTCTGTGGCGGGCTGACCCTGACACACTGTGTCTGCGGCTGACCCTGGCACACTGTGTCTGTGGCTGACCCTGACACACTGTGTCTGTGGCGGGCTGACCCTGACACACTGTGTCTGTGGCGGGCTGACCCTGACACACTGTGCATGTGGCTGACCCTGACACACTGTGTCTGTGGCGGGCTGACCCTGGCACACGGTGTCTGTGGCGGGCTGACCCTGACACACTGTGTCTGTGGCGGGCTGACCCTGACACACTGTGCATGTGGCTGACCCTGACACACTGTGTCTGTGGCGGGCTGACCCTGACACACTGTGTCTGGGCGGGCTGACCCTGGCACACCGTGTCTGTTGTGGGCTGACCCTGACACACCGTGTCTGTTGTGGGCTGACCCTGGCACACTGTGTCTGTGGCGGGCTGACCTTGACACACTGTGTCTGTGGAGGGCTGACCCTGGCACACTGTGTCTGTGGCGGGTTGACCCAGACACACTGTGTCTGTGGCGGGCTGACCCTGACACAATGTGTCTGTGGCGGGCTGACCCTGACACACTGTGTCTGTGGCTGACCCTGGCACACTGTGTCTGTGACGGGCTGACCCTGACACACTGTGTCTGTGGCTGACCCTGATATACTGTGTCTGTGGCGGGCTGACCCTGACACACTGTGTCTGTAGCTAACCCTGGCACACTGTGTCTGTGGCGGGCTGACCCTGACACATTGTGTCTGTGGCGGGCTGACCCTGACACACTGCGTCTGTGGCTGACCCTGACACACTGTGTCTGTGGCTGACCCTGACACACTGTGTCTGTGGCTGACCCTGCCACACTGTGTCTGTGGCGGGCTGACCCTGACACACTGTGTCTGTGGCGGGCTGACCCTGACACACTGTGTCTGTGGCTGACCCTGGCACACTGTGTCTGTGGCGGGCTGACCCTGGCATACTGTGTCTGTGGCTGACCCTGGCACACTGTGTCTGTGGCGGGCTGACCCTGGCACACTGTGTCTGTGGCGGGCTGACCCTGACACACTTTGTCTGTGGCGGGCTGACCCTGGCACACGGTGTCTGTGGCGGGCTGACCCTGACACACTGTGTCTGTGGTGGGCTGACCCTGGCACACTGTGTCTGTGGCTGACCCTGACACACTGTGCATGTGGCTGACCCTGACACACTGTGTCTGTGGCGGGCTGACCCTGACACACTGTGTCTGTGGCGGGCTGACCCTGACACACTGTATCTGTGGCGGGCTGACCCTGACACACTGTGTCTGTGGCGGGCTGACCCTGACACACTGTGTCTGTGGCGGGATGACCCTGACACACTGTGTCTGTGGCGGGCTGACGCTGACACACTGTGTCTGTGGCGGGCTGACTCTGGCACACTGTGTCTGTGGCGGGCTGACCCTGACACACTGTGTCTGTGGCGGGCTGACCCTGACACACTGTGTCTGTGGCGGGCTGACCCTGACACACTGTGTCTGTGGCGGGCTGACCCTGGCACACTGTGTCTGTGGCGGGCTGACCCTGGCACACTGTGTCTGTGGCGGGCTGACCCTGGCACACTGTGTCTGTGGCGGGCTGACCCTGGCACACTGTGTCTGTGGCGGGCTGACCCTGACACATTGTGTCTGTGGCTGACCCTGGCACACTGTGTCTGTGGCTGAACCTGACACACTGTGTCTGTGGCGGGCTGACCCTGGCATACTGTGTCTGTGGCTGACCCTGGCACACTGTGTCTGTGGCTGACCCTGACACACTGTGTCTGTGGCGGGCTGACCCTGGCACACTGTGTCTGTGGCTGACCCTGGCAAACTGTGTCTGTGGCGGGCTTACCCTGACACACTGTGTCTGTGGCGGGCTGACCCTGGCACACTGTGTCTGTGGCGGGCTGACCCTGACACACTGTGTCTGTGGCTGACCCTGACACACTGTGTCTGTGGCGGGCTGACCCTGACACACTTTGTCTGTGGCGGGCTGACCCTGGCACACGGTGTCTGTGGCGGGCTGACCCTGACACACTGTGTCTGTGGCGGGCTGACCCTGGCACACTGTGTCTGTGGCTGACCCTGACACACTGTGCATGTGGCTGACCCTGACACACTGTGTCTGTGGCGGGCTGACCCTGACACACTGTGTCTGTGGCGGGCTGACCCTGACACACTGTATCTGTGGCGGGCTGACCCTGACACACTGTGTCTGTGGCGGGCTGACCCTGACACACTGTGTCTGTGGCGGGATGACCCTGACACACTGTGCATGTGGCTGACCCTGACACACTGTGTCTGTGGCGGGCTGACCCTGACACAATGTGTCTGTGGCGGGCTGACCCTGACACACTGTATCTGTGGCGGGCTGACCCTGACACACTGTGTCTGTGGCGGGCTGACCCTGACACACTGTGTCTGTGGCGGGACGACCCTGACACACTGTGTCTGTGGCGTGCTGACCCTGACACACTGTGTCTGTGGCGGGCTGACTCTGGGATACTGTGTCTGTGGCGGGCTGACCCTGACACACTGTGTCTGTGGCGGGCTGACCCTGACACACTGTGTCTGTGGCGGGCTGACCCTGGCATACTGTGTCTGTGGCTGACCCTGGCACACCGTTTCTGTGGCGGCCTGACCCTGGCACACTGTGTCTGTGGCGGGCTGACCCTGACACACTTTGTCTGTGGCGGGCTGACCCTGGCACACGGTGTCTGTGGCGGGCTGACCCTGACACGCTGTGTCTGTGGCGGGCTGACATGGCACACTGTGTCTGTGGCTGACCCTGACACACTGTGTCTGTGGCGGGCTGACCCTGACACACTGTGTCTGTGGCGGGCTGACCCTGACACACTGTATCTGTGGCGGGCTGACCCTGACACACTGTGTCTGTGGCGGGCTGACCCTGACACACTGTGTCTGTGGCGGGACGACCCTGACACACTGTGTCTGTGGCGGGCTGACCCTGACACACTGTGTCTGTGGCGGGCTGACTCTGGCACACTGTGTCTGTGGCGGGCTGACCCTGACACACTGTGTCTGTGGCGGGCTGACCCTGACACACTGTGTCTGTGGCGGGCTGACCCTGACACACTGTGTCTGTGGCGGGCTGACCCTGGCACACTGGGTCTGTGGCGGGCTGACCCTGACACATTGTGTCTGTGGCTGACCCTGGCACACTGTGTCTGTGGCTGACCCTGACACACTGTGTCTGTGGCGGGCTGACCCTGGCATACTGTGTCTGTGGCTGACCCTGGCACACTGTGTCTGTGGCTGACCCTGACACACTGTGTCTGTGGCGGGCTGACCCTGGCACACTGTGTCTGTGGCTGACCCTGGCAAACTGTGTCTGTGGCGGGCTTACCCTGGCACACTGTGTCTGTGGCGGGCTGACCCTGGCACACTGTGTCTGTGGCGGGCTGACCCTGACACACTGTGTCTGCGGCTGACCCTGGCACACTGTGTTTGTGGCTGACCCTGACACACTGTGTCTGTGGCGGGCTGACCCTGACACACTTTGTCTGTGGCGGGCTGACCCTGGCACACGGTGTCTGTGGCGGGCTGACCCTGACACACTGTGTCTGTGGCGGGCTGACCCTGGCACACTGTGTCTGTGGCTGACCCTGACACACTGTGCATGTGGCTGACCCTGACACACTGTGTCTGTGGCGGGCTGACCCTGACACACTGTGTCTGGGCGGGCTGACCCTGGCACACCGTGTCTGTTGAGGGCTGACCCTGACACACCGTGTCTGTTGTGGGCTGACCCTGGCACACTGTGTCTGTGGCGGGCTGACCTTGACACACTGTGTCTGTGGAGGGCTGACCCTGGCACACTGTGTCTGTGGCGGGTTGACCCAGACACACTGTGTCTGTGGCGGGCTGACCCTGACACAATGTGTCTGTGGCGGGCTGACCCTGACACACTGTGTCTGTGGCTGACCCTGGCACACTGTGTCTGTGACGGGCTGACCCTGACACACTGTGTCTGTGGCTGACCCTGATATACTGTGTCTGTGGCGGGCTGACCCTGACACACTGTGTCTGTAGCTAACCCTGGCACATTGTGTCTGTGGCGGGCTGACCCTGACACATTGTGTCTGTGGCGGGCTGACCCTGACACACTGCGTCTGTGGCTGACCCTGACACACTGTGTCTGTGGCTGACCCTGACACACTGTGTCTGTGGCTGACCCTGCCACACTGTGTCTGTGGCGGGCTGACCCTGACACACTGTGTCTGTGGCGGGCTGACCCTGACACACTGTGTCTGTGGCTGACCCTGGCACACTGTGTCTGTGGCGGGCTGACCCTGGCATACTGTGTCTGTGGCTGACCCTGGCACACTGTGTCTGTGGCGGGCTGACCCTGGCACACTGTGTCTGTGGCGGGCTGACCCTGACACACTTTGTCTCTGGCGGGCTGACCCTGGCACACGGTGTCTGTGGCGGGCTGACCCTGACACACTGTGTCTGTGGCGGGCTGACCCTGGCACACTGTGTCTGTGGCTGACCCTGACACACTGTGCATGTGGCTGACCCTGACACACTGTGTCTGTGGCGGGCTGACCCTGACACACTGTGTCTGTGGCGGGCTGACCCTGACACACTGTATCTGTGGCGGGCTGACCCTGACACACTGTGTCTGTGGCGGGCTGACCCTGACACACTGTGTCTGTGGCGGGATGACCCTGACACACTGTGTCTGTGGCGGGCTGACGCTGACACACTGTGTCTGTGGCGGGCTGACTCTGGCACACTGTGTCTGTGGCGGGCTGACCCTGACACACTGTGTCTGTGGCGGGCTGACCCTGACACACTGTGTCTGTGGCGGGCTGACCCTGACACACTGTGTCTGTGGCGGGCTGACCCTGGCACACTGTGTCTGTGGCGGGCTGACCCTGGCACACTGTGTCTGTGGCGGGCTGACCCTGGCACACTGTGTCTGTGGCGGGCTGACCCTGGCACACTGTGTCTGTGGCGGGCTGACCCTGACACATTGTGTCTGTGGCTGACCCTGGCACACTGTGTCTGTGGCTGACCCTGACACACTGTGTCTGTGGCGGGCTGACCCTGGCATACTGTGTCTGTGGCTGACCCTGGCACACTGTGTCTGTGGCTGACCCTGACACACTGTGTCTGTGGCGGGCTGACCCTGGCAAACTGTGTCTGTGGCGGGCTTACCCTGACACACTGTGTCTGTGGCGGGCTGACCCTGGCACACTGTGTCTGTGGCGGGCTGACCCTGACACACTGTGTCTGTGGCTGACCCTGACACACTGTGTCTGTGGCGGGCTGACCCTGACACACTTTGTCTGTGGCGGGCTGACCCTGGCACACGGTGTCTGTGGCGGGCTGACCCTGACACACTGTGTCTGTGGCGGGCTGACCCTGGCACACTGTGTCTGTGGCTGACCCTGACACACTGTGCATGTGGCTGACCCTGACACACTGTGTCTGTGGCGGGCTGACCCTGACACACTGTGTCTGTGGCGGGCTGACCCTGACACACTGTATCTGTGGCGGGCTGACCCTGACACACTGTGTCTGTGGCGGGCTGACCCTGACACACTGTGTCTGTGGCGGGATGACCCTGACACACTGTGTCTGTGGCGGGCTGACCCTGACATACTGTGTCTGTGGCGGGCTGACTCTGGCACACTGTGTCTGTGGCGGGCTGACCCTGACACACTGTGTCTGTGGCGGGCTGACCCTGACACACTGTGTCTGTGGCGGGCTGACCCTGACACACTGTGTCTGTGGCGGGCTGACCCTGGCACACTGGGTCTGTGGCGGGCTGACCCTGACACACTGTGTCTGTGGCGGGCTGACCCTGGCACACTGTGTCTGTGGCCGGCTGACCCTGGCACACTCTGTCTGTGGCGGGCTGACCCTGGCACACTGTGTCTGTGGCGGGCTGACCCTGGCACACTGTGTCTGTGGCGGGCTGACCCTGGCACACTGTGTCTGTGGCGGGCTGACCCTGACACACTGTGTCTGTGGCTGACCCTGATATACTGTGTCTGTGGCGGGCTGACCCTGACACAATGTGTCTGTAGCTAACCCTGGCACACTGTGTCTGTGGCGGGCTGACCCTGACACATTGTGTCTGTGGCGGGCTGACCCTGACACACTGCGTCTGTGGCTGACCCTGACACACTGTGTCTGTGGCTGACCCTGACACACTGTGTCTGTGGCTGACCCTGCCACACTGTGTCTGTGGCGGGCTGACCCTGACACACTGTGTCTGTGGCGGGCTGACCCTGACACACTGTGTCTGTGGCTGACCCTGGCACACTGTGTCTGTGGCGGGCTGACCCTGGCATACTGTGTCTGTGGCTGACCCTGGCACACTGTGTCTGTGGCGGGCTGACCCTGGCACACTGTGTCTGTGGCGGGCTGACCCTGACACACTTTGTCTGTGGCGGGCTGACCCTGGCACACGGTGTCTGTGGCGGGCTGACCCTGACACACTGTGTCTGTGGCGGGCTGACCCTGGCACACTGTGTCTGTGGCTGACCCTGACACACTGTGCATGTGGCTGACCCTGACACACTGTGTCTGTGGCGGGCTGACCCTGACACACTGTGTCTGTGGCGGGCTGACCCTGACACACTGTATCTGTGGCGGGCTGACCCTGACACACTGTGTCTGTGGCGGGCTGACCCTGACACACTGTGTCTGTGGCGGGATGACCCTGACACACTGTGACTGTGGCGGGCTGACGCTGACACACTGTGTCTGTGGCGGGCTGACCCTGACACACTGTGTCTGTGGCGGGCTGACCCTGACACACTGTGTCTGTGGCGGGCTGACCCTGACACACTGTGTCTGTGGCGGGCTGACCCTGGCACACTGTGTCTGTGGCGGGCTGACCCTGGCACACTGTGTCTGTGGCGGGCTGACCCTGGCACACTGTGTCTGTGGCGGACTGACCCTGGCACACTGTGTCTGTGGCGGGCTGACCCTGACACATTGTGTCTGTGGCTGACCCTGGCACACTGTGTCTGTGGCTGACCCTGACACACTGTGTCTGTGGCGGGCTGACTCTGGCATACTGTGTCTGTGGCTGACCCTGGCACACTGTGTCTGTGGCTGACCCTGACACACTGTGTCTGTGGCGGGCTGACCCTGGCACACTGTGTCTGTGGCTGACCCTGGCAAACTGTGTCTGTGGCGGGCTTACCCTGACACACTGTGTCTGTGGCGGGCTGACCCTGGCACACTGTGTCTGTGGCGGGCTGACCCTGACACACTGTGTCTGCGGCTGACCCTGGCACACTGTGTTTGTGGCTGACCCTGACACACTGTGTCTGTGGCGGGCTGACCCTGACACACTTTGTCTGTGGCGGGCTGACCCTGGCACACGGTGTCTGTGGCGGGCTGACCCTGACACACTGTGTCTGTGGCGGGCTGACCCTGGCACACTGTGTCTGTGGCTGACCCTGACACACTGTGCATGTGGCTGACCCTGACACACTGTGTCTGTGGCGGGCTGACCCTGACACACTGTGTCTGGGCGGGCTGACCCTGGCACACCGTGTCTGTTGAGGGCTGACCCTGACACACCGTGTCTGTTGTGGGCTGACCCTGGCACACTGTGTCTGTGGCGGGCTGACCTTGACACACTGTGTCTGTGGAGGGCTGACCCTGGCACACTGTGTCTGTGGCGGGTTGACCCAGACACACTGTGTCTGTGGCGGGCTGACCCTGACACAATGTGTCTGTGGCGGGCTGACCCTGACACACTGTGTCTGTGGCTGACCCTGGCACACTGTGTCTGTGACGGGCTGACCCTGACACACTGTGTCTTTGGCTGACCCTGATATACTGTGTCTGTGGCGGGCTGACCCTGACACACTGTGTCTGTAGCTAACCCTGGCACACTGTGTCTGTGGCGGGCTGACCCTGACACATTGTGTCTGTGGCGGGCTGACCCTGACACACTGCGTCTGTGGCTGACCCTGACACACTGTGTCTGTGGCTGACCCTGACACACTGTGTCTGTGGCTGACCCTGCCACACTGTGTCTGTGGCGGGCTGACCCTGACACACTGTGTCTGTGGCGGGCTGACCCTGACACACTGTGTCTGTGGCTGACCCTGGCACACTGTGTCTGTGGCGGGCTGACCCTGGCATACTGTGTCTGTGGCTGACCCTGGCACACTGTGTCTGTGGCGGGCTGACCCTGGCACACTGTGTCTGTGGCGGGCTGACCCTGACACACTTTGTCTCTGGCGGGCTGACCCTGGCACACGGTGTCTGTGGCGGGCTGACCCTGACACACTGTGTCTGTGGCGGGCTGACCCTGGCACACTGTGTCTGTGGCTGACCCTGACACACTGTGCATGTGGCTGACCCTGACACACTGTGTCTGTGGCGGGCTGACCCTGACACACTGTGTCTGTGGCGGGCTGACCCTGACACACTGTATCTGTGGCGGGCTGACGCTGACACACTGTGTCTGTGGCGGGCTGACTCTGGCACACTGTGTCTGTGGCGGGCTGACCCTGACACACTGTGTCTGTGGCGGGCTGACCCTGACACACTGTGTCTGTGGCGGGCTGACCCTGACACACTGTGTCTGTGGCGGGCTGACCCTGGCACACTGTGTCTGTGGCGGGCTGACCCTGGCACACTGTGTCTGTGGCGGGCTGACCCTGGCACACTGTGTCTGTGGCGGGCTGACCCTGGCACACTGTGTCTGTGGCGGGCTGACCCTGACACATTGTGTCTGTGGCTGACCCTGGCACACTGTGTCTGTGGCTGACCCTGACACACTGTGTCTGTGGCGGGCTGACCCTGGCATACTGTGTCTGTGGCTGACCCTGGCACACTGTGTCTGTGGCTGACCCTGACACACTGTGTCTGTGGCGGGCTGACCCTGGCAAACTGTGTCTGTGGCGGGCTTACCCTGACACACTGTGTCTGTGGCGGGCTGACCCTGGCACACTGTGTCTGTGGCGGGCTGACCCTGACACACTGTGTCTGTGGCTGACCCTGACACACTGTGTCTGTGGCGGGCTGACCCTGACACACTTTGTCTGTGGCGGGCTGACCCTGGCACACGGTGTCTGTGGCGGGCTGACCCTGACACACTGTGTCTGTGGCGGGCTGACCCTGGCACACTGTGTCTGTGGCTGACCCTGACACACTGTGCATGTGGCTGACCCTGACACACTGTGTCTGTGGCGGGCTGACCCTGACACACTGTGTCTGTGGCGGGCTGACCCTGACACACTGTATCTGTGGCGGGCTGACCCTGACACACTGTGTCTGTGGCGGGCTGACCCTGACACACTGTGTCTGTGGCGGGATGACCCTGACACACTGTGTCTGTGGCGGGCTGACCCTGACATACTGTGTCTGTGGCGGGCTGACTCTGGCACACTGTGTCTGTGGCGGGCTGACCCTGACACACTGTGTCTGTGGCGGGCTGACCCTGACACACTGTGTCTGTGGCGGGCTGACCCTGACACACTGTGTCTGTGGCGGGCTGACCCTGGCACACTGGGTCTGTGGCGGGCTGACCCTGACACACTGTGTCTGTGGCGGGCTGACCCTGGCACACTGTGTCTGTGGCCGGCTGACCCTGGCACACTCTGTCTGTGGCGGGCTGACCCTGGCACACTGTGTCTGTGGCGGGCTGACCCTGGCACACTGTGTCTGTGGCGGGCTGACCCTGGCACACTGTGTCTGTGGCGGGCTGACCCTGACACACTGTGTCTGTGGCTGACCCTGATATACTGTGTCTGTGGCGGGCTGACCCTGACACAATGTGTCTGTAGCTAACCCTGGCACACTGTGTCTGTGGCGGGCTGACCCTGACACATTGTGTCTGTGGCGGGCTGACCCTGACACACTGCGTCTGTGGCTGACCCTGACACACTGTGTCTGTGGCTGACCCTGACACACTGTGTCTGTGGCTGACCCTGCCACACTGTGTCTGTGGCGGGCTGACCCTGACACACTGTGTCTGTGGCGGGCTGACCCTGACACACTGTGTCTGTGGCTGACCCTGGCACACTGTGTCTGTGGCGGGCTGACCCTGGCATACTGTGTCTGTGGCTGACCCTGGCACACTGTGTCTGTGGCGGGCTGACCCTGGCACACTGTGTCTGTGGCGGGCTGACCCTGACACACTTTGTCTGTGGCGGGCTGACCCTGGCACACGGTGTCTGTGGCGGGCTGACCCTGACACACTGTGTCTGTGGCGGGCTGACCCTGGCACACTGTGACTGTGGCTGACCCTGACACACTGTGCATGTGGCTGACCCTGACACACTGTGTCTGTGGCGGGCTGACCCTGACACACTGTGTCTGTGGCGGGCTGACCCTGACACACTGTATCTGTGGCGGGCTGACCCTGACACACTGTGTCTGTGGCGGGCTGACCCTGACACACTGTGTCTGTGGCGGGATGACCCTGACACACTGTGTCTGTGGCGGGCTGACGCTGACACACTGTGTCTGTGGCGGGCTGACCCTGACACACTGTGTCTGTGGCGGGCTGACCCTGACACACTGTGTCTGTGGCGGGCTGACCCTGACACACTGTGTCTGTGGCGGGCTGACCCTGGCACACTGTGTCTGTGGCGGGCTGACCCTGGCACACTGTGTCTGTGGCGGGCTGACCCTGGCACACTGTGTCTGTGGCGGGCTGACCCTGGCACACTGTGTCTGTGGCGGGCTGACCCTGACACATTGTGTCTGTGGCTGACCCTGGCACACTGTGTCTGTGGCTGACCCTGACACACTGTGTCTGTGGCGGGCTGACCCTGGCATACTGTGTCTGTGGCTGACCCTGGCACACTGTGTCTGTGGCTGACCCTGACACACTGTGTCTGTGGCGGGCTGACCCTGGCACACTGTGTCTGTGGCTGACCCTGGCAAACTGTGTCTGTGGCGGGCTTACCCTGACACACTGTGTCTGTGGCGGGCTGACCCTGGCACACTGTGTCTGTGGCGGGCTGACCCTGACACACTGTGTCTGTGGCTGACCCTGGCACACTGTGTCTGTGGCTGACCCTGACACACTGTGTCTGTGGCGGGCTGACCCTGACACACTTTGTCTGTGGCGGGCTGACCCTGGCACACGGTGTCTGTGGCGGGCTGACCCTGACACACTGTGTCTGTGGCGGGCTGACCCTGGCACACTGTGTCTGTGGCTGACCCTGACACACTGTGCATGTGGCTGACCCTGACACACTGTGTCTGTGGCGGGCTGACCCTGACACACTGTGTCTGTGGCGGGCTGACCCTGACACACTGTATCTGTGGCGGGCTGACCCTGACACACTGTGTCTGTGGCGGGCTGACCCTGACACACTGTGTCTGTGGCGGGATGACCCTGACACACTGTGTCTGTGGCGGGCTGACCCTGACATACTGTGTCTGTGGCGGGCTGACTCTGGCACACTGTGTCTGTGGCGGGCTGACCCTGACACACTGTGTCTGTGGCGGGCTGACCCTGACACACTGTGTCTGTGGCGGGCTGACCCTGACACACTGTGTCTGTGGCGGGCTGACCCTGGCACACTGGGTCTGTGGCGGGCTGACCCTGACACACTGTGTCTGTGGCGGGCTGACCCTGGCACACTGTGTCTGTGGCCGGCTGACCCTGGCACACTCTGTCTGTGGCGGGCTGACCCTGGCACACTGTGTCTGTGGCGGGCTGACCCTGGCACACTGTGTCTGTGGCGGGCTGACCCTGACACATTGTGTCTGTGGCTGACCCTGGCACACTGTGTCTGTGGCTGACCCTGACACACTGTGTCTGTGGCGGGCTGACCCTGGCATACTGTGTCTGTGGCTGACCCTGGCACACTGTGTCTGTGGCTGACCCTGACACACTGTGTCTGTGGCGGGCTGACCCTGGCACATTGTGTCTGTGGCTGACCCTGGCAAACTGTGTCTGTGGCGGGCTTACACTGGCACACTGTGTCTGTGGCGGGCTGACCCTGGCACACTGTGTCTGTGGCGGGCTGACCCTGGCACACTGTGTCTGTGGCTGACCCTGGCACACTGTGTCTGTGGCTGACCCTGACACACTGTGTCTGTGGCGGGCTGACCCTGGCACACTGTGTCTGTGGCTGACCCTGGCACACTGTGTCTGTGGCTGACCCTGACACACTGTGTCTGTGGCGAGCTGACCCTGGCACACTGTGTCTGTGGCTGACCCTGGCACACTCTGTCTGTGGCGGGCTGACCCTGGCACACTGTGTCTGTGGCGGGCTGACCCTGGCACACTGTGTCTGTGGCGGGCTGACCCTGGCACACTGTATCTGTGGCGGGCTGACCCTGACACACTGTGTCTGTGGCTGACCCTGATATACTGTGTCTGTGGCGGGCTGACCCTGACACAATGTGTCTGTAGCTAACCCTGGCACACTGTGTCTGTGGCGGGCTGACCCTGACACATTGTGTCTGTGGCGGGCTGACCCTGACACACTGCGTCTGTGGCTGACCCTGACACACTGTGTCTGTGGCTGACCCTGACACACTGTGTCTGTGGCTGACCCTGCCACACTGTGTCTGTGGCGGGCTGACCCTGACACACTGTGTCTGTGGCTGACCCTGGCACACTGTGTCTGTGGCGGGCTGACCCTGGCATACTGTGTCTGTGGCTGACCCTGGCACACTGTGTCTGTGGCGGGCTGACCCTGGCACACTGTGTCTGTGGCGGGCTGACCCTGACACACTTTGTCTGTGGCGGGCTGACCCTGGCACACGGTGTCTGTGGCGGGCTGACCCTGACACACTGTGTCTGTGGCGGGCTGACCCTGGCACACTGTGTCTGTGGCTGACCCTGACACACTGTGCATGTGGCTGACCCTGACACACTGTGTCTGTGGCGGGCTGACCCTGACACACTGTGTCTGTGGCGGGCTGACCCTGACACACTGTATCTGTGGCGGGCTGACCCTGACACACTGTGTCTGTGGCGGGCTGACCCTGACACACTGTGTCTGTGGCGGGATGACCCTGACACACTGTGTCTGTGGCGGGCTGACGCTGACACACTGTGTCTGTGGCGGGCTGACCCTGACACACTGTGTCTGTGGCGGGCTGACCCTGACACATTGTGTCTGTGGCTGACCCTGGCACACTGTGTCTGTGGCTGACCCTGACACACTGTGTCTGTGGCGGGCTGACCCTGGCATACTGTGTCTGTGGCTGACCCTGGCACACTGTGTCTGTGGCTGACCCTGACACACTGTGTCTGTGGCGGGCTGACCCTGGCACACTGTGTCTGTGGCTGACCCTGGCAAACTGTGTCTGTGGCGGGCTTACCCTGACACACTCTGCATGTGGCTGACCCTGACACACTGTGTCTGTGGCGGGCTGACCCTGACACACTGTGTCTGTGGCGGGCTGACCCTGACACACTGTATCTGTGGCGGGCTGACCCTGACACACTGTGTCTGTGGCGGGCTGACCCTGACACACTGTGTCTGTGGCGGGCTGACCCTGACACATTGTGTCTGTGGCTGACCTTGGCACACTGTGTCTGTGGCTGACCCTGACACACTGTGTCTGTGGCGGGCTGACCCTGGCATACTGTGTCTGTGGCTGACCCTGGCACACTGTGTCTGTGGCTGACCCTGACACACTGTGTCTGTGGCGGGCTGACCCTGGCACACTGTGTCTGTGGCTGACCCTGGCAAACTGTGTCTGTGGCGGGCTTACCCTGACACACTGTGTCTGTGGCGGGCTGACCCTGGCACACTGTGTCTGTGGCGGGCTGACCCTGACACACTGTGTCTGTGGCTGACCCTGGCACACTGTGTCTGTGGCTGACCCTGACACACTGTGTCTGTGGCGGGCTGACCCTGACACACTTTGTCTGTGGCGGGCTGACCCTGGCACACGGTGTCTGTGGCGGGCTGACCCTGACACACTGTGTCTGTGGCGGGTTGACCCTGACACACTGTGTCTGTGGCGGGATGACCCTGACACACTGTGTCTGTGGCGGGCTGACGCTGACACACTGTGTCTGTGGCGGGCTGACCCTGACACACTGTGTCTGTGGCGGGCTGACCCTGACACACTGTGTCTGTGGCGGGCTGACCCTGACACACTGTGTCTGTGGCGGGCTGACCCTGGCACACTGTGTCTGTGGCGGGCTGACCCTGGCACACTGTGTCTGTGGCGGGCTGACCCTGGCACACTGTGTCTGTGGCGGGCTGACCCTGGCACACTGTGTCTGTGGCGGGCTGACCCTGACACATTGTGTCTGTGGCTGACCCTGGCACACTGTGTCTGTGGCTGACCCTGACACACTGTGTCTGTGGCGGGCTGACCCTGGCATACTGTGTCTGTGGCTGACCCTGGCACACTGTGTCTGTGGCTGACCCTGACACACTGTGTCTGTGGCGGGCTGACCCTGGCACACTGTGTCTGTGGCTGACCCTGGCAAACTGTGTCTGTGGCGGGCTTACCCTGACACACTGTGTCTGTGGCGGGCTGACCCTGACACATTGTGTCTGTGGCGGGCTGACCCTGGCACACTGTGTCTGTGGCGGGCTGACCCTGACACATTGTGTCTGTGGCTGACCCTGGCACACTGTGTCTGTGGCTGACCCTGACACACTGTGTCTGTGGCGGGCTGACCCTGGCATACTGTGTCTGTGGCTGACCCTGGCACACTGTGTCTGTGGCTGACCCTGACACACTGTGTCTGTGGCGGGCTGACCCTGGCACATTGTGTCTGTGGCTGACCCTGGCAAACTGTGTCTGTGGCGGGCTTACACTGGCACACTGTGTCTGTGGCGGGCTGACCCTGGCACACTGTGTCTGTGGCGGGCTGACCCTGGCACACTGTGTCTGTGGCTGACCCTGGCACACTGTGTCTGTGGCTGACCCTGACACACTGTGTCTGTGGCGGGCTGACCCTGGCACACTGTGTCTGTGGCTGACCCTGGCACACTGTGTCTGTGGCTGACCCTGACACACTGTGTCTGTGGCGAGCTGACCCTGGCACACTGTGTCTGTGGCTGACCCTGGCACACTCTGTCTGTGGCGGGCTGACCCTGGCACACTGTGTCTGTGGCGGGCTGACCCTGGCACACTGTGTCTGTGGCTGACCCTGGCAAACTGTGTCTGTGGCGGGCTTACACTGGCACACTGTGTCTGTGGCGGGCTGACCCTGGCACACTGTGTCTGTGGCTGACCCTGGCACACTGTGTCTGTGGCTGACCCTGACACACTGTGTCTGTGGCGGGCTGACCCTGGCACACTGTGTCTGTGGCTGACCCTGGCACACTGTGTCTGTGGCTGACCCTGACACACTGTGTCTGTGGCGAGCTGACCCTGGCACACTGTGTCTGTGGCTGACCCTGGCACACTCTGTCTGTGGCGGGCTGACCCTGGCACACTGTGTCTGTGGCGGGCTGACCCTGGCACACTGTGTCTGTGGCGGGCTGACCCTGGCACACTGTATCTGTGGCGGGCTGACCCTGACACACTGTGTCTGTGGCTGACCCTGATATACTGTGTCTGTGGCGGGCTGACCCTGACACAATGTGTCTGTAGCTAACCCTGGCACACTGTGTCTGTGGCGGGCTGACCCTGACACATTGTGTCTGTGGCGGGCTGACCCTGACACACTGCGTCTGTGGCTGACCCTGACACACTGTGTCTGTGGCTGACCCTGACACACTGTGTCTGTGGCTGACCCTGCCACACTGTGTCTGTGGCGGGCTGACCCTGACACACTGTGTCTGTGGCTGACCCTGGCACACTGTGTCTGTGGCGGGCTGACCCTGGCATACTGTGTCTGTGGCTGACCCTGGCACACTGTGTCTGTGGCGGGCTGACCCTGGCACACTGTGTCTGTGGCGGGCTGACCCTGACACACTTTGTCTGTGGCGGGCTGACCCTGGCACACGGTGTCTGTGGCGGGCTGACCCTGACACACTGTGTCTGTGGCGGGCTGACCCTGGCACACTGTGTCTGTGGCTGACCCTGACACACTGTGCATGTGGCTGACCCTGACACACTGTGTCTGTGGCGGGCTGACCCTGACACACTGTGTCTGTGGCGGGCTGACCCTGACACACTGTATCTGTGGCGGGCTGACCCTGACACACTGTGTCTGTGGCGGGCTGACCCTGACACACTGTGTCTGTGGCGGGATGACCCTGACACACTGTGTCTGTGGCGGGCTGACGCTGACACACTGTGTCTGTGGCGGGCTGACCCTGACACACTGTGTCTGTGGCGGGCTGACCCTGACACATTGTGTCTGTGGCTGACCCTGGCACACTGTGTCTGTGGCTGACCCTGACACACTGTGTCTGTGGCGGGCTGACCCTGGCATACTGTGTCTGTGGCTGACCCTGGCACACTGTGTCTGTGGCTGACCCTGACACACTGTGTCTGTGGCGGGCTGACCCTGGCACACTGTGTCTGTGGCTGACCCTGGCAAACTGTGTCTGTGGCGGGCTTACCCTGACACACTGTGCATGTGGCTGACCCTGACACACTGTGTCTGTGGCGGGCTGACCCTGACACACTGTGTCTGTGGCGGGCTGACCCTGACACACTGTATCTGTGGCGGGCTGACCCTGACACACTGTGTCTGTGGCGGGCTGACCCTGACACACTGTGTCTGTGGCGGGATGACCCTGACACACTGTGTCTGTGGCGGGCTGACGCTGACACACTGTGTCTGTGGCGGGCTGACCCTGACACACTGTGTCTGTGGCGGGCTGACCCTGACACATTGTGTCTGTGGCTGACCTTGGCACACTGTGTCTGTGGCTGACCCTGACACACTGTGTCTGTGGCGGGCTGACCCTGGCATACTGTGTCTGTGGCTGACCCTGGCACACTGTGTCTGTGGCTGACCCTGACACACTGTGTCTGTGGCGGGCTGACCCTGGCACACTGTGTCTGTGGCTGACCCTGGCAAACTGTGTCTGTGGCGGGCTTACCCTGACACACTGTGTCTGTGGCGGGCTGACCCTGGCACACTGTGTCTGTGGCGGGCTGACCCTGACACACTGTGTCTGTGGCTGACCCTGGCACACTGTGTCTGTGGCTGACCCTGACACACTGTGTCTGTGGCGGGCTGACCCTGACACACTTTGTCTGTGGCGGGCTGACCCTGGCACACGGTGTCTGTGGCGGGCTGACCCTGACACACTGTGTCTGTGGCGGGTTGACCCTGACACACTGTGTCTGTGGCGGGATGACCCTGACACACTGTGTCTGTGGCGGGCTGACGCTGACACACTGTGTCTGTGGCGGGCTGACCCTGACACACTGTGTCTGTGGCGGGCTGACCCTGACACACTGTGTCTGTGGCGGGCTGACCCTGACACACTGTGTCTGTGGCGGGCTGACCCTGGCACACTGTGTCTGTGGCGGGCTGACCCTGGCACACTGTGTCTGTGGCGGGCTGACCCTGGCACACTGTGTCTGTGGCGGGCTGACCCTGGCACACTGTGTCTGTGGCGGGCTGACCCTGACACATTGTGTCTGTGGCTGACCCTGGCACACTGTGTCTGTGGCTGACCCTGACACACTGTGTCTGTGGCGGGCTGACCCTGGCATACTGTGTCTGTGGCTGACCCTGGCACACTGTGTCTGTGGCTGACCCTGACACACTGTGTCTGTGGCGGGCTGACCCTGGCACACTGTGTCTGTGGCTGACCCTGGCAAACTGTGTCTGTGGCGGGCTTACCCTGACACACTGTGTCTGTGGCGGGCTGACCCTGACACATTGTGTCTGTGGCGGGCTGACCCTGGCACACTGTGTCTGTGGCGGGCTGACCCTGACACATTGTGTCTGTGGCTGACCCTGGCACACTGTGTCTGTGGCTGACCCTGACACACTGTGTCTGTGGCGGGCTGACCCTGGCATACTGTGTCTGTGGCTGACCCTGGCACACTGTGTCTGTGGCTGACCCTGACACACTGTGTCTGTGGCGGGCTGACCCTGGCACATTGTGTCTGTGGCTGACCCTGGCAAACTGTGTCTGTGGCGGGCTTACACTGGCACACTGTGTCTGTGGCGGGCTGACCCTGGCACACTGTGTCTGTGGCGGGCTGACCCTGGCACACTGTGTCTGTGGCTGACCCTGGCACACTGTGTCTGTGGCTGACCCTGACACACTGTGTCTGTGGCGGGCTGACCCTGGCACACTGTGTCTGTGGCTGACCCTGGCACACTGTGTCTGTGGCTGACCCTGACACACTGTGTCTGTGGCGAGCTGACCCTGGCACACTGTGTCTGTGGCTGACCCTGGCACACTCTGTCTGTGGCGGGCTGACCCTGGCACACTGTGTCTGTGGCGGGCTGACCCTGGCACACTGTGTCTGTGGCGGGCTGACCCTGGCACACTGTATCTGTGGCGGGCTGACCCTGACACACTGTGTCTGTGGCTGACCCTGATATACTGTGTCTGTGGCGGGCTGACCCTGACACAATGTGTCTGTAGCTAACCCTGGCACACTGTGTCTGTGGCGGGCTGACCCTGACACATTGTGTCTGTGGCGGGCTGACCCTGACACACTGCGTCTGTGGCTGACCCTGACACACTGTGTCTGTGGCTGACCCTGACACACTGTGTCTGTGGCTGACCCTGCCACACTGTGTCTGTGGCGGGCTGACCCTGACACACTGTGTCTGTGGCTGACCCTGGCACACTGTGTCTGTGGCGGGCTGACCCTGGCATACTGTGTCTGTGGCTGACCCTGGCACACTGTGTCTGTGGCGGGCTGACCCTGGCACACTGTGTCTGTGGCGGGCTGACCCTGACACACTTTGTCTGTGGCGGGCTGACCCTGGCACACGGTGTCTGTGGCGGGCTGACCCTGACACACTGTGTCTGTGGCGGGCTGACCCTGGCACACTGTGTCTGTGGCTGACCCTGACACACTGTGCATGTGGCTGACCCTGACACACTGTGTCTGTGGCGGGCTGACCCTGACACACTGTGTCTGTGGCGGGCTGACCCTGACACACTGTATCTGTGGCGGGCTGACCCTGACACACTGTGTCTGTGGCGGGCTGACCCTGACACACTGTGTCTGTGGCGGGATGACCCTGACACACTGTGTCTGTGGCGGGCTGACGCTGACACACTGTGTCTGTGGCGGGCTGACCCTGACACACTGTGTCTGTGGCGGGCTGACCCTGACACATTGTGTCTGTGGCTGACCCTGGCACACTGTGTCTGTGGCTGACCCTGACACACTGTGTCTGTGGCGGGCTGACCCTGGCATACTGTGTCTGTGGCTGACCCTGACACACTGTATCTGTGGCGGGCTGACCCTGACACACTGTGTCTGTGGCGGGCTGACCCTGACACACTGTGTCTGTGGCGGGATGACCCTGACACACTGTGTCTGTGGCGGGCTGACGCTGACACACTGTGTCTGTGGCGGGCTGACCCTGACACACTGTGTCTGTGGCGGGCTGACCCTGACACATTGTGTCTGTGGCTGACCTTGGCACACTGTGTCTGTGGCTGACCCTGACACACTGTGTCTGTGGCGGGCTGACCCTGGCATACTGTGTCTGTGGCTGACCCTGGCACACTGTGTCTGTGGCTGACCCTGACACACTGTGTCTGTGGCGGGCTGACCCTGGCACACTGTGTCTGTGGCTGACCCTGGCAAACTGTGTCTGTGGCGGGCTTACCCTGACACACTGTGTCTGTGGCGGGCTGACCCTGGCACACTGTGTCTGTGGCGGGCTGACCCTGACACACTGTGTCTGTGGCTGACCCTGGCACACTGTGTCTGTGGCTGACCCTGACACACTGTGTCTGTGGCGGGCTGACCCTGACACACTTTGTCTGTGGCGGGCTGACCCTGGCACACGGTGTCTGTGGCGGGCTGACCCTGACACACTGTGTCTGTGGCGGGCTGACCCTGGCACACTGTGTCTGTGGCTGACCCTGACACACTGTGCATGTGGCTGACCCTGACACACTGTGTCTGTGGCGGGCTGACCCTGACACACTGTGTCTGTGGCGGGCTGACCCTGACACACTGTATCTGTGGCGGGCTGACCCTGACACACTGTGTCTGTGGCGGGCTGACCCTGACACACTGTGTCTGTGGCGGGATGACCCTGGCACACTGTGTCTGTGGCCGGCTGACCCTGGCACACTCTGTCTGTGGCGGGCTGACCCTGGCACACTGTGTCTGTGGCGGGCTGACCCTGGCACACTGTGTCTGTGGCGGGCTGACCCTGACACATTGTGTCTGTGGCTGACCCTGGCACACTGTGTCTGTGGCTGACCCTGACACACTGTGTCTGTGGCGGGCTGACCCTGGCATACTGTGTCTGTGGCTGACCCTGGCACACTGTGTCTGTGGCTGACCCTGACACAATGTGTCTGTGGCGGGCTGACCCTGGCACATTGTGTCTGTGGCTGACCCTGGCAAACTGTGTCTGTGGCGGGCTTACACTGGCACACTGTGTCTGTGGCGGGCTGACCCTGGCACACTGTGTCTGTGGCGGGCTGACCCTGACACACTGTGTCTGTGGCTGACCCTGGCACACTGTGTCTGTGGCTGACCCTGACACACTGTGTCTGTGGCGGGCTGACCCTGGCACACTGTGTCTGTGGCTGACCCTGGCACACTGTGTCTGTGGCTGACCCTGACACACTGTGTCTGTGGCGGGCTGACCCTGGCACACTGTGTCTGTGGCTGACCCTGGCACACTGTGTCCGTGGCGGGCTGACCCTGGCACACTGTGTCTGTGGCGGGCTGACCCTGACACACTGTGTCTGTGGCGGGCTGACCCTGACACACTGTGTCTGTGGCGGGCTGACCCTGGCACACTGTGTCTGTGGCGGGCTGACCCTGGCACACTGTGTCTGTGGCTGACCCTGACACACTGTGTCTGTGGCTGACCCTGCCACACTGTGTCTGTGGCGGGCTGACCCTGGCACACTGTGTCTGTGGCGGGCTGACCCTGGCACACTGTGTCTGTGGCGGGCTGACCCTGACACATTGTGTCTGTGGCTGACCCTGGCACACTGTGTCTGTGGCTGACCCTGACACACTGTGTCTGTGGCGGGCTGACCCTGGCATACTGTGTCTGTGGCTGACCCTGGCACACTGTGTCTGTGGCTGACCCTGACACACTGTGTCTGTGGCGGGCTGACCCTGGCACACTGTGTCTGTGGCTGACCCTGGCAAACTGTGTCTGTGGCGGGCTTACCCTGGCACACTGTGTCTGTGGCGGGCTGACCCTGGCACACTGTGTCTGTGGCGGGCTGACCCTGACACACTGTGTCTGCGGCTGACCCTGGCACACTGTGTCTGTGGCTGACCCTGACACACTGTGTCTGTGGCGGGCTGACCCTGACACACTTTGTCTGTGGCGGGCTGACCCTGGCACACGGTGTCTGTGGCGGGCTGACCCTGACACACTGTGTCTGTGGCGGGCTGACCCTGGCACACGGTGTCTGTGGCGGGCTGACCCTGACACACTGTGTCTGTGGCGGGCTGACCCTGGCACACTGTGTCTGTGGCTGACCCTGACACACTGTGCATGTGGCTGACCCTGGCACACCGTGTCTGTTGTGGGCTGACCCTGACACACCGTGTCTGTTGTGGGCTGACCCTGGCACACTGTGTCTGTGGCGGGTTGACCCAGACACACTGTGTCTGTGGCGGGCTGACCCTGACACAATGTGTCTGTGGCGGGCTGACCCTGACACACTGTGTCTGTGGCTGACCCTGGCACACTGTGTCTGTGGCGGGCTGACCCTGACACACTGTGTCTGTGGCTGACCCTGATATACTGTGTCTGTGGCGGGCTGACCCTGACACACTGTGTCTGTGGCTTCCCCTGGCACACTGTGTCTGTGGCGGGCTGACCTTGACACATTGTGTCTGTGGCGGGCTGACCCTGACACACTGCGTCTGTGGCGGGCTGACCCTGACACACTGTGTCTGTGGCTGACCCTGCCACACTGTGTCTGTGGCGGGCTGACCCTGACACACGGTGTCTGTGGCGGGCTGACCCTGACACACTGTGTCTGTGGCTGACCCTGGCACACTGTGTCTGTGGCGGGCTGACCCTGGCATACTGTGTCTGTGGCTGACCCTGGCACACTGTGTCTGTGGCGGGCTGACCCTGGCACACTGTGTCTGTGGCGGGCTGACCCTGACACACTTTGTCTGTGGCGGGATGACCCTGGCACACGGTGTCTGTGGCGGGCTGACCCTGACACACTGTGTCTGTGGCGGGCTGACCCTGGCACACTGTGTCTGTGGCTGACCCTGACACACTGTGCATGTGGCTGACCCTGACACACTGTGTCTGTGGCGGGCTGACCCTGACACACTGTGTCTGTGGCGGGCTGACCCTGACACACTGTATCTGTGGCGGGCTGACCCTGACACACTGTGTCTGTGGCGGGCTGACCCTGACACACTGTGTCTGTGGCGGGATGATCCTGACACACTGTGTCTGTGGCGGGCTGACGCTGACACACTGCGTCTGTGGCGGGCTGACTCTGGCACACTGTGTCTGTGGCGGGCTGACCCTGACACACTGTGTCTGTGGCGGGCTGACCCTGACACACTGTGTCTGTGGCGGGCTGACCCTGACACACTGTGTCTGTGGCGGGCTGACCCTGGCACACTGGGTCTGTGGCGGGCTGACCCTGACACACTGTGTCTGTGGCGGGCTGACCCTGGCACACTGTGTCTGTGGCGGGCTGACCCTGGCACACTGTGTCTGTGGCGGGCTGACCCTGGCACACTGTGTCTGTGGCGGGCTGACCCTGGCACACTGTGTCTGTGGCGGGCTGACCCTGACACATTGTGTCTGTGGCTGACCCTGGCATACTGTGTCTGTGGCTGACCCTGGCACACTGTGTCTGTGGCTGACCCTGACACACTGTGTCTGTGGCGGGCTGACCCTGGCACACTGTGTCTGTGGCTGACCCTGGCAAACTGTGTCTGTGGCGGGCTTACCCTGACACACTGTGTCTGTGGCGGGCTGACCCTGGCACACTGTGTCTGTGGCGGGCTGACCCTGACACACTGTGTCTGTGGCTGACCCTGGCACACTGTGTCTGTGGCTGACCCTGACACACTGTGTCTGTGGCGGGCTGACCCTGGCACACGGTGTCTGTGGCGGGCTGACCCTGACACACTGTGTCTGTGGCGGGCTGACCCTGGCACACTGTGTCTGTGGCTGACCCTGACGACACACTGTGCATGTGGCTGACCCTGACACACTGTGTCTGTGGCGGGCTGACCCTGACACACTGTGTCTGTGGCGGGCTGACCCTGACACACTGTATCTGTGGCGGGCTGACCCTGACACACTGTGTCTGTGGCGGGCTGACCCTGACACACTGTGTCTGTGGCGGGATGACCCTGACACACTGTGTCTGTGGCGGGCTGACCCTGACATACTGTGTCTGTGGCGGGCTGACTCTGGCACACTGTGTCTGTGGCGGGCTGACCCTGACACACTGTGTCTGTGGCGGGCTGACCCTGACACACTGTGTCTGTGGCGGGCTGACCCTGACACACTGTGTCTGTGGCGGGCTGACCCTGGCACACTGGGTCTGTGGCGGGCTGACCCTGACACACTGTGTCTGTGGCGGGCTGACCCTGGCACACTGTGTCTGTGGCGGGCTGACCCTGACACACTGTGTCTGTGGCGGGCTGACTCTGGCACACTGTGTCTGTGGCGGGCTGACCCTGACACACTGTGTCTGTGGCGGGCTGACCCTGACACACTGTGTCTGTGGCGGGCTGACCCTGGCATACTGTGTCTGTGGCTGACCCTGGCACACCGTTTCTGTGGCGGCCTGACCCTGGCACACTGTGTCTGTGGCGGGCTGACCCTGACACACTTTGTCTGTGGCGGGCTGACCCTGGCACACGGTGTCTGTGGCGGGCTGACCCTGACACACTGTGTCTGTGGCGGGTTGACATGGCACACTGTGTCTGTGGCTGACCCTGACACACTGTGCATGTGGCTGACCCTGACACACTGTGTCTGTGGCGGGCTGACCCTGACACACTGTGTCTGTGGCGGGCTGACCCTGACACACTGTATCTGTGGCGGGCTGACCCTGACACACTGTGTCTGTGGCGGGCCGACCCTGACACACTGTGTCTGTGGCGGGACGACCCTGACACACTGTGTCTGTGGCGGGCCGACCCTGACACACTGTGTCTGTGGCGGGCTGACTCTGGCACTCTGTGTCTGTGGCGGGCTGACCCTGACACACTGTGTCTGTGGCGGGCTGACCCTGACACACTGTGTCTGTGGCGGGCTGACCCTGACACACTGTGTCTGTGGCGGGCTGACCCTGGCACACTGGGTCTGTGGCGGGCTGACCCTGACACATTGTGTCTGTGGCGGGCTGACCCTGACACACTGTGTCTGTGGCGGGCTGACCCTGGCACACTGGGTCTGTGGCGGGCTGACCCTGACACATTGTGTCTGTGGCTGACCCTGGCACACTGTGTCTGTGGCTGACCCTGACACACTGTGTCTGTGGCGGGCTGACCCTGACACACTGTATCTGTGGCGGGCTGACCCTGACACACTGTGTCTGTGGCGGGCCGACCCTGACACACTGTGTCTGTGGCGGGACGACCCTGACACACTGTGTCTGTGGCGGGCCGACCCTGACACACTGTGTCTGTGGCGGGCTGACTCTGGCACTCTGTGTCTGTGGCGGGCTGACCCTGACACACTGTGTCTGTGGCGGGCTGACCCTGACACACTGTGTCTGTGGCGGGCTGACCCTGACACACTGTGTCTGTGGCGGGCTGACCCTGGCACACTGGGTCTGTGGCGGGCTGACCCTGACACATTGTGTCTGTGGCGGGCTGACCCTGACACACTGTGTCTGTGGCGGGCTGACCCTGGCACACTGGGTCTGTGGCGGGCTGACCCTGACACATTGTGTCTGTGGCTGACCCTGGCACACTGTGTCTGTGGCTGACCCTGACACACTGTGTCTGTGGCGGGCTGACCCTGGCATACTGTGTCTGTGGCTGACCCTGGCACACTGTGTCTGTGGCTGACCCTGACACACTGTGTCTGTGGCGGGCTGACCCTGGCACACTGTGTCTGTGGCTGACCCTGGCAAACTGTGTCTGTGGCGGGCTTACCCTGGCACACTGTGTCTGTGGCGGGCTGACCCTGGCACACTGTGTCTGTGGCGGGCTGACCCTGACACACTGTGTCTGCGGCTGACCCTGGCACACTGTGTCTGTGGCTGACCCTGACACACTGTGTCTGTGGCGGGCTGACCCTGACACACTTTGTCTGTGGCGGGCTGACCCTGGCACACGGTGTCTGTGGCGGGCTGACCCTGACACACTGTGTCTGTGGCGGGCTGACCCTGGCACACTGTGTCTGTGGCTGACCCTGACACACTGTGCATGTGGCTGACCCTGACACACTGTGTCTGTGGCGGGCTGGCCCTGACACACTGTGTCTGGGCGGGCTGACCCTGGCACACCGTGTCTGTTGTGGGCTGACCCTGACACACCGTGTCTGCTGTGGGCTGACCCTGACACACTGTGTCTGTGGCGGGCTGACCTTGACACACTGTGTCTGTGGAGGGCTGACCCTGGCACACTGTGTCTGTGGCGGGTTGACCCAGACACACTGTGTCTGTGGCGGGCTGACCCTGACACAATGTGTCTGTGGCGGGCTGACCCTGACACACTGTGTCTGTGGCTGACCCTGGCACACTGTGTCTGTGGCGGGCTGACCCTGACACACTGTGTCTGTGGCTGACCCTGATATACTGTGTCTGTGGCGGGCTGACCCTGACACACTGTGTCTGTAGCTAACCCTGGCACACTGTGTCTGTGGCGGGCTGACCCTGACACATTGTGTCTGTGGCGGGCTGACCCTGGCACACTGTGTCTGTGGCGGGCTGACCTTGACACACTGTGTCTGTGGAGGGCTGACCCTGGCACACTGTGTCTGTGGCGGGTTGACCCAGACACACTGTGTCTGTGGCGGGCTGACCCTGACACAATGTGTCTGTGGCGGGCTGACCCTGACACACTGTGTCTGTGGCTGACCCTGGCACACTGTGTCTGTGGCGGGCTGACCCTGACACACTGTGTCTGTGGCTGACCCTGATATACTGTGTCTGTGGCGGGCTGACCCTGACACACTGTGTCTGTAGCTAACCCTGGCACACTGTGTCTGTGGCGGGTTGACCCTGACACATTGTGTCTGTGGCGGGCTGACCCTGACACACTGCGTCTGTGGCTGACCCTGACACACTGTGTCTGTGGCTGACCCTGACACACTGTGTCTGTGGCTGACCCTGCCACACTGTGTCTGTGGCGGGCTGACCCTGACACACTGTGTCTGTGGCGGGCTGACCCTGACACACTGTGTCTGTGGCTGACCCTGGCACACTGTGTCTGTGGCGGGCTGACCCTGGCATACTGTGTCTGTGGCTGACCCTGGCACACTGTGTCTGTGGCGGGCTGACCCTGACACACTGTGTCTGTGGCTGACCCTGGCACACCGTTTCTGTGGCGGCCTGACCCTGGCACACTGTGTCTGTGGCGGGCTGACCCTGACACACTGTGTCTGTGGCGGGCTGATCCTGACACACTGTATCTGTGGCGGGCTGACCCTGACACACTGTGTCTGTGGCGGGCTGACCCTGACACACTGTGTCTGTGGCGGGATGACCCTGACACACTGTGTCTGTGGCGGGCTGACGCTGACACACTGTGTCTGTGGCGGGCTGACTCTGGCACACTGTGTCTGTGGCGGGCTGACCCTGACACACTGTGTCTGTGGCGGGCTGACCCTGACACACTGTGTCTGTGGCGGGCTGACCCTGACACACTGTGTCTGTGGCGGGCTGACCCTGGCACACTGTGTCTGTGGCGGGCTGACCCTGGCACACTGTGTCTGTGGCGGGCTGACCCTGGCACACTGTGTCTGTGGCGGGCTGACCCTGGCACACTGTGTCTGTGGCGGGCTGACCCTGACACATTGTGTCTGTGGCTGACCCTGGCACACTGTGTCTGTGGCTGACCCTGACACACTGTGTCTGTGGCGGGCTGACCCTGGCATACTGTGTCTGTGGCTGACCCTGGCACACTGTGTCTGTGGCGGGCTGACCCTGACACACTGTGTCTGTGGCGGGCTGACCCTGGCACACTGTGTCTGTGGCTGACCCTGGCAAACTGTGTCTGTGGCGGGCTTACCCTGACACACTGTGTCTGTGGCGGGCTGACCCTGGCACACTGTGTCTGTGGCGGGCTGACCCTGACACACTGTGTCTGTGGCTGACCCTGGCACACTGTGTCTGTGGCTGACCCTGACACACTGTGTCTGTGGCGGGCTGACCCTGACACACTTTGTCTGTGGCGGGCTGACGCTGACACACGGTGTCTGTGGCGGGCTGACCCTGACACACTGTGTCTGTGGCGGGCTGACCCTGGCACACTGTGTCTGTGGCTGACCCTGACACACTGTGCATGTGGCTGACCCTGACACACTGTGTCTGTGGCGGGCTGACCCTGACACACTGTGTCTGTGGCGGGCTGACCCTGACACACTGTATCTGTGGCGGGCTGACCCTGACACACTGTGTCTGTGGCGGGCTGACCCTGACACACTGTGTCTGTGGCGGGCTGACCCTGGCACACTGGGTCTGTGGCGGGCTGACCCTGGCACACTGTGTCTGTGGCGGGCTGACCCTGACACACTGTGTCTGTGGCGGGCTGACTCTGGCACACTGTGTCTGTGGCGGGCTGACCCTGACACACTGTGTCTGTGGCGGGCTGACCCTGACACACTGTGTCTGTGGCGGGCTGACCCTGGCATACTGTGTCTGTGGCTGACCCTGGCACACCGTTTCTGTGGCGGCCTGACCCTGGCACACTGTGTCTGTGGCGGGCTGACCCTGACACACTTTGTCTGTGGCGGGCTGACCCTGGCACACGGTGTCTGTGGCGGGCTGACCCTGACACACTGTGTCTGTGGCGGGTTGACATGGCACACTGTGTCTGTGGCTGACCCTGACACACTGTGCATGTGGCTGACCCTGACACACTGTGTCTGTGGCGGGCTGACCCTGACACACTGTGTCTGTGGCGGGCTGACCCTGACACACTGTATCTGTGGCGGGCTGACCCTGACACACTGTGTCTGTGGCGGGCTGACCCTGACACACTGTGTCTGTGGCGGGACGACCCTGACACACTGTGTCTGTGGCGGGCTGACTCTGGCACTCTGTGTCTGTGGCGGGCTGACCCTGACACACTGTGTCTGTGGCGGGCTGACCCTGACACACTGTGTCTGTGGCGGGCTGACCCTGACACACTGTGTCTGTGGCGGGCTGACCCTGACACACTGTGTCTGTGGCGGGCTGACCCTGGCACACTGGGTCTGTGGCGGGCTGACCCTGACACATTGTGTCTGTGGCGGGCTGACCCTGACACACTGTGTCTGTGGCGGGCTGACCCTGGCACACTGGGTCTGTGGCGGGCTGACCCTGACACATTGTGTCTGTGGCTGACCCTGGCACACTGTGTCTGTGGCTGACCCTGACACACTGTGTCTGTGGCGGGCTGACCCTGGCATACTGTGTCTGTGGCTGACCCTGGCACACTGTGTCTGTGGCTGACCCTGACACACTGTGTCTGTGGCGGGCTGACCCTGGCACACTGTGTCTGTGGCTGACCCTGGCAAACTGTGTCTGTGGCGGGCTTACCCTGGCACACTGTGTCTGTGGCGGGCTGACCCTGGCACACTGTGTCTGTGGCGGGCTGACCCTGACACACTGTGTCTGCGGCTGACCCTGGCACACTGTGTCTGTGGCTGACCCTGACACACTGTGTCTGTGGCGGGCTGACCCTGACACACTTTGTCTGTGGCGGGCTGACCCTGGCACACGGTGTCTGTGGCGGGCTGACCCTGACACACTGTGTCTGTGGCGGGCTGACCCTGGCACACTGTGTCTGTGGCTGACCCTGACACACTGTGCATGTGGCTGACCCTGACACACTGTGTCTGTGGCGGGCTGGCCCTGACACACTGTGTCTGGGCGGGCTGACCCTGGCACACCGTGTCTGTTGTGGGCTGACCCTGACACACCGTGTCTGCTGTGGGCTGACCCTGGCACACTGTGTCTGTGGCGGGCTGACCTTGACACACTGTGTCTGTGGAGGGCTGACCCTGGCACACTGTGTCTGTGGCGGGTTGACCCAGACACACTGTGTCTGTGGCGGGCTGACCCTGACACAATGTGTCTGTGGCGGGCTGACCCTGACACACTGTGTCTGTGGCTGACCCTGGCACACTGTGTCTGTGGCGGGCTGACCCTGACACACTGTGTCTGTGGCTGACCCTGATATACTGTGTCTGTGGCGGGCTGACCCTGACACACTGTGTCTGTAGCTAACCCTGGCACACTGTGTCTGTGGCGGGCTGACCCTGACACATTGTGTCTGTGGCGGGCTGACCCTGGCACACTGTGTCTGTGGCGGGCTGACCTTGACACACTGTGTCTGTGGAGGGCTGACCCTGGCACACTGTGTCTGTGGCGGGTTGACCCAGACACACTGTGTCTGTGGCGGGCTGACCCTGACACAATGTGTCTGTGGTGGGCTGACCCTGACACACTGTGTCTGTGGCTGACCCTGGCACTCTGTGTCTGTGGCGGGCTGACCCTGACACACTGTGTCTGTGGCTGACCCTGATATACTGTGTCTGTGGCGGGCTGACCCTGACACACTGTGTCTGTAGCTAACCCTGGCACACTGTGTCTGTGGCGGGCTGACCCTGACACATTGTGTCTGTGGCGGGCTGACCCTGACACACTGCGTCTGTGGCTGACCCTGACACACTGTGTCTGTGGCTGACCCTGACACACTGTGTCTGTGGCTGACCCTGACACACTGTGTCTGTGGCGGGCTGACCCTGACACACTGTGTCTGTGGCGGGCTGACCCTGACACACTGTGTCTCTGGCTGACCCTGGCACACTGTGTCTGTGGCGGGCTGACCCTGGCATACTGTGTCTGTGGCTGACCCTGCCACACTGTGTCTGTGGCGGGCTGACCCTGGCACACTGTGTCTGTGGCGGGCTGACCCTGACACACTTTGTCTGTGGCGGGCTGACCCTGGCACACGGTGTCTGTGGCGGGCTGACCCTGACACACTGTGTCTGTGGCGGGCTGACCCTGGCACACTGTGTCTGTGGCTGACCCTGACACACTGTGCATGTGGCTGACCCTGACACACTGTGTCTGTGGCGGGCTGACCCTGACACACTGTGTCTGTGGCGGGCTGACCCTGACACACTGTATCTGTGGCGGGCTGACCCTGACACACTGTGTCTGTGGCGGGCTGACCCTGACACACTGTGTCTGTGGCGGGATGACCCTGACACACTGTGTCTGTGGCGGGCTGACGCTGACACACTGTGTCTGTGGCGGGCTGACTCTGGCACACTGTGTCTGTGGCGGGCTGACCCTGACACACTGTGTCTGTGGCGGGCTGACCCTGACACACTGTGTCTGTGGCGGGCTGACCCTGACACACTGTGTCTGTGGCGGGCTGACCCTGGCACACTGTGTCTGTGGCGGGCTGACCCTGGCACACTGTGTCTGTGGCGGGCTGACCCTGGCACACTGTGTCTGTGGCGGGCTGACCCTGGCACACTGTGTCTGTGGCGGGCTGACCCTGACACATTGTGTCTGTGGCTGACCCTGGCACACTGTGTCTGTGGCTGACCCTGACACACTGTGTCTGTGGCGGGCTGACCCTGGCATACTGTGTCTGTGGCTGACCCTGGCACACTGTGTCTGTGGCTGACCCTGACACACCGTGTCTGTGGCGGGCTGACCCTGGCACACTGTGTCTGTGGCTGACCCTGGCAAACTGTGTCTGTGGCGGGCTTACCCTGACACACTGTGTCTGTGGCGGGCTGACCCTGGCACACTGTGTCTGTGGCGGGCTGACCCTGACACACTGTGTCTGTGGCTGACCCTGGCACACTGTGTCTGTGGCTGACCCTGACACACTGTGTCTGTGGCGGGCTGACCCTGACACACTTTGTCTGTGGCGGGCTGACGCTGACACACGGTGTCTGTGGCGGGCTGACCCTGACACACTGTGTCTGTGGCGGGCTGACCCTGGCACACTGTGTCTGTGGCTGACCCTGACACACTGTGCATGTGGCTGACCCTGACACACTGTGTCTGTGGCGGGCTGACCCTGACACACTGTGTCTGTGGCGGGCTGACCCTGACACACTGTATCTGTGGCGGGCTGACCCTGACACACTGTGTCTGTGGCGGGCTGACCCTGACACACTGTGTCTGTGGCGGGATGACCCTGACACACTGTGTCTGTGGCGGGCTGACCCTGACATACTGTGTCTGTGGCGGGCTGACTCTGGCACACTGTGTCTGTGGCGGGCTGACCCTGACACACTGTGTCTGTGGCGGGCTGACCCTGACACACTGTGTCTGTGGCGGGCTGACCCTGACACACTGTGTCTGTGGCGGGCTGACCCTGGCACACTGGGTCTGTGGCGGGCTGACCCTGACACACTGTGTCTGTGGCGGGCTGACCCTGGCACACTGTGTCTGTGGCCGGCTGACCCTGGCACACTCTGTCTGTGGCGGGCTGACCCTGGCACACTGTGTCTGTGGCGGGCTGACCCCGGCACACTGTGTCTGTGGCGGGCTGACCCTGGCACACTGTGTCTGTGGCGGGCTGACCCTGACACATTGTGTCTGTGGCTGACCCTGGCACACTGTGTCTGTGGCTGACCCTGACACACTGTGTCTGTGGCGGGCTGACCCTGGCATACTGTGTCTGTGGCTGACCCTGGCACACTGTGTCTGTGGCTGACCCTGACACACTGTGTCTGTGGCGGGCTGACCCTGGCACACTGTGTCTGTGGCTGACCCTGGCACACTGTGTCTGTGGCTGACCCTGGCAAACTGTGTCTGTGGCGGGCTTACCCTGGCACACTGTGTCTGTGGCGGGCTGACCCTGACACACTGTGTCTGCGGCTGACCCTGACACACTGTGTCTGCGGCTGACCCTGGCACACTGTGTCTGTGGCGGGCTGACCCTGACACACTTTGTCTGTGGCGGGCTGACCCTGGCACACTGTGTCTGTGGCGGGCTGACCCTGACACACTGTGTCTGTGGCTGACCCTGGCACACTGTGTCTGTGGCTGACCCTGACACACTGTGTCTGTGGCGGGCTGACCCTGGCACACTGTGTCTGTGGCGGGCTTACACTGGCACACTGTGTCTGTGGCGGGCTGACCCTGGCACACTGTGTCTGTGGCGGGCTGACCCTGACACACTGTGTCTGTGGCTGACCCTGGCACACTGTGTCTGTGGCTGACCCTGACACACTGTGTCTGTGGCGGGCTGACCCTGGCACACTGTGTCTGTGGCTGACCCTGGCACACTGTGTCTGTGGCTGACCCTGACACACTGTGTCTGTGGCGAGCTGACCCTGGCACACTGTGTCTGTGGCTGACCCTGGCACACTGTGTCCGTGGCGGGCTGACCCTGGCACACTGTGTCTGTGGCGGGCTGACCCTGACACACTGTGTCTGTGGCGGGCTGACCCTGACACACTGTGTCTGTGGCGGGCTGACCCTGACACACTGTGTCTGTGGCGGGCTGACCCTGGCACACTGTGTCTGTGGCTGACCCTGACACACTGTGTCTGTGGCTGACCCTGCCACACTGTGTCTGTGGCGGGCTGACCCTGGCACACTGTGTCTGTGGCGGGCTGACCCTGGCACACTGTGTCTGTGGCGGGCTGACCCTGACACATTGTGTCTGTGGCTGACCCTGGCACACTGTGTCTGTGGCTGACCCTGACACACTGTGTCTGTGGCGGGCTGACCCTGGCATACTGTGTCTGTGGCTGACCCTGGCACACTGTGTCTGTGGCTGACCCTGACACACTGTGTCTGTGGCGGGCTGACCCTGGCACACTGTGTCTGTGGCTGACCCTGGCACACTGTGTCTGTGGCTGACCCTGGCAAACTGTGTCTGTGGCGGGCTTACCCTGGCACACTGTGTCTGTGGCGGGCTGACCCTGACACACTGTGTCTGCGGCTGACCCTGACACACTGTGTCTGCGGCTGACCCTGGCACACTGTGTCTGTGGCGGGCTGACCCTGACACACTTTGTCTGTGGCGGGCTGACCCTGGCACACGGTGTCTGTGGCGGGCTGACCCTGACACACTGTGTCTGTGGCGGGCTGACCCTGGCACACTGGGTCTGTGGCTGACCCTGACACACTGTGCATGTGGCTGACCCTGACACACTGTGTCCGTGGCGGGCTGACCCTGACACACTGTGTCTGGGCGGGCTGACCCTGGCACACCGTGTCTGTTGTGGGCTGACCCTGACACACCGTGTCTGTTGTGGGCTGACCCTGGCACACTGTGTCTGTGGCGGGTTGACCCAGACACACTGTGTCTGTGGCGGGCTGACCCTGACACAATGTGTCTGTGGCGGGCTGACCCTGACACACTGTGTCTGTGGCTGACCCTGGCACACTGTGTCTGTGGCGGGCTGACCCTGACACACCGTGTCTGTGCTGACCCTGATATACTGTGTCTGTGGCGGGCTGACCCTGACACACTGTGTCTGTGGCTAACCCTGGCACACTGTGTCTGTGGCGGGCTGACCCTGACACATTGTGTCTGTGGCGGGCTGACCCTGACACACTGCGTCTGTGGCGGGCTGACCCTGACACACTGTGTCTGTGGCTGACCCTGCCACACTGTGTCTGTGGCGGGCTGACCCTGACACACGGTGTCTGTGGCGGGCTGACCCTGACACACTGTGTCTGTGGCTGACCCTGGCACACTGTGTCTGTGGCGGGCTGACCCTGGCATACTGTGTCTGTGGCTGACCCTGGCACACTGTGTCTGTGGCGGGCTGACCCTGGCACACTGTGTCTGTGGCGGGCTGACCCTGACACACTTTGTCTGTGGCGGGCTGACCCTGGCACACGGTGTCTGTGGCGGGCTGACCCTGACACACTGTGTCTGTGGCGGGCTGACCCTGGCACACTGTGTCTGTGGCTGACCCTGACACACTGTGCATGTGGCTGACCCTGACACACTGTGTCTGTGGCGGGCTGACCCTGACACACTGTGTCTGTGGCGGGCTGACCCTGACACACTGTGTCTGTGGCGGGCTGACCCTGACACACTGTGTCTGTGGCGGGATGATCCTGACACACTGTGTCTGTGGCGGGCTGACGCTGACACACTGTGTCTGTGGCGGGCTGACTCTGGCACACTGTGTCTGTGGCGGGCTGACCCTGACACACTGTGTCTGTGGCGGGCTGACCCTGACACACTGTGTCTGTGGCGGGCTGACCCTGACACACTGTGTCTGTGGCGGGCTGACCCTGGCACACTGGGTCTGTGGCGGGCTGACCCTGACACACTGTGTCTGTGGCGGGCTGACCCTGGCACACTGTGTCTGTGGCGGGCTGACCCTGGCACACTGTGTCTGTGGCGGGCTGACCCTGGCACACTGTGTCTGTGGCGGGCTGACCCTGGCACACTGTGTCTGTGGCGGGCTGACCCTGACACATTGTGTCTGTGGCTGACCCTGGCACACTGTGTCTGTGGCTGACCCTGACAGACTGTGTCTCTGGCGGGCTGACCCTGGCATACTGTGTCTGTGGCTGACCCTGGCACACTGTGTCTGTGGCTGACCCTGACACACTGTGTCTGTGGCGGGCTGACCCTGGCACACTGTGTCTGTGGCTGACCCTGGCAAACTGTGTCTGTGGCGGGCTTACCCTGACACACTGTGTCTGTGGCGGGCTGACCCTGGCACACTGTGTCTGTGGCGGGCTGACCCTGACACACTGTGTCTGTGGCTGACCCTGGCACACTGTGTCTGTGGCTGACCCTGACACACTGTGTCTGTGGCGGGCTGACCCTGACACACTTTGTCTGTGGCGGGCTGACCCTGGCACACGGTGTCTGTGGCGGGCTGACCCTGACACACTGTGTCTGTGGCGGGCTGACCCTGGCACACTGTGTCTGTGGCTGACCCTGACGACACACTGTGCATGTGGCTGACCCTGACACACTGTGTCTGTGGCGGGCTGACCCTGACACACTGTGTCTGTGGCGGGCTGACCCTGACACACTGTATCTGTGGCGGGCTGACCCTGACACACTGTGTCTGTGGCGGGCTGACCCTGACACACTGTGTCTGTGGCGGGCTGACCCTGACACACTGTGTCTGTGGCGGGCTGACCCTGACACACTGTGTCTGTGGCGGGCTGACCCTGGCACACTGGGTCTGTGGCGGGCTGACCCTGACACACTGTGTCTGTGGCGGGCTGACCCTGGCACACTGTGTCTGTGGCGGGCTGACCCTGGCACACTCTGTCTGTGGCGGGCTGACCCTGGCACACTGTGTCTGTGGCGGGCTGACCCTGGCACACTTTGTCTGTGGCGGGCTGACCCTGACACATTGTGTCTGTGGCTGACCCTGGCACACTGTGTCTGTGGCTGACCCTGACACACTGTGTCTGTGGCGGGCTGACCCTGACACACTGCGTCTGTGGCGGGCTGACCCTGACACACTGTGTCTGTGGCTGACCCTGCCACACTGTGTCTGTGGCGGGCTGACCCTGACACACGGTGTCTGTGGCGGGCTGACCCTGACACACTGTGTCTGTGGCTGACCCTGGCACACTGTGTCTGTGGCGGGCTGACCCTGGCATACTGTGTCTGTGGCTGACCCTGGCACACTGTGTCTGTGGCGGGCTGACCCTGGCACACTGTGTCTGTGGCGGGCTGACCCTGACACACTTTGTCTGTGGCGGGCTGACCCTGGCACACGGTGTCTGTGGCGGGCTGACCCTGACACACTGTGTCTGTGGCGGGCTGACCCTGGCACACTGTGTCTGTGGCTGACCCTGACACACTGTGCATGTGGCTGACCCTGACACACTGTGTCTGTGGCGGGCTGACCCTGACACACTGTGTCTGTGGCGGGCTGACCCTGACACACTGTATCTGTGGCGGGCTGACCCTGACACACTGTGTCTGTGGCGGGCTGACCCTGACACACTGTGTCTGTGGCGGGATGATCCTGACACACTGTGTCTGTGGCGGGCTGACGCTGACACACTGTGTCTGTGGCGGGCTGACTCTGGCACACTGTGTCTGTGGCGGGCTGACCCTGACACACTGTGTCTGTGGCGGGCTGACCCTGACACACTGTGTCTGTGGCGGGCTGACCCTGACACACTGTGTCTGTGGCGGGCTGACCCTGGCACACTGGGTCTGTGGCGGGCTGACCCTGACACACTGTGTCTGTGGCGGGCTGACCCTGGCACACTGTGTCTGTGGCGGGCTGACCCTGGCACACTGTGTCTGTGGCGGGCTGACCCTGGCACACTGTGTCTGTGGCGGGCTGACCCTGGCACACTGTGTCTGTGGCGGGCTGACCCTGACACATTGTGTCTGTGGCTGACCCTGGCACACTGTGTCTGTGGCTGACCCTGACAGACTGTGTCTGTGGCGGGCTGACCCTGGCATACTGTGTCTGTGGCTGACCCTGGCACACTGTGTCTGTGGCTGACCCTGACACACTGTGTCTGTGGCGGGCTGACCCTGGCACACTGTGTCTGTGGCTGACCCTGGCAAACTGTGTCTGTGGCGGGCTTACCCTGACACACTGTGTCTGTGGCGGGCTGACCCTGGCACACTGTGTCTGTGGCGGGCTGACCCTGACACACTGTGTCTGTGGCTGACCCTGGCACACTGTGTCTGTGGCTGACCCTGACACACTGTGTCTGTGGCGGGCTGACCCTGACACACTTTGTCTGTGGCGGGCTGACCCTGGCACACGGTGTCTGTGGCGGGCTGACCCTGACACACTGTGTCTGTGGCGGGCTGACCCTGGCACACTGTGTCTGTGGCTGACCCTGACGACACACTGTGCATGTGGCTGACCCTGACACACTGTGTCTGTGGCGGGCTGACCCTGACACACTGTGTCTGTGGCGGGCTGACCCTGACACACTGTATCTGTGGCGGGCTGACCCTGACACACTGTGTCTGTGGCGGGCTGACCCTGACACACTGTGTCTGTGGCGGGCTGACCCTGGCACACTTTGTCTGTGGCGGGCTGACCCTGACACATTGTGTCTGTGGCTGACCCTGGCACACTGTGTCTGTGGCTGACCCTGACACACTGTGTCTGTGGCGGGCTGACCCTGACACACTGCGTCTGTGGCGGGCTGACCCTGACACACTGTGTCTGTGGCGGGCTGACCCTGACACACTGTGTCTGTGGCGGGCTGACCCTGGCACACTGTGTCTGTGGCGGGCTGACCCTGGCACACTGTGTCTGTGGCGGGCTGACCCTGACACACTGTGTCTGTGGCGGGCTGACCCTGGCACACTGGGTCTGTGGCGGGCTGACCCTGACACACTGTGTCTGTGGCGGGCTGACCCTGGCACACTGTGTCTGTGGCGGGCTGACCCTGGCACACTCTGTCTGTGGCGGGCTGACCCTGGCACACTGTGTCTGTGGCGGGCTGACCCTGGCACACTTTGTCTGTGGCGGGCTGACCCTGACACATTGTGTCTGTGGCTGACCCTGGCACACTGTGTCTGTGGCTGACCCTGACACACTGTGTCTGTGGCGGGCTGACCCTGGCATACTGTGTCTGTGGCTGACCCTGGCACACTGTGTCTGTGGCTGACCCTGACACACTGTGTCTGTGGCGGGCTGACCCTGGCCCATTGTGTCTGTGGCTGACCCTGGCAAACTGTGTCTGTGGCGGGCTTACCCTGGCACACTGTGTCTGTGGCGGGCTGACCCTGGCACACTGTGTCTGTGGCGGGCTGACCCTGACACACTGTGTCTGTGGCTGACCCTGGCACACTGTGTCTGTGGCTGACCCTGACACACTGTGTCTGTGGCGGGCTGACCCTGGCACACTGTGTCTGTGGCTGACCCTGGCACACTGTGTCTGTGGCTGACCCTAACACACTGTGTCTGTGGCGAGCTGACCCTGGCACACTGTGTCTGTGGCTGACCCTGGCACACTGTGTCCGTGGCGGGCTGACCCTGGCACACTGTGTCTGTGGCGGGCTGACCCTGACACACTGTGTCTGTGGCGGGCTGACCCTGACACACTGTGTCTGTGGCGGGCTGACCCTGGCACACTGTGTCTGTGGCGGGCTGACCCTGGCACACTGTGTCTGTGGCGGGCTGACCCTGACACACTGTGTCTGTGGCGGGCTGACCCTGACACACTGTGTCTGTTGTGGGCTGACCCTGACACACTGTGTCTGTGGCGGGCTGACCCTAGCACACTGTGTCTGTGGCGGGCTGACCCTTGACACACTCTGTCTGTGGCGGACTTACCCTGACACACTGTGTCGGTGGCGGGATGACCCTGACACACTGTGTCGGTGGCGGGCTGACCCTGGCACACTGTGTCTGTGGCCTGCTGACCTTGACACACTGTGTCTGTGGCGGGCTCACCCTGACACACTGTGTCTTTGGCGGGCTGACCCTGGCACACTGTGTCTGTGGCGGGCTGACCCTGACACACTGTGTCTGTTGTGGGCTGACCCTGACACACTGTGTCAGTTGTGGGCTGACCCTGACACACTGTGTCTGTGGCGGGCTGACCCTGACACACTGTGTCTGTGGCGGGCTGACCCTGACACACTGTGTCTGCGGCGGGCTGACCCTGGCACACTGTGTCTGTGGCGGGCTGACCCTGACACACTGTGTCTGTGGCGGGCTGACCCTGACGCACTGTGTCTGTTGTGGGCTGACCCTGACACACTGTGTCGGTGGCGGGCTGACCCTGGCACACTGTGTCTGTGGCGGGCTGACCCTGGCACACTGTGTCTGTGGCGGGCTGACCCTTGACACACTCTGTCTGTGGCGGACTTACCCTGACACACTGTGTCTGTGGCGGGCTGACCCTGACACACTGTGTCTGTGGCGGGCTGACCCTGGCACACTGTGTCTGTGGCGGGCTGACCCTGACACACTCTGTCTGTGGCGGACTTACCCTGACACACTGTGTCGGTGGCGGGCTGACCCTGACACACTGTGTCTGTGGCGGGCTGACCCTGACACACTGTGTCTGTGGCGGGCTCACCCTGACACACTGTGTCTGTGGCGGGCTCACCCTGACACACTGTGTCGGTGGCGGGCTGACCCTGGCACACTGTGTCTGTTGTGGGCTGACCCTGACACACTGTGTCTGTTGTGGGCTGACCCTGACACACTGTGTCGGTGGCGGGCTGACCCTGACACACTGTGTCGGTGGCGGGCTGACCCTGGCACACTGTGTCTGTGGCGGGCTGACTCTGACACACTGTGTCTGTTGTGGGCTGACCCTGACACACTGTGTCTGTGGCGGGCTGACACTGACACACTGTGTCTGTTGTGGGCTGACCCTGACACACTGTGTCTATGGCGGGCTGACCCTGGCACACTGTGTCTGTGGCGGGCTGACCCTGACACACTGTGTCTGTTGTGGGCTGACCCTGACACACTGTGTCTGTTGTGGGCTGACCCTGACACACTGTGTCGGTGGCGGGCTGACCCTGACACACTGTGTCTGTGGCGGGCTGACCCTGGCACACTGTGTCTGTGGCGGGCTGACCCTGGCACACTGTGTCTGTGGCGGGTTGACCTTGACACAATGTGTCTGTGGCGGGCTGACCCTGACACACTGTGTCTGTGGCGGGCTGACCCTGGCACACTGTGTCTGTGGCGGGCTGACCCTGGCACACTGTGTCTGTGGCGGGCTGACCCTGACACACTGTGTCTGTGGCGGGCTGACCCTGACACACTGTGTCTGTGGCGGGCTGACCCTGGCACACTGTGTCTGTGGCGGGCTGACCCTGACACACTGTGTCTGTGGCGGGCTGACCCTGACACACTGTGTCTGTTGTGGGCTGACCCTGACACACTGTGTCGGTGGCGGGCTGACCCTGGCACACTGTGTCTGTGGCGGGCTGACCCTTGACACACTCTGTCTGTGGCAGACTTACCCTGACACACTGTGTCGGTGGCGGGCTGATCCTGACACACTGTGTCGGTGGCGGGCTGACCCTGGCACACTGTGTCTGTGGCCGGCTGACCCTGGCACACTGTGTCTGTGGCGGGCTGACCCTGACACACTGTGTCTGTTGTGGGCTGACCCTGACACACTGTGTCTGTGGCGGGCTGACCCTGACACACTGTGTCAGTTGTCTGTTGTGGGCACACTGTGTCTGTGGCGGGCTGACCCTGACACACTGTGTCTGTTGTGGGCTGACCCTGACACACTGTGTCTGTTGTGGCTGACCCTGACACACTGTGTCTGTGGCGGGCTGACCCTGACACACTGTGTCGGTGGCGGGCTGACCCTGGCACACTGTGTCTGTGGCGGGCTGACCCTGACACACTGTGTCTGTGGCGGACTTACCGACGCACGCCTGGGGCACCGTCGACCACGTGCTGTTCTCTGTGCAGTAGGAGTCCAGTTGGAACACTTCTCGGCGGAACCAGAAGCCCGCGAGACAGTAGTGGGTGGTGTTAGCTCCGTAGGTGTGGCGCCGTGTCCAGGCCAAGGCACCGCTCACCACGGGCCGTGGCTCACCGCAGTCAACGGCTGTGGGCAACAGTAACAGTAGGACATACATTTAGTGTGAGCTATAGTTGATGCATACACCTCCCCACATATCCTGTCTAAGCCCCACACCCACATATCCTGTCTCAGCCCCACACCCACATATCCTGTCTCAGCCCCACACCCATATGTCCTGTCTTAGCCCCACCCTACACTCCCCGTCTCACCCCCACCCCCACATTCTCCGTCTCACCCCCACCCCCACATTCCCCGTCTCACCCCACCTCACATTCTCCGTCTCACCCCCACCTCCACATTCCCCGTCTCACTCACCCCCACCCCCACATTCCCCGTCTCACCCCCACCTCACATTCTCCGTCTCACCCCCACCCCCACATTCTCCGTCTCACCCCCACCCCCCCATTTCCCGTCTCAACCCCACCTCACATTCTCCGTCTCACCCCCACCTGACATTCTCCGTCTCCGTCCACCCCCACCCCACATTCTCCGTCTCACCCCCACCCCCACATTCTCCGTCTCACCCCCACCTCACATTCTCCGTCTCACCCCCATCCCAACATTCCCCGTCTCACCCCCACCCCCACATTCCCCGTCTCACCCCCATCCCCACGTTCCCCGTCTCATCCCCACCTCACATTCTCCATCTCACCCTCACCCCCACATTCCCCGTCTCACCCCCACCCCCACGTTCCCCGTCTCACCCCCACCTCACATTTTCCGTCTCACCCTCACCCTCACCCCCACATTCCTCGTCTCACCCCACCCCCACATTCCCCGTCTCACCCCCACCTCACATTCCCCGTCTCACCCCCTCCTCACATTCTCCGCCTCACCCACACCCGCCACATTCCCCGTCTCACCCCCACCCGCACACTTCCTAAGCCCCACCCCACATTCCCCATCTCACCCTACCCCTATAATTTCCCGTCTCACCCACGCCGCCACATTCCCCGCCTCACCCCCACCCCCACATTCCCCGTCTCACCCACGCCCCCACATTCGCCGCCTTACCCCAACCCCCACATTCTCCGTCTCACCCTCACCCCCACATTCTCCGTCTCACCCCCACCTCTTATTATCCGTCTCACCCCCACCCCCCACATTTCCAGTCTCACCCTCAACCCCATATTCTCCGTCTCACCCCCACCTCACATTCCCCGTCTCACCCCCATCCCCACATTCCCCGTCTCACCCCCACCTCACCTTCCCCGTCTCACCCCCACCCCCACATTCCCCGTCTCACCCCCACCTCACATTCTCCGTCTCACCCTCACCCCAACATTCCCCGTCTCACCCCCGCCCCCACATTCCCCGTCTCACCCACATCTCACATTCTCCGTCTCACCCTCACCCCCACATTCCCCGTCTCACCCCCACCCCCACATTCCCCGTCTCACCCCCACCCCCACAATTCCCGTCTCACACCCACCCGCACATTTCCTGTCTAAGCCCCACCCCACACTCCCCATCTCACCCCACCCCCTTATTCCCCGTCTCACCCACGCCCCCACATTCCCCGCCTCACCCCCACCCCCACATTCCCCGTCTCACCACCACCCCCACATTCCCCGTCTCACCCCCACCTCACATTCCCCGTCTCACCCTCACCCCCCACATTCTCCGTCTCACCCCCACCCCCACATTCCCCGTCTCACCCCCACCCCCCACATTCCCCGTCTCACCCTCACCCCCCACATTCCCCGTCTCACCCTCACCCCCCACATTCTCCGTCTCACCCCCACCTCTCATTATCCGTCTCACCCCCACCCCCCACATTTCCAGTCTCACCCTCAACCCCGTATTCTCCGTTTCACCCCCACCCCCACATTCCCCGTCTCACCCTCATCCCCCACATTCTTCGTCTCACCCTCACCCCCCCCCCCCAATTTTCCGTCTAACCCCCACCTCACATTATCCGTCTCACCCCCACCCCCACATTCCCCGTCTCACCCCCACCCCCACATTCCCCGTCTCACCCTCACCCCCCACATTCCCCGTCTCACCCTCACCCCCCACATTCTCCGTCTCACCCCCACCTCTCATTATCCGTCTCACCCCCACCCCCCACATTTCCAGTCTCACCCTCAACCCCGTATTCTCCGTTTCACCCCCACCCCCACATTCCCCGTCTCACCCTCATCCCCCACATTCTTCGTCTCACCCTCACCCCCCCCCCCAATTTTCCTTCTAACCCCCACCTCACATTATCCGTCTCACCCTCAACCCCCAAATTCTCCATCTTACCCCCACTCCCCCATCCTCCGTGTGACCCTCACCCCCCCACCCATTTTCCGGTTCACCCTTACCCCCCCCCCATTCTCCGTCTCACCCCCACCTCACATTCCCAGTCTCACCCTCACCCCCCACATTCTCCGTCTCACCCTCATCCTCCCATTATCCGTCTCACCTCCACCTCACATTATCCGTCTCACCCTCACCCCCCAAATTCTCCATCTTACCCCCACCCCCCCATCCTCCGTCTGACCCTCACCCTCCCCCACCCATTTTCCGGTTCACTCTTACCCCCCCCCCCTATTCTCCGTCTCACCCCCACCTCACATTCCCAGTCTCACCCTCAACCCCATGATCTGTACTTTTTCATAAGCGCCTTCAACATTGCAATATAATGGTACTTGATCACTGTTGATGTGTACTATAGTAACTATTAATGAAAGTGCCGTGTTGTATCCTTGACCTGCGATGTCACTAGATCGGGGTTTAACAGTCCTTCCCGCCTGCGAGGTCTAACTCCCATTTTGACCCCCATATATATGAGAGGGCTATGACACAATAACCGCTGGCTCCACGCTCTTCTACTTACGGCGGCAGAGGTCGTGGAGGTCGAATGACCACTGTCCGGCAGTGGTGCAGTTACCGGTGACCTCTGATTGACCTCTGTACTGGTACCCGGGGTGACACGTGACCCGCACTGCCGAGCCCAAGATGGAGCTGGACACGTTGACCTCCAGGTGGTCAAGGTCGGCGAGGGCGGGACACTGGACCGCTGCAGGCCGCGCACCGTGCGGGTTAAATGAGACATGTGACCCATACAGCTTAAGGAGAGCTTGTATCTGTAGATCCTTCTTTCTGACTATGCGCCATGTAACAATTCACCCGTTAAATTATCTTGTTCCAAGCACAAGATCGAACAGGCATAACAGAAATAAGGCCAAAATATGACGCCAAACATAACGACCGATACGAGATTTGTTAATAAATTCCCTATCTACCTATCAGTAAGCTTAGCTATCAACTATTATATATATTATATTAGTATTCTAGCCATATTACATCTTTAGTCACGGTTTAATATTCCTCAATACTTCATTTCCTTATCGTGAATCGATTTACCGTTGTTCTAGTATATAAGTCAACTTGTTTTGCAATCTTGGCAATAAACTATCTTTATATTTTATCTTTAGACATTACTTAATTAATTGACTAATTATGAGCTTGATGAATTCGCGAAAAATCTTGTCAGTATATAATAGTGTTTATTATGACGGTGAAGGGGGAGGGCATGGGTAACGGGGGGGGGGGGGTAAGCTTACTCAAGCTTTTGGCTTGGACAGCTACCTGAACAGCCGGGTTCTGTCGCTGACCAGCGCTGGTTCGTACAGGACGCGGTCGCCGCTCGGCCGCCATCTTTGAACACGTGACCATCTTCGCACGTGAACATCACGTTGGTTCCTTCCTCAGCGAGACGTGTGCTGGGACGCGCTGACGTCACATCCGGTATAGGTGGACAACGGCCAACTAGCCAAGATAAATGATACTCTGGGTTGAAAAAATTTTTTCATTGTCATATTTGGTTGCCATTAATCATTGAAACAGTACTTTACACGATCGTCCTCATCAGACGCATATGGCACGAGGACATCTGTCGCACAGGCAACCGCCTAAATATATCTTACGAAAGCCATAATAATAATCAATTAAACAATGAAGTAATATCTTTGCAACATCTTTAATAATTGAAACATAACAATGTCATTTGTTAGGGGGCAATGACCGCGTGTCAGCAGGTTGACGGACTTGACGGGCATTAAAGTACAAGCCACTGCGTGACCTTGACAAGTGAGAGTCTCATAGCTCCAGGTGGCGTTCTCTTCGCATCGCAGCGTCAGACTGGAGTGGCCGGTCTCGAAGCGCCGCCTGGCGTCACACGTATAAATGAGAGTGGTGTTATAGAGCTCCCCAGAGCCGGCCACCGGTCAGTGATCAACAGGGGGCGCCACCGGGCAAACCACATCTGGCAACACAAAGAACCGCAACAATCACAGCAGGCTTTCACCCACACGGCGTACATACAGTGGGCCAGACATAATGCCCCGTCACACGGCATCTCGGCCAATACCTGTCATAAGTCACAGCTAAAACCCGTGACCCGTATTACATGCACATGAGGGAAACAGACAGTTAATTTAGAACCACGCAGTTACCTTTACAACAGAGAGAACCAAACAGTTACCCGTTCTGTAAATTCTGTGCGGGTACAGATCAGCGGGTACTGGTCTGGACCAGGGGTGTTGGGATTTTTTTCGACTTTAACAGTCCTTAACATCCCTAAACAACACCCGTCCCTTGAATCCGCCCCTGAGTTACATGTGCAGAGGAAACGAGAATTACAACACCCCCTCCCTTGAATCCGCCCCTGAGTTACATGTGCAGAGGAAACCAGAATTACCTTAACCAGATACACCAGTACAGAGAGAACGAGAGTGGCCAGTACAGAGAGAACCAGAGATACCCGTATAGAGAGAACGAGCGTGGCCAGTACAGAGAGAACCAGAGTTACCTGTATAGAGAGAACGAGAGTGGCCAGTACAGAGAAAACCAGAGTTATCCGTATAGAGAGAACGAGAGTGGCCAGTACAGAGAGAACCAGAGTTACCAGTACAGAGAGAACCAGAGTTACCTGCACAGAGAGAACCAGAGTTATCTGTATAGAGAGAACGAGAGTGGCCAGTACAGAGAGAACAAGAGTTACCTGTATAGAGAGAACCAGAGTGGCCAGTACAGAGAGAACCAGAGTTACCTGTATAGAGAGAACGAGAGTGGCCAGTACAGAGAGAACCAGAGTTACCCGTATAGAGAGAACGAGAGTGGCCAGTACAGAGAGAACCAGAGTTATCTGTATAGAGAGAACGAGAGTGGCCAGTACAGAGAGAACCAGAGTTACCAGTACAGAGAGAACCAGAGATACCAGTACAGAGAGAAGCAGAGTTACCTGTATAGAGAGAACGAGAGTGGCCAGTACAGAGAAAACCAGAGTTATCCGTATAGAGAGAACCAGAGTGGCCAGTACAGAGAGAACCAGAGATACCAGTACAGAGAGAAGCAGAGTTACCTGTATAGAGAGAACGAGAGTGGCCAGTACAGAGAAAACCAGAGTTATCCGTATAGAGAGAACCAGAGTGGCCAGTACAGAGAGAACCAGAGTTACCTGTATAGAGAGAACGAGAGTGGCCAGTACAGAGAGAACCAGAGTTACCAGTACAGAGAGAACCAGAGTTACCTGCACAGAGAGAACCAGAGTTACCAGTACAGAGAGAACCAGAGTTACCAGTACAGAGAGAACCAGAGATACCAGTACAGAGAGAAGCAGAGTTACCTGTATAGAGAGAACGAGAGTGGCCAGTACAGAGAAAACCAGAGTTATCCGTATAGAGAGAACGAGAGTGGCCAGTACAGAGAGAACCAGAGTTATCAGTACAGAGAGAACCAGAGTTACCTGCACAGAGAGAACCAGAGATACCCGTATAGAGAGAACCAGAGTTACCTGTATAGAGAGAACGAGAGTGGCCAGTACAGAGAAAACCAGAGTTATCCGTATAGAGAGAACGAGAGTGGCCAGTACAGAGAGAACCAGAGTTACCAGTACAGAGAGAACCAGAGTTACCTGCACAGAGAGAACCAGAGATACCCGTATAGAGAGAACGAGAGTGGCCAGTACAGAGAGAACCAGAGTTACCAGTACAGAGAGAACCAGAGTTACCTGTATAGAGAGAACGAGAGTGGCCAGTACAGAGAGAACCAGAGATACCAGTACAGAGAGAACCAGAGTTACCTGTATAGAAAGAACGAGAGTGGCCAGTACAGAGAAAACCAGAGTTATCCGTATAGAGAGAACGAGAGTGGCCAGTACAGAGAGAACCAGAGTTACCAGTACAGAGAGAACCAGAGTTACCTGCACAGAGAGAACCAGAGATACCCGTATAGAGAGAACGAGAGTGGCCAGTACAGAGAGAACCAGAGTTACCAGTACAGAGAGAACCAGAGATACCAGTACAGAGAGAAGCAGAGTTACCTGTATAGAGAGAACCAGAGTTACCAGTACATAGTTAACCAGAGTTACCTGTATAGAGAGAACGAGAGTGGCCAATACAGGGAGAACCAGAGTTACCTGTATAGAGAGAACGAGAGTGGCCAGTACAGAGAGAACCAGAGTTACCTGTATAGAGAGAACGAGAGTGGCCAGTACAGGAAGAACCAGTTACCTGTATAGAGAGAACGAGAGTGGCCAGTACAGAGAGAACCAGAGTTACCTGTATAGAGAGAATGAGAGTGGCCAGTACAGAGAGAACCAGAGTTACCAGTACAGAGAGAACCAGAGTTACCATGCAGTACAGAGAGAAGCAGAGTTACCTGTACAGAGAGGACCAGTTACCTGCACGGAGAGAGCCATAGTTACCTGCACCGAGAGAGCCATAGTTATCTGCACCGATAGAGCCATAGTTACCTGCACCGGGAGAGCCATAGTTACCTGCACCGATAGAGCCCTAGTTACCTGCACCGGGAGAGCCCTAGTTACCTGCACCGAGAGAGCCATAGTTATCTGCACCGGGAGAGCCATAGTTATCTGCACCGAGAGAGCCATAGTTACCTGCACCGATAGAGCCATAGTTACCTGCACCGAGAGAGCCATAGTTACCTGCACCGATAGAGCCCTAGTTACCTGCACCGGGAGAGCCCTAGTTACCTGCACCGAGAGAGCCATAGTTACCTGCACCGATAGAGCCCTAGTTACCTGCACCGGGAGAGCCATAGTTACCTGCACCGACAAAGCCATAGTTACCTGCACCGAGAGAGCCATAGTTACCTGCACCGATAGAGCCCTAGTTACCTGCACCGGGAGAGCCATAGTTACCTGCACCGAGAGAGCCATAGTTACCTGCACCGATAGAGCCCTAGTTACCTGCACCGGGAGAGCCATAGTTACCTGCACCGAGAGAGCCATAGTTACCTGCACCGATAGAGCCCTAGTTACCTGCACCGGGAGAGCCCTAGTTACCTGCACCGAGAGAGCCATAGTTACCTGCACCGGGAGAGCCATAGTTATCTGCACCGGGAGAGCCATAGTTACCTGCACCGAGAGAGCCATAGTTACCTGCACCGATAGAGCCATAGTTACCTGCACCGAGAGAGCCATAGTTACCTGCACCGATAGAGCCCTAGTTACCTGCACCGGGAGAGCCATAGTTACCTGCACCGAGAGAGCCATAGTTACCTGCACCGACAGAGCCCTAGTTACCTGCACGGATAGAGCCCTAGTTACCTGCACCGAGAGAGCCATAGTTACCTGCACCGATAGAGCCCTAGTTACCTGCACCGGGAGAGCCATAGTTACCTGCACCGAGAGAGCCATAGTTACCTGCACCGACAGAGCCATAGTTACCTGCACCGAGAGAGCCATAGTTACCTGCACCGATAGAGCCCTAGTTACCTGCACCGGGAGAGCCATAGTTACCTGCACCGAGAGAGCCATAGTTACCTGCACCGATAGAGCCCTAGTTACCTGCACCGGGAGAGCCATAGTTACCTGCACCGACAGAGAAATAGTTACCTGCACCGATAGAGCCCTAGTTACCTGCACCGGGAGAGCCCTAGTTACCTGCACCGAGAGAGCCATAGTTACCTGCACCGGGAGAGCCATAGTTATCTGCACCGGGAGAGCCATAGTTACCTGCACCGATAGAGCCATAGTTACCTGCACCGAGAGAGCCATAGTTACCTGCACCGATAGAGCCCTAGTTACCTGCACCGGGAGAGCCCTAGTTACCTGCACCGAGAGAGCCATAGTTACCTGCACCGATAGAGCCCTAGTTACCTGCACCGGGAGAGCCATAGTTACCTGCACCGACAGAGCCATAGTTACCTGCACCGATAGAGCCATAGTTACCTGCACCGATAGAGCCCTAGTTACCTGCACCGGGAGAGTCATAGTTACCTGCACCGAGAGAGCCATAGTTACCTGCACCGACAGAGCCCTAGTTACCTGCACCGGGAGAGCCATAGTTACCTGCACCGACAGAGCCATAGTTACCTGCACCGAGAGAGCCATAGTTACCTGCACCGAGAAAGCCATAGTTACCTGCACCGGGAGAGCCATAGTTACCTGCACCGGGAGAGCCATAGTTACCTGCACCGGGAGAGCCATAGTTACCTGCACCGGGAGAGCCATAGTTACCTGCACCGACAGAGCCATAGTTACCTGCACCGAGAGAGCCATAGTTACCTGCACCGAGAGAGCCAGAGTTACCTGCACCGGGAGAGCCATAGTTACCTGCACCGACAGAGCCATAGTTACCTGCACCGACAGAGCCATAGTTACCTACACCGACAGAGCCATAGTTACCTGCACCGAGAGAGCCATAGTTACCTGCACCTAGAGAGCCATAGTTACCTGCACCTAGAGAGCCCTAGTTACCTGCAACGGGAGAGCCGTAGTTACCTGCACCGGGAGAGCCATAGTTACCTGCACCTAGAGAGCCATAATTACCTGCCCCGAGAGGGCCATAGTTACCTGCACCGGGAAAGCCCTAGTTACCTGCACCGGGAGAGCCATAGTTACCTGCACCGGGAGAGCCATAGTTACCTGCACCGGGAGAGCCATAGTTACCTGCACCTAGAGAGCCATAGTTACCTGCACCGGGAAAGCCATAGTTACCTGCACCGGGAGAGCCATAGTTACCTGCACCGAGAGAGCCATAGTTGCCTGCACCGGGAGAGCCATAGTTACCTGCACCGAGAGAGCCATAGTTACCTGCACCTAGAGAGCCATAGTTACCTGCACCTAGAGAGCCATAGTTACCTGCCCCGAGAGAGCCATAGTTACCTGCACCGAGAGAGTCATAGTTACCTGCACCGGGAGAGCCATAGTTACCTGCACCTAGAGAGCCATAGTTACCTGCACCGAGAGAGTCATAGTTACCTGCACCGGGAGAGTCATAGTTACCTGCACCGAGAGAGCCATAGTTACCTGCACCTAGAGAGCCATAGTTACCTGCACCTAGAGAGCCATAGTTACCTGCCCCGAGAGAGCCATAGTTACCTGCACCGAGAGAGTCATAGTTACCTGCACCGGGAGAGTCATAGTTACCTGCACCGAGAGAGCCATAGTTACCTGCACCTAGAGAGCCATAGTTACCTGCACCTAGAGAGCCATAGTTACCTGCCCCGAGAGAGCCATAGTTACCTGCACCGGGAGATCCCTAGTTACCTGCACCTAGAGAGCCATAGTTACCTGCCCCGAGAGAGCCCTAGTTACCTGCACCAGGAGAGCCATAGTTACCTGCACCGAGAGAGCCCTAGTTACCTGTGCAGTTGCCCACGGTGCCGTTCCAGTGGGTTTCGCCGTCACTTGAGAGGCACTCCACAGTGCGCTGTAGCCCCCCGTCAGGGAAGATGTAGCCCGGGTGGCAGGTGAATACCACAACCGTTCCCGTCACTACCACGGTCGTGGACATCCCGGCGTGGGCAACCGGGGGGAGGGTTTCACATGTGTCCACTGAAAGTCATTCGAACGGACAATTGTACAAAACGGCCAATCTGCCCAGGAGCGAGGCCCCATGTGGCGCGGCCCCATGTGGCGCGGCCCCAGGTGGCGCGGCCCCAGGTGGCGCGGCCCCAGGTGGCGCGGCTCCAGGTAGCGCGGCCCCAGGTGGCGCGGCTCCAGGTAGCGCGGCCCCAGGTGGCGCGGCCCCAGGTGGCGCGAGGTGGCGCGGGCCCAGGTGGCGCGGCCCCAGGCAGCGCTGCCCTAGATTGCGCGGCCGGAGGCAGCGCTGCCCTAGATTGCGCGGCCGGAGGCAGCGCTGCCCTAGATTGCGCGGCCGGAGGCAGCGCGGCCCTAGATTGCGCAGCCGGAGGCAGCGCTGCCCTAGATTGCGCGGCCCCAGGCAGCGCTGCCCTAGATTGCGCGGCCCCAGGCAGCGCTGCCCTAGATTGGTGGCGCGGCCCCAGATGGCGTGGCCCCAGATGGCGCGGCCCCAGATGGCGTGGCCCCAGGTGGCGAGGCCCCAATTGGCACGGTCACATGGTACATTTTACTCCCGGACCAATACTCTGCCTTCCTTCTCCCATTGACGAGATATGACGAAAAGTGGTTAAAGCGTCCTGAATATACAACCAACCAACATGGCGTGCAGGCCCCACAATACGTTCAATATATGTTAAGTAGTATTTAAACCTGCGAAAAATGTGTAAATGATATTATATAATAAAGAAAATAACATAATTAACACATATCCGTTGATTTATTGTTATGGAACTGTTTAACGATCTTCATGATTTGTGCAGTTCAACAAGTGAAACATTCACGCAGACCGCGAATTTTGCGCTCGGTTTACGCTCGGGTCTTGATCTGCATACGAGCGGAAATTATGAGTGCGCATGCTCCAAATATCTGCGCCGACTACCCCAACAGTTTGTAGAAAGGGTGATTTTGGCCAATGCCCAAATTATAATTATGTCTAGGCTAATGTTACATATTTCCTGTAAGTTGCAGCCTGTAGTTTCCAGTTTAATTGTACGTCATTACGCACCCGTGCAGGTTTTTACCTAGGAATACACGTGTTCATGCATGTTGTGGGCATCTGTTATATACAGTGTGTCTTGAGTGTCCCGAAAGAATTGGTTTAAGGGGTTAATGGTGTACGTCAAGGTGATTGTTTGTCACCAACGCTTTTTAGCCGTTATGTTAATTAATGCTCTTTACTTGAAGTCGCTCGGGCCAGATAAATGACGAGGTTGTGTCTATCCTATATCCGATTGGCTGTTGGCCATTTCGGGGGATCGTAATATGTACCATTCCTGGTTTAACGCGGTTTGTCTATTTACCGCGACGCCGTTTCTATAAATATCAGTCTGTGAATTCATCGATATTCGTCATATCGCCGTCTAGGTGTTTTTTTGTGATTCGATATTGCTCTCCCTAGTTCTTGGGGATTCGCCATTCAGAGGGGGTACCCCCCCACCCCCCCATTACTGTGCGGGGGTCTGTGGGTACAGTCGGCATTCTATGTGTAATCATATTCAGAACACATCTATCGATACTATTTACTAGGTCACAAAATTAATTCGCCAGCAAGGTTAACATATTTAGAGATAGAATAATGAGGACTAGGCGGGATGATATTGGCATTGCTGTATTGTGTTTGTATGTTGCTGTATTCTCACAATTATATCATAGAAATAGTGTGCCACCCACCATAGCAGTGGTCCGCCACTCCCCAGGTCAGGTCTGGCCGACATATCAGCGACGTCGCTGAGGCTCCGTCACGGAAACGGTGGTGTTTGTGGCACTGCACATGCGCAGTTCCGTTGACGTCACAGCTGAACGTCGTGACGTCAGCATTGCGGATCAGTGGCGGCGGAGAACATCGCTCTGGAACAAACAGCAATAGACAGTACGTGTACAGCAGGCGAGGGAATATCCGAGGCCAGGGTATACCCCAGGTCAGGGTATACCCCAGGCGAGGGTGTACCCCAGGCGAGGGTATACCCCAGGCGAGGGTATACCCCAGGTCAGGGTATACCCCAGGGCAGGGTCTACAGCAGGCGAGGGTATACCCCAGGCCAGGGTCTACAGTAGGCGAGGGTATACCCCAGGCCATGGTATACCCCAGGCCAGGGTATACAGCAGGCCAGGGTATACCCCAGGCCAGGGTGTACAGCAGGCGAGGGTATACCCCAGGCCAGGGTATACAGCAGGCCAGGGCACACCCCAGGCCAGAGTCTACAGCAGGCCAGGGTATACCCCAGGCCAGGGCACACCCCAGGCCAGGGCACACCCCAGGCCAGGGTGTACAGCAGGCGAGGGTATACCCCAGGCCAGGGCACACCCCAGGCCAGGGTATGCCCCAGGCCAGGGTATACAGCAGGCGAGGGTATACCCCAGGCCAGGGTATACCCCAGGTTAGGGTATACCCCAGGCCAGGGTGTACCCCAGGCCAGGGTATACCCCAGGCCAGGGTGTACCCCAGGCCAGGGCACACCCCAGGCCAGGGTATACCCCAGGCGAGGGTCTACAGCAGGCCAGGGTATACACCAGGCCGGGGTATACCCAGGCCAGGGTGTACAGCAGGCGAGGGTATACCCCAGGCCAGGGTATACAGCAGGCGAGGGTATACCCCAGGCCAGGGTATAAAGCAGGCGAGGGTATACCCCAAGCCAGGGTATACTCCAGATCAGGGTATACCCCAGGCCAGGGTATACAGCAGGCCAGGGTACACCCCAGGCCAGGGTATACAGCAGGCGAGGGTATACCCCTGGCAAGGGTCTACAGCAGGCCAGAGTATACCCTAGGCCAGGGTATACAGCAGGCCAGGGTATACCCCAGGCCAGGGTATACCCAAGGCCAGGGCATACACCAGGCCAGGGCATACCGCAGGCCAGAGTATACCCTACACCAGGATATACCCTAGTCCAGGGTATACAGCAGGCCAGGGTATACCCCAGGGCCAGTGTATACAGCAGGCCAGGGTATACCCCAGGCCAGGGTATACCCCAGGCCAGGGTATACCCAAGGCCAGGGCATACACCAGGCGAGGGTATACCCCAGGCGAGGGTATACAGCAGGCCAGGGTATACCCCAGGCCAGGGTATACAGCAGGCCAGGGTATACCCCAGGCCAGGGTATACAGCAGGCGAGGGTATACCCCAGGCCAGGGTATACAGCAGGCCAGGGTATACAGCAGGCGAGGGTATACCCCAGGCCCTTGTATACAGCAGGCCAGGGTATACCCCGGGCCAGGGTATACAGCAGGCCAGGGCACACCTCAGGCCAGGGTATACAGCAGGCCAGGGTATACCCCAGACCAGGGTATACAGCAAGCCAGGGTATACCCCAGGCCATGGTATACAGCAGATCAGAGTATGCAGCAGGACAGGGTATATCCTACACCAGGATATACCCTAGTCCAGGGTATACAGCAGGCCAGGGTTTACCCCAGGCCAAGGTATACAGCAGGCCAGGGTATACCCCAGGCCAGCGCATACCCCAGACCAGGGCATACCCCATGCCAGGGTATACCCCATGGAAGGGTATACCCCAGGCCAGGGCATACCCCATGGCAGGGCATACCCCATGGCAGGGCATACCCCATGGAAGGGTATACCCCACACCAGGGTATACCCATGCCAGGGTATACCCCATGGAAGGGTATACCCCTGGCAAAGGTCTACAGCAGGCCAGAGTATACCCTAGGCCAGGGTATACAGCAGGCCAGGGTATACCCCAGGCCAGGGTATACAGTAGGCCAGGGTATACTGTAGACCCGAGTACACTGAGGGTCCGAGTATACTGTAGGTCCGGGTACACTGGGATCCGGGTATACTGTAGATCAGGGTATACTGAGGGTCCGGGTATACTGTAGGCTCGGGTATACTGAAGGTCCGGGTATACTGTAGGCTCGGGTATACTGAGGGTCCGGGTATACTGTAGGCTCGGGTATACTGCAGGTCCGGGTATACTGTAGGCTCGGGTATACTGAAGGTCCGGGTATACTGTAGGCTCGGGTATACTGAAGGTCCGGGTATACTGTAGGCTCGGGTATACTGAAGGTCCGGGTATACTGTAGGCTCGGGTATACTGAGGGTCCGGGTATACTGAGGGTCCGAGTATACTGTAGGCCCGCGTATACTGTAGGCTCGGGTATACTGTAGGCTCGGGTATACTGAGCGTCCGGGTATACTGTAGGCTCGGGTATACTGGGGTCCGGGTATTTTGTAGGTCCTGGGACACTGTATGCCCGGGAATACTGTAGGCTCGCGTATACTGAGGGTCCGGGTATACTGTAGGCCCGGGTATACTGAGGGTCCGGGTATACTGTAGGATCGGCTTTACTGAGGGTCCGGGCATACTGAGGGTCCGGGTATACTGTAAGCCCGGGTATATTGAAGGCTCGCGTATACTGAGGGTCCGGGTATACTGTAGGCCCGGGTATACTGAGGGTCCGGGTATACTGTAGGCTCGGGTATACTGCAGGTCCGGGTATACTGTAGGCTCGGGTATACTGAAGGTCCGAGTATACTGTAGGCTCGAGTATACTGAGGGTCCGGGTATACTGTAGGCCCGGGTATACAGGGGTCCGGGTATATTGTAGGCTCGGGTATACTGAGGGTCCGGGAATACTGTAGGCTCGGGTATACTGAGGTCCGGGTATACCTTAGGCTCGGGTATACTGAGGGTCCGGGTATACTGTTGGCTCGGGTACACTGAGGGTCCGGGTATACTGTAGGCCCGGCTATGCTGAGGGTCCGGGTATACTGTAGGCCCGGATATACTGTAGGCCCGGGTATACTGAGGGTCCGGGTATACTGTAGGATCGGGTATACTGAGGGTCCTGGTATACTGTAGGCTCGGGTATATTGAGGGTCCGGGTATACTGTAGGCTCGGGTATACTGAGGGTCCGGGCATACTGCAGGCTCGGGTATACTGAGGGTCCGGGTATACTGTAGGCCCGGGTATACTGTAGGCCCGGGTATACTGAGGGTCCGGGTATACTGTAGGCTCGAGTATACTGAGGGTCCGAGTATACTGTAGGCTCGGTTATACTGTAGGCTCGGGTATATTGTAGGATCGGCTATACTGAGGGTCCGGGCATACTGAGGGTCCGGGTATACTGGGGGTCCGGGCATACTGTAGGCTCGGGTATACTGAGGGTCCGGGTATACTCTGGTCCGGGTATACTGAGGGTCCTGGTATACTGTAAGCCCGGGTATACTGAGGTCCGGGTATACTTTAGGCTCGGGTATACTGAGGGTCCGGGTATACTGTAGGCTCGGGTATACTGAGGGTCCGGGTATACTGTAGGCCCGGGTATACTGTAGGCCCGGGTATACTGAGGTTCCTGGCATACTGTAGGCTCGGGTATACTGAAGGTCCGGGTATACTGTAGGCTCGGGTATACTGAGGGTCCGGGTATACTGTAGGCTCGGGTATACTGAGGGTCCGGGTATACTGTAGGCTCGGGTATACTGAAGGTCCGGGTATACTGTAGGCTCGGGTATGCTGAGGGTCTGGGTATACTGTAGGCTCGGGTATACTGAGGGTCTGGGTATACTGTAGGCTCGGGTATACTGAGGGTCCGGGTATACTGTAGGATCGGCTATACTGAGGGTCCGGGTATACTGTAGGCTCGGGTATACTGAGGGTCCGGGTATACTGTAGGCTCGGCTATACTGAGGGTCCGGGTATACTGTAGGCCCGGGCATGCTGGGGTCCGGATATACTGTAGGCTCGGGTATACTGAGGGTCCGGGTATACTGTAGGCCCGGGCATGCTGGGGTCCGGATATACTGTAGGCTCGGGTATACTGAGGGTCCGGGTATACTGTAGACTCGGGTATGCTGAGGGTCCGGGTATACTGTAGGCTCGGGTATACTGAGGGTCCGGGTATACTGTAGGCTCGGGTATACCGAGGGTCCGGGTATACTGTAGGCTCGGGTATACCGAGGGTCCGGGTATACTGTAGGCCCGGGCATGCTGAGGGTCCGGGTATACTGTGGGCCCGGGCATGCTGAGGGTCCGGGTATACTGTAGGCTCGGGTATACTGAGGGTCCGGGTATACTGAGGGTCCGGGTATACTGAGGGTCCGAGTATACTGTAGGCTCGGGTATACTGAGGGTCCGGGTATACTGTAGGCTCGGGTATACTGAGGGTCCGAGTATACTGTAGGCCCGGGTATACTGAGGGTCCGAGTATACTGTAGGCTCGGGTATACTGAGGGTCCGGGTATCCTGTAGACTCGGGTATGCTGAGGGTCCGGGTATACTGTAGGCTCGGGTATACTGAAGGTCCGGGTATACTGTAGGCCCGGGTATACTGAGGGTCCGAGTATACTGTAGGCTCGGGTATACTGAGGGTCCGGGTATCCTGAGGTTCCTGGCATACTGTAGGCTCGGGTATACTGAAGGTCCGGGTATACTGTAGGCTCGGGTATACTGAAGGTCCGGGTATACTGTAGGCCCGGGTATACTGAGGGTCCGAGTATACTGTAGGCTCGGGTATACTGAGGGTCCGGGCATCCTGAGGGTCCGAGTATACTGTAGGCTCGGGTATACTGAGGGTCCGGGTATCCTGAGGGTCCGGGTATACTGTAGGCTCGGGTATACTGAGGGTCCGGGTATACTGTAGGCTCGGGTATCCTGAGGGTCCGAGTATACTGTAGGCTCGGGTATACTGAGGGTCCGGGTATACTGTAGGCTCGGGTATACTGAGGGTCCGGGTATCCTGAGGGTCCGGGTATACTGTAGGCTCGGGTATACTGAGGGTCCGGGTATACTGTAGGCTCGGGTATACTGAAGGTCCGGGTATCCTGAGGTTCCTGGCATACTGTAGGCTCGGGTATACTGAAGGTCCGGGTATACTGTAGGCTCGGGTATACTGAAGGTCCGGGTATACTGTAGGCTCGGGTATACTGAAGGTCCGGGTATACTGTAGGCCCGGGTATACTGAGGGTCCGGGTATACTGTAGGCTCGGGTATACTGAGGGTCCGGGTATCCTGAGGTTCCTGGCATACTGTAGGCTCGGGTATACTGAAGGTCCGGGTATACTGTAGGCTCGGGTATACTGAAGGTCCGGGTATACTGTAGGCTCGGGTATACTGAAGGTCCGGGTATACTGTAGGCCCGGGTATACTGAGGGTCCGAGTATACTGTAGGCTCGGGTATACTGAGGGTCCGGGTATCCTGAGGGTCCGAGTATACTGTAGGCTCGGGTATACTGAGGGTCCGGGTATCCTGAGGGTCCGGGTATACTGTAGGCTCGGGTATACTGAGGGTCCGGGTATACTGTAGGCTCGGGTATACTGAGGGTCCGGGTATCCTGAGGGTCCGGGTATACTGTAGGCTCGGGTATACTGAGGGTCCGGGTATACTGTAGGCTCGGGTATACTGAGGGTCCGGGTATACTGAGGGTCCGGGTATACTGTAGGCTCGGGTATGCTGAGGGTCCGGGTATACTGTAGGCTCGGGTATACTGAGGGTCCGGGTATACTGTAGGCTCGGGTATACTGAGGGTCCGGGTATCCTGAGGGTCCGGGTATACTGTAGGCTCGGGTATACTGAGGGTCCGGGTATACTGTAGGCTCGGGTATACTGAGGGTCCGGGTATCCTGAGGGTCCGAGTATACTGTAGGCTCGGGTATACTGAGGGTCCGGGTATCCTGAGGGTCCGAGTATACTGTAGGCTCGGGTATACTGAGGGTCCGGGTATCCTGAGGGTCCGAGTATACTGTAGGCTCGGGTATACTGAGGGTCCGGGTATCCTGAGGGTCCGAGTATACTGTAGGCTCGGGTATACTGAGGGTCCGGGTATCCTGAGGGTCCGGGTATACTTTAGGCTCGGGTATACTGAGGGTCCGGGTATACTGTAGGCTCGGGTATACTGAGGGTCCGGGTATCCTGAGGGTCCGGGTATACTGTAGGCTCGGGTATACTGAGGGTCCGGGTATACTGTAGGCTCGGGTATACTGAGGGTCCGGGTATCCTGAGGGTCCGAGTATACTGTAGGCTCGGGTATACTGAGGGTCCGGGTATCCTGAGGGTCCGAGTATACTGTAGGCTCGGGTATACTGAGGGTCCGGGTATCCTGAGGGTCCGAGTATACTGTAGGCTCGGGTATACTGAGGGTCCGGGTATCCTGAGGGTCCGAGTATACTGTAGGCTCGGGTATACTGAGGGTCCGGGTATCCTGAGGGTCCGGGTATACTGTAGGCTCGGGTATACTGAGGGTCCGGGTATACTGTAGGCTCGGGTATACTGAGGGTCCGGGTATCCTGAGGGTCCGAGTATACTGTAGGCTCGGGTATACTGAGGGTCCGGGTATACTGTAGGCTCGGGTATACTGAGGGTCCGGGTATCCTGAGGGTCCGAGTATACTGTAGGCTCGGGTATACTGAGGGTCCGGGTATCCTGAGGGTCCGGGTATACTGTAGGCTCGGGTATACTGAGGGTCCGGGTATCCTGAGGGTCCGGGTATACTGTAGGCTCGGGTATACTGAGGGTCCGGGTATACTGTAGGCTCGGGTATACTGAGGGTCCGGGTATACTGTAGGCTCGGGTATACTGAGGGTCCGGGTATACTGAGGGTCCGGGTATACTGTAGGCTCGGGTATACTGAGGGTCCGGGTATCCTGAGGGTCCGGGTATACTGTAGGCTCGGGTATCCTGAGGGTCCGGGTATCCTGTAGACTCGGGTATACTGAGGGTCCGGGTATACTGTAGGCTCGGGTATACTGAAGGTCCGGGTATACTGTAGGCTCGGGTATACTGAGGGTCCGGGTATACTGTAGGCCCGGGTATACTGAAGGTCCGGGTATACTGTAGGCTCGGGTATCCTGAGGGTCCGGGTATACTGAGGGTCCGGGTATCCTGAGGGTCCTGGTATACTGAGGGTCCGGGTATACTGAGGGTCCGGGTATCCTGAGGGTCCTGGTATACTGAGGGTCCGGGTATACTGTAGGCTCGGGTATACTGAGGGTCCGGGTATACTGAGGGTCCGGGTATCCTGAGGGTCCGGGTATACTGTAGGCTCGGGTATCCTGAGGGTCCGGGTATACTGAGGGTCCGGGTATCCTGAGGGTCCTGGTATACTGAGGGTCCGGGTATACTGAGGGTCCGGGTATCCTGAGGGTCCGGGTATACTGTAGGCTCGGGTATACTGAAGGTCCGGGTATACTGTAGGCTCGGGTATACTGAGGGTCCGGGTATACTGTAGGCTCGGGTATACTGAGGGCCCGGGTATCCTGAGGGTCCGGGTATACTGTAGGCTCGGGTATACTGAGGGCCCGGGTATCCTGAGGGTCCGGGTATACTGTAGGCTCGGGTATCCTGAGGGTCCGGGTATCCTGAGGGTCCTGGTATACTGAGGGTCCGGGTATACTGAGGGTCCGGGTATACTGTAGGCTCGGGTATACTGAAGGTCCGGGTATCCTGAGGGTCCTGGTATACTGAGGGTCCGGGTATACTGAGGGTCCGGGTATCCTGAGGGTCCGGGTATACTGTAGGCTCGGGTATACTGAAGGTCCGGGTATACTGTAGGCTCGGGTATACTGAGGGTCCTGGTATACTGAGGGTCCGGGTATACTGAGGGTCCGGGTATACTGTAGGCTCGGGTATACTGAGGGTCCGGGTATCCTGAGGGTCCTGGTATACTGAGGGTCCGGGTATACTGAGGGTCCGGGTATACTGTAGGCTCGGGTATACTGAAGGTCCGGGTATACTGTAGGCTCGGGTATACTGAGGGTCCGGGTATACTGAGGGTCCGGGTATCCTGAGGGTCCGGGTATACTGTAGGCTCGGGTATACTGAAGGTCCGGGTATACTGTAGGCTCGGGTATACTGAGGGTCCGGGTATACTGAGGGTCCGGGTATCCTGAGGGTCCGGGTATACTGTAGGCTCGGGTATACTGAAGGTCCGGGTATACTGTAGGCTCGGGTATACTGTAGGCTCGGGTATACTGAGGGTCCGGGTATACTGTAGGCTCGGGTATACTGAAGGTCCGGGTATACTGTAGGCTCGGGTATCCTGAGGGTCCGGGTATACTGTAGGCTCGGGTATACTGAAGGTCCGGGTATACTGTAGGCCCGGGTATACTGAGGGTCCGGGTATACTGTAGGCTCGGGTATACTGAAGGTCCGGGTATACTGTAGGCTCGGGTATACTGAGGGTCCGGGTATACTGTAGGCTCGGGTATACTAAAGGTCCGGGTATACTGTAGGCTCGGGTATACTGAAGGTCCGGGTATACTGTAGGCTCGGGTATACTGAAGGTCCGGGTATACTGTAGACTCGGGTATGCTGAGGGTCCGGGTATACTGTAGGCTCGGGTATACTGAAGGTCCGGGTATACTGTAGGCTCGGGTATACTGAGGGTCCGGGTATACTGTAGGCTCGGGTATACTGAAGGTCCGGGTATACTGTAGGCTCGGGTATACTGAGGGTCCGGGTATACTGAGGGTCCGGGTATACTGTAGGCTCGGGTATACTGAGGGTCCGGGTATCCTGAGGGTCCGGGTATACTAAGGGTCCGGGTATACTGTAGGCTCGGGTATACTGAGGGTCCGGGTATACTGTAGACTCGGGTATGCTGAGGGTCCGGGTATACTGTAGACTCGGGTATGCTGAGGGTCCGGGTATACTGTAGACTCGGGTATGCTGAGGGTCCGGGTATACTGTAGGCTCGGGTATACTGAAGGTCCGGGTATACTGTAGGCTCGGGTATACTGAGGGTCCGGGCATACTGTAGGCTCGGGTATACTGAGGGTCCGGGCATACTGTAGGCTCGGGTATACTGAGGGTCCGGGTATACTGTAGGCTCGGGTATACTGAGGGTCCGGGTATACTGAGGGTCCGGGTATACTGAGGGTCCGGGTATACTGTAGGCTCGGGTATACTGAGGGTCCGGGTATACTGTAGACTCGGGTATGCTGAGGGTCCGGGTATACTGTAGACTCGGGTATGCTGAGGGTCCGGGTATACTGTAGACTCGGGTATGCTGAGGGTCCGGGTATACTGTAGGCTCGGGTATACTGAAGGTCCGGGTATACTGTAGGCTCGGGTATACTGAGGGTCCGGGCATACTGTAGGCTCGGGTATACTGAGGGTCCGGGCATACTGTAGGCTCGGGTATACTGAAGGTCCGGGTATACTGTAGGCTCGGGTATACTGAGGGTCCGGGTATACTGTAGGCTCGGGTATACTGAGGGTCCGGGCATACTGTAGGCTCGGGTATACTGAAGGTCCGGGTATACTGTAGGCTCGGGTATACTGAGGGTCCGGGTATACTGTAGGCTCGGGTATACTGAAGGTCCGGGTATACTGTAGGCTCGGGTATACTGAGGGTCCGAGTATACTGTAGGCTCGGGTATACTGAGGGTCCGGGTATACTGTAGGCTCGGGTATACTGAGGGTCCGGGTATACTGTAGGCTCGGGTATACTGAGGGTCCGGGTATACTGTAGGCTCGGGTATACTGAAGGTCCGGGTATACTGTAGGCTCGGGTATACTGAGGGTCCGAGTATACTGTAGGCTCGGGTATACTGAGGGTCCGGGTATCCTGTAGACTCGGGTATGCTGAGGGTCCGGGTATACTGTAGGCTCGGGTATACTGAAGGTCCGGGTATACTGTAGGCCCGGGTATACTGAGGGTCCGAGTATACTGTAGGCTCGGGTATACTGAAGGTCCGGGTATACTGTAGGCCCGGGTATACTGAGGGTCCGGGTATACTGTAGGCCCGGGTATACTGAAGGTCCGGGTATACTGTAGGCTCGGGTATACTGAGGGTCCGGGTATACTGTAAGCTCGGGTATACTGAGGGTCTGGGTATACTGTAGGCTCGGGTATACTGAAGGTCCGGGTATACTGTAGGCTCGGGTATACTGAGGGTCCGAGTATACTGTAGGCTCGGGTATACTGAGGGTCCGGGTATACTGAGGGTCCGAGTATACTGTAGGCTCGGGTATACTGAGGGTCCGGGTATACTGTAGGCTCGGGTATACTGAGGGTCTGGGTATACTGTAGGCTCGGGTATACTGAAGGTCCGGGTATACTGTAGGCTCGGGTATACTGAGGGTCCGAGTATACTGTAGGCTCGGGTATACTGAGGGTCCGGGTATACTGAGGGTCCGAGTATACTGTAGGCTCGGGTATACTGAGGGTCCGGGTATACTGTAGGCTCGGGTATACTGAGGGTCTGGGTATACTGTAGGCTCGGGTATACTGAAGGTCCGGGTATACTGTAGGCTCGGGTATACTGAGGGTCCGGGTATACTGTAGGCTCGGGTATACTGAGGGTCCGGGCATACTGAGGGTCCGGGTATACTGAGGGTCCGGGTATACTGTAGGCTCGGGTATACTGAGGGTCCGGGTATACTGTAGGCTCGGGTATACTGAAGGTCCGGGTATACTGTAGGCTCGGGTATACTGAGGGTCCGAGTATACTGTAGGCTCGGGTATACTGAGGGTCCGGGTATCCTGTAGACTCGGGTATGCTGAGGGTCCGGGTATACTGTAGGCTCGGGTATACTGAAGGTCCGGGTATACTGTAGGCCCGGGTATACTGAGGGTCCGAGTATACTGTAGGCTCGGGTATACTGAAGGTCCGGGTATACTGTAGGCCCGGGTATACTGAGGGTCCGGGTATACTGTAGGCCCGGGTATACTGAAGGTCCGGGTATACTGTAGGCTCGGGTATACTGAGGGTCCAGGTATACTGTAGGCTCGGGTATACTGAGGGTCTGGGTATACTGTAGGCTCGGGTATACTGAAGGTCCGGGTATACTGTAGGCTCGGGTATACTGAGGGTCCGAGTATACTGTAGGCTCGGGTATACTGAGGGTCCGGGTATACTGAGGGTCCGAGTATACTGTAGGCTCGGGTATACTGAGGGTCCGGGTATACTGTAGGCTCGGGTATACTGAGGGTCTGGGTATACTGTAGGCTCGGGTATACTGAAGGTCCGGGTATACTGTAGGCTCGGGTATACTGAGGGTCCGGGTATACTGAGGGTCCGAGTATACTGTAGGCTCGGGTATACTGAGGGTCCGGGCATACTGTAGGCTCGGGTATACTGAAGGTCCGGGTATACTGTAGGCTCGGGTATACTGAGGGTCCGGGTATACTGTAGGCTCGGGTATACTGAGGGTCCGGGTATACTGAGGGTCCGAGTATACTGAGGGTCCGAGTATACTGTAGGCTCGGGTATACTGAGGGTCCGGGCATACTGTAGGCTCGGGTATACTGAAGGTCCGGGTATACTGTAGGCTCGGGTATACTGAGGGTCCGGGTATACTGAGGGTCCGAGTATACTGTAGGCTCGGGTATACTGGGGGTCCGGGTATACTGTAGGCTCGGGTATACTGAAGGTCCGGGTATACTGTAGGCTCGGGTATACTGAGGGTCCGGGTATACTGTAGGCTCGGGTATACTGAAGGTCCGGGTATACTGAGGGTCCGGGTATACTGAGGGTCCGAGTATACTGTAGGCTCGGGTATACTGAGGGTCCGGGCATACTGTAGGCTCGGGTATACTGAAGGTCCGGGTATACTGTAGGCTCGGGTATACTGAGGGTCCGGGTATACTGAGGGTCCGAGTATACTGTAGGCTCGGGTATACTGGGGGTCCGGGTATACTGTAGGCTCGGGTATACTGAAGGTCCGGGTATACTGTAGGCTCGGGTATACTGAGGGTCCGAGTATACTGTAGGCCCGGGTATACTGAGGGTCCGAGTATACTGTAGGCTCGGGTATACTGAGGGTCCGGGTATACTGTAGGCTCGGGTATACTGAAGGTCCGGGTATACTGTAGGCTCGGGTATACTGAGGGTCCGGGTATACTGTAGGCTCGGGTATACTGAGGGTCCGGGTATACTGTAGGCTCGGGTATACTGAGGGTCCGAGTATACTGTAGGCCCGGGTATACTGAGGGTCCGAGTATACTGTAGGCTCGGGTATACTGAGGGTCCGGGTATACTGTAGGCTCGGGTATACTGAAGGTCCGGGTATACTGTAGGCTCGGGTATACTGAGGGTCCGGGTATACTGTAGGCTCGGGTATACTGAGGGTCCGGGTATACTGAGGGTCCGGGTATACTGTAGGCTCGGGTATACTGAAGGTCCGGGTATACTGTAGGCTCGGGTATACTGAAGGTCCGGGTATACTGTAGGCTCGGGTATACTGAAGGTCCGGGTATACTGTAGGCTCGGGTATACTGAAGGTCCGGGTATACTGTAGGCTCGGGTATACTGAAGGTCCGGGTATACTGTAGGCTCGGGTATACTGAAGGTCCGGGTATACTGTAGGCTCGGGTATACTGAAGGTCCGGGTATACTGTAGGCTCGGGTATACTGAAGGTCCGGGTATACTGTAGGCTCGGGTATACTGAAGGTCCGGGTATACTGTAGGCTCGGGTATACTGAAGGTCCGGGTATACTGTAGGCTCGGGTATACTGAAGGTCCGGGTATACTGTAGGCTCGGGTATACTGAGGGTCCGGGTATACTGAGGGTCCGAGTATACTGTAGGCCCGCGTATACTGTAGGCTCGGGTATACTGAGGGTCCGGGTATACTGTAGGCCCGGGTATACTGAGGGTCCGGGTATACTGAGGGTCCTGGTATACTGTAGGCTCCGGTATACTGAGGGTCCGGGCATACTGTAGGCTCGGGTATGCTGAGGGTCCGGGTATACTGTAGGGTCGGGTATATTGAGGGTCTGGGTATACTGTAGGCCCGGGCATACTGCAAGGCATAAGTTAGTATGCCACGTCCCTATAGCAGGGTAGGTTAATACAATAAGCCCCGTTATAAATTAGGTCTCAGATTATGGCACAGACTACATTCACACCGCACGCGCCAAGCGAAAGTGAGGCATGAGGATATCGACTCAACAACTCAACTCAACTCAACATTTATCTCAGGGATAACAGTTATGACTCGCATGTGCTTCCGTACAGTGCAGTAGTAAAGGTAGTTACATAACGGCTGGGCGCGGAGACACGGTGAACGCTTAGCACTACCGCCCCTCCCCCTCTCCGTGACACTTACCGGCGCAGTCCCCAGGCAGACCGCCCCACCGCTGGGTGGCCAGGCACACCACGCTGACCACCTGACGCCCCGCCCCCCTCCACCGCGTCACTTACCGGCGCAGTCCCCAGGCAGACCGCTCCACCGCTGGGTGGCCAGGCACACCACGGTGACCGCGTGACGCCCCCCTCCCCCCCCCCCTCCACCGTGACACTTACCGGCGCAGTCCCCGGGCAGACCGCTCCACCGCTGGGTGGCCAGGCACACCACGCTGACCACGTGACGCCCCCCCCCTCCACCATGTCACTTACCGGCGCAGTCCCCAGGCAGACCGCTCCACCGCTGGGTGGCCAGGCACACCACGCTGACCACGTGACGTCCCCCCCCCCCTCCACCGTGTCACTTACCGGCGCAGTCCCCAGGCAGACCGCTCCACCGCTGGGTGGCCAGGCACACCACGCTGACCACGTGAGGCCCCCCTCCCCCTCTGCCCCCCTCCACCGTGACACTTACCGGTGCAGTCCCCAGGCAGACCGCTCCACCGCTGGGTGGCCAGGCACACCACGCTGACCACGTGAGGCCCCCCTCCCCCTCTGCCCCCCTCCACCGTGACACTTACCGGTGCAGTCCCCAGGCAGACCGCTCTACCGCTGGGTGGCCAGGCACACCACGCTGACCACCTGACGCCCCCCCTCCACCGTGACACTTACCGGCACAGTCCCCAGGCAGACCGCTCTACCGCTGGGTGGCCAGGCACACCACGCTGACCACCTGACGCCCCCCCTCCACCGTGACACTTACCGGCACAGTCCCCAGGCAGACCGCTCTACCGCTGGGTGGCCAGGCACACCACGCTGACCACGTGATGCCCCCCTCCCCCCTCCACCGTGACACTTACCGGCGCAGTCCCCAGGCAGACCGCTCCACCGCTGGGTGGCCAGGCACACCACGCTGACCACGTGACGCCCCTCCCCCTCTCCGTGACACTTACCGGCACAGTCCCCAGGCAGACCGCTCCACCGCTGGGTGGCCAGGCACACCACGCTGACCGCGTGACGCCCCCCTCGCCCCCCCCCTCCACCGTGACACTTCCCGGCGCAGTCCCCGGGCAGACCGCTCCACCGCTGGGTGGCCAGGCACACCACGCTGACCACCTGACGCCCCCCCTCCACCGTGACACTTACCGGCACAGTCCCCAGGCAGACCGCTCCACCGCTGGGTGGCCAGGCACACCACGCTGACCACGTGACGCCCCGTCGCTAGGCGCAGGCTTCCCTGACACCGGTAGGTGATCACGGAGCCCACCGTTGTGTCCCGGCGGTCAGCGGCTCCCATGGCGACGACAGGGGGTGGGGGGCAGTGCAGCTCTGGCGGAGTGAACAGTAAAGTAAGACAATTTTGGAGATGGGGGGTGATCATACAGTGCTGCTCTGTACGCGGGTGAAGCAGTGTCGCACTGTAGGCCGGAGGCTTAGGGGGGTCAAACAATGTCACCCCGTACGTAGCCCCGAGTGCAGCAGTGTTGTTGAGGGGTAGGGTGGGGGGCTTATTGGGGTAGTTGGTGGGGACAGGAAATATTGGGTGTATATCGAACATAAAGATTCCTATGCGATAGCGGTACAGATGAACAGTTCAATGTCAGGAGCAATTCTAACATTATTTTTACAGAAACGGTTGTAGATATGATGGTAGCATGGGTACACCGTGACGCCACCCATCACGTCACCGTGACGCCACCCATCACGTCACCGTGACGCCACCCATGACGTCACCGTGACGCCACCCATCACGTCACCGTGACGCCACCCATGACGTCACCGTGACGCCACCCATGACGTCACCGTGACGCCACCCATCACGTCACCGTGACGCCACCCATGACGTCACCGTGACGCCACCCATCACGTCACCGTGACGCCACCCATCACGTCACTGTGACGCCACCCATCACGTCACCGTGACGCCACCCATCACGTCACCGTGATTCTACCCATCACGTCACCGTGACGCCACCCATCAAGTCACCGTGACGTCACCCATCACGTCACCGTGACGCCACCCATGACGTCACCATGATTCCGTCCATCCCATCACCGTGACACCATCCATCACGTCACCGTGACGCCACCCATCACGTCACCGTGATTCCACTCATCACGTCACCGTGACGCCACCCATCACGTCACCGTGACGCCACCCATCACGTCACCGTGACGCCACCCATCACGTCACCGTGACGCCACCCATCACGTCACCGTGATTCCACCCATCTCGTCACCGTGACGCCACCCATCACGTCACCGTGACGCCATCCATCACGTCACCGTGACGCCACCCATCACGTCACCATGATTCCGTCCATCCCATCACCGTGACACCATCCATCACGTCACCGTGACGGCACCCATCACGTCACCATGATTCCGTCCATCCCATCACCGTGACACCATCCATCACGTCACTGTGACGCCACCCATCACGTCACCATGATTCCGTCCATCCCATCACCGTGACACCATCCATCACGTCACCGTGACGCCACCCATCACGTCACCGTGACGCCACCCATCACGTCACCGTGACGCCACCCATCACGTCACCGTGACGCCACCCATCACGTCACCATGATTCCGTCCATCCCATCACCGTGACACCATCCATCACGTCACCGTGACGCCACCCATCACGTCACCGTGATTCCACCCATCCCATCACCGTGACGCCATCCATCACATCACCGTGACGCCACACATCACGTCACCGTGAAGCCACCCATCCAATAACCATGACGCCACTCGCCGCGTCACAGGGACGTCATTCACCGCTTCACAGTAACGTCACCCATCCCATCCCCGTGACGCCACCCATCACGTCACCGTGACGTCACTCACCGCGTCACAGTGACGTGACCCAACGTGACCCAACGTGACCCACCTTGGCAGGGGTTGACTTGGGGCCGCCACTGGCCGTCGGGGCGGCACTGACTGGTCCTCACTGCGCCTCCCTCCTGGAAGGCATGGCTGGGGGCGCACACCCACTGGGCCACAGCCGCCACGTGGCGCTGCGGGGCCTCGACACGCCCCCCCTTCCACACCGGCGGACCCTCACACCACCTCCGGGTAAATTCTGAAAACAAAACTCCAACTTTGTATCGGTTGTGTACCCATGGTTATAACTTGTTGTAAAGTGAGAATATGGACCGGTACACAGTGTCTTTTCAATGCCTGTTACGTACCAACCCGGTAAAGAATGTCAGAACTTCCATACAAGAACTTTGCTAACGGGACCCTAACAAACCGCCTGTTAAACTGTTCTTAATATAGTAAATTTTAAGCTTCCATTATAGCTCTTTAGATAACACACACGTAAAAAACTGACAAAATATGTATCTCTTTCCATGCCATCTGGGAAACGTCATGTATTTTTTTTTGTTAAAAAATTACGCGCAGCGCGCCGCAGGATATTTAGGAACGAATTACCAACATTGGTACATAATCCACAAGTTACTGGAAAACATAACCAAGGAAATGAAGGGCTTATCATAGCGACAACATGTTTTCACTCTCCCGACAGAGCGCTCGCTGTATTCGCCAGGTGGCAGCACAAGTTGAACGCGCAGACGACGGTTCACGGCAGACTGGTCAACAGTTCACAGCTTCGTTGACGTTATAACCTTTTTACATTATTATTTAGTCTAGATTTTGTAAATTTAGATCAAGGTTGATGATACATTAGGTGCTTAGGTCTCATTAGAAACATTTCACCTTACCACATAAGTTTAGTTTGTGTCACATTCAACTGGGTTTATTTGACAGTTGTCAGTTCATCACTGATATCACGTCATCAGGCGTCCGTGTAGGATGCGTCGAACAAGGTTGACCGATTCCTGGATTTGGACTAAGTTAGGATGACTTTCTTTTCGCCAATGTTAAAAACAGAAACTTACCTACTGAATCTCAGTGACTGAAGCAGCAGAACTTAATGTACGAAATTGGATTTAAGCTTAAGCAAAATTCAGACAAGAATAGGAAGTTATTAAAACTAAAAACTGTCTTAATACCCGGAGTTATTATTGTAATAGTTGTCTCAATACCTAAATACACACCTGCAGCTAAACTTATTAGTGGATTAACTTATCCACTAAACTTAGTGGATTAATGAGTAATGTATAACTTATCAGGGGTTCAGAAAATGGTTCTCACCAAGCAGTGGGGGTTAAACAAATGGTACCAAACAAATTCTATCGCTATGGTATGGAGCATTGGAGGCTACGCTCGTCTTTAGGTTTTACCTAGGACATATTACTTAAAGGAAAGTTTTTAGAGACATTTTTTGTTCTGTTCTGTGAATAACAATACCATAGCAGGGGCGGATCTAGGAATTTGAAAAGTGAAGCTTGCGACTGGGGGGGGGGGCATTCTTGAATCCGGGTATCTGAACCAACTCCATAGCAAGGCAGACGCCTGCGAGGATCGGGTGTTCTTACCCGAAGCACGCAGTGTCTATATTTGACGATGGATGTCGCCAGGGGTATCTGGAACGCTCCATAATCATTCTTTTTCACAGTTTTTCCTTTACTACCGTGGTAAGTTACCATAAAGCATCAGTCGTAAGGTACTTTTCCTTATTTGTTCATTGATGTAACGTCTACTCTTGGTGTAACGAAACATTGAAAAGAGCGAATTACCAGTATGGCAAGCCAAGGAATGAACATTAAGCAATCAAGGTATTTGTGGACAGATATGGGTCCTATTTTTAAAGAAAAAAGAGGGGGTGGGGTCCATGCTAAGATAGCACACAATTTGCATTAAAATTGGCCTCGTCTTTCGGGCCTACATTAATTGGCTTACTGTGAAGGTGAGGGTGCTACATTATTAAGTAAGCTTACATTATTAAATACAAGTCAGGCGCCCAGCGTCACTTACCTCCTGCCCCCAGTGTCACGGCCACTTCATGCGGTGTTGTCTCTGTGCTGGGTGGTCGCCCCCGGGCCGGTGTGGGTGTGACACCCCCCCACGGCGACACTGTCCCACCTGGCAACCACGAGCTGGGACCGGAAGTGGCACCCACCAAAGTGGTAGATTCACCGACCCGAAAGGCATTGTCAGTGGTCTGTGTCGTAGATTCACTGACATAGACTGTATTGTCACTGGTATGTAGCGTAGATTCACTGACATTTAATATATTGTCAGTGGTCTGTGTCGTAGATTCACTGACATTGATTGTATTGTCACTGGTTTGTGTCGTAGATTCACCGACATGGACTGTATTATCGCTGACTGGTGTTGGATATTGGCTTGTCATAACAATAGGTATCCGAGTTGTTGTTTTCAGGGAATCAACAGGCTCACTGGTAAATAATCCATTGGCGTGTTCTGTTCTGGTGTGGGACGCCACTGTGGTGGCTAAGGGCGCCACTGTGGTGCCAGGGGACGCCACTGTGGTGCCAGGGGACGCCACAGTGGTGCCAGGGGACGCCACAGTGGTGCCAGGGGACGCCACTGTGGTGCCAGGGGACGCCACTGTGGTGTCAGGGGACGCCACTGTGGTGCCAGGGGACGCCACTGTGGTGCCAGGAGGTGCCGCTGGGGTGGTAGGGGACGCCACTGCGCTGGTCGCGGGCCGTCCGGTAGCCCCTGGGGTCCCGCTGTACCACAGATACTGACTAGACGTCACCCCGGGCATCGCAGATGTCACATCATCTACAAAGATTTCATCACACCGATTGGATCTTACAACCTCAGGCAGACAACAGCCAATTATGCTAGTGCCTTACCACCACCAACCTAACATGGGTTTTAGAAATCGATGTAATCTCATCTTACAAACAATTGAAAAGAGCAACCAAGAAGTTACCTCCCAAACGTCTTACCTGTACAGTGGGTGGAGACATTGCAGAGTACAGTGGGTGGAGACATTCCAGACGTCTTACCTGTACAGTGGGTGGAGACATTCCAGACGTCTTACCTGCACAGTCAGAGGAGACATTCCAGACGTCTTACCTGTACAGTGGGTGGAGACATTCCAGACGTCTAACCTGTACAGTCAGAGGAGACATTCCAGACGTCTTACCTGTACAGTGGGTGAGGACATTCCAGACGTTTTACCTGTACAGTGGGTGGAGACATTGCAGACGTCTTACCTGTACAGTGGGTGGAGACATTGCAGACGTCTTACCTGTACAGTGGGTGGAGACATTCCAGACGTCTTACCTGCAGTCAGAGGAGACATTCCAGACGTCTTACCTGTACAGTGGGTGGAGACATTCCAGACGTCTTACCTGTACAGTCAGAGGAGACATTCCAGACGTCTTACCTGTACAGTGGGTGGAGACATTCCAGACGTCTTACCTGTACAGTGGGTGGAGACATTCCAGACGTCTTACCTGTACAGTGGGTGGGGACATTCCACACGTCTTACCCAGTACAGTGGGTGAGGACATTCCAGACGTCTTACCTGTACAGTGGGTGGAGACATTCCAGACGTCTTACCTGCACAGTCAGAGGAGACATTCCAGACGTCTTACCTGTACAGTGGGTGGAGACATTCCAGACGTCTAACCTGTACAGTCAGAGGAGACATTCCAGACGTCTTACCTGTACAGTGGGTGAGGACATTCCAGACGTTTTACCTGTACAGTGGGTGGAGACATTGCAGACGTCTTACCTGTACAGTGGGTGGAGACATTGCAGACGTCTTACCTGTACAGTGGGTGGAGACATTCCAGACGTCTTACCTGCAGTCAGAGGAGACATTCCAGACGTCTTACCTGTACAGTGGGTGGAGACATTCCAGACGTCTTACCTGTACAGTCAGAGGAGACATTCCAGACGTCTTACCTGTACAGTGGGTGGAGACATTCCAGGCGTCTTACCTGTACAGTGGGTGGAGACATTCCAGACGTCTTACCTGTACAGTGGGTGGAGACATTCCAGACGTCTTACCTGTACAGTGGGTGGAGACATTCCAGACGTCTTACCTGTACAGTGGGTGGGGACATTCCACACGTCTTACCCAGTACAGTGGGTGAGGACATTCCAGACGTCTTACCTGTACAGTGGGTGCAGACATTCCAGACGTCTTACCTGTACAGTGGGTGGAGACATTCCAGACGTCTTACCTGCAGTCAGAGGAGACATTCCAGACGTCTTACCTGTACAGTGGGTGGAGACATTCCAGACGTCTTACCTGTACAGTCAGAGGAGACATTGCAGACGTCTTACCTGTACAGTCAGAGGAGACATTCCAGACGTCTTACCTGTACAGTGGGTGAGGACATTCTAGACGTCTTACCTGTACAGTGGGTGGAGACATTCCAGACGTCTTACCTGTACAGTTGGTGGAGACATTCCAGACGTCTTACCTGTACAGTGGGTGGAGACATTCCAGACGTCTTACCTGTACAGTGGGTGGGGACATTCCAGACGTCTTACCTGTACAGTGGGTGAGGACATTCCAGACGTCTTACCTGTACAGTCAGAGGAGACATTCCAGACGTCTTACCTGTACAGTGGGTGAGGACATTCCAGACGTTTTACCTGTACAGTGGGTGGAGACATTCCAGACGTCTTACCTGTACAGTGGGTGGAGACATTCCAGACGTCTTACCTGTACAGTGGGTGACGACATTCCAGATGTCTTACCTGTACAGTCAGAGGAGACATTCCAGACGTCTTACCTATACAGTGGGTGGAGACATTGCAGACGTCTTACCTGTACAGTGGGTGGAGACATTCCAGACGTCTTACCTGTACAGTGGGTGGAGACATTCCAGACGTCTTACCTATACAGTAGGTGCAGACATTCCAGACGTCTTACCTGTACAGTGGGTGGAAACATTCCAGACGTCTTACATGTACAGTGGGTGCAGACATTCCAGACGTCTTACCTGTACAGTCAGAGGAGACATTCCAGACGTCTTACCTGTACAGTCAGAGGAGACATTCCAGACGTCTTACCTGTACAGTGGGTGGAGACATTCCAGACGTCTTACCTGTACAGTGGGTGGAGACATTGCAGACGTCTTACCTGTACAGTGGGTGGAGACATTCCAGACGTCTTACCTGTACAGTCAGCGGAGACATTGCAGACGTCTTACCTGTACAGTGGGTGGAGACATTCCAGACGTCTTACCTATACAGACAGAAGAGATATTCCAGATTCCGACGGCGTCGTTGGCTCTGGATGTGACGCACGTGGCCTCCAATGACGTCGCTCCCCCGGGGAACGCCAGGTTACCAAGGCACGTGTAGGCAGAGCGACACCCGAGGAGATGACAGGACGCTGTCCACGAGGAATTAGCCACATCTGCAGGCTGGCCACAGCTTATGTCTGTAAACAAGGTCAATGATGGTCTATCTGCAGGCTGGCCACAGCTTATGTCTGTAAACAAGGTCAATGATGGTCTATCTGCAGGCTGGCCACAGCTTATGTCTGTAAACAAGGTCAATGATGGTCTATCTGCAGGCTGGCCACAGCTTATGTCTGTAAACAAGGTCAATGATGGTCTATCTGCAGGCTGGCCACAGCTTATGTCTGTAAACAAGGTCAATGATGGTCTATCTGCAGGCTGGCCACAGCTTATGTCTGTAAACAAGGTCAATGATGGTCTATCTGCAGGCTGGCCACAACTTATGTCTGTAAACAAGGTCAATGATGGTCTATCTGCAGGCTGGCCACAGCTTATGTCTGTACACAAGGTCAATGATGGTCTATCTGCAGGCTGGCCACAGCTTATGTCTGTAAACAAGGTCAATGATGGTCTATCTGCAGGCTGGCCACAGCTTATGTCTGTAAACAAGGTCAATGATGGTATATCTGCAGGCTGGCCACAGCTTATGTCTGTAAACAAGGTCAATGATGGTCTATCTGCAGGCTGGCCACAGCTTATGTCTGTAAACCAGGTCAATGATGGTCTATCTGCAGGCTGGCTACAGCTTATGTCTGTAAACAAGGTCAATGATGGTCTATCTGCAGGCTGGCCACAGCTTATGTCTGTAAACAAGGTCAATGATGGTCTATCTGCGGGCTGGCCACAGCTTATGTCTGTAAACAAGGTCAATGATGGTCTATCTGCAGGCTGGCCACAGCTTATGTCTGTAAACAAGGTCAATGATGGTCTGTCTGCATGCTGGCTACAGCTTATGTCTGTAAACAAGGTCAATGATGGTCTATTTGCAAGCTGGCCACAGCTTATGTCTGTAAACAAATAGCCGATCAGCTAAATTAACTCAATTCACTGACGATAGCACTCTGCTATTAGAAGATGCCAGTCAGATAAACCATGCACTGGAAGAGATAGATACATTTAGTAAAGTAGCGGCATCTTGGGTAAAGAGGATAATCTATAGCGAAGAAAATTGGAACTTTCTAGCCAGAGCACATTTAAACACCCTGGGTCAAGATTATCTCTGCCTGGTTAATAGAGCGCCATCCTGTGTATTTTTAAACGAACACATTTACGAATGTAACGCTTTGGGGTATATGCTGAGTTGGCTCGCCGTTTTACACACATTTCTCTGACCGCTGGATTGCCGCCCGATGCCATGAGCAGCCACGCATCAGCCATTCTGGGCTGACATATCTGACTGGACGAATGCCGCGAACAACGCATCAGCCATTCTGGGCTGACATATCTGACTGAACAAATGCCGCGAACAACGCATCAGCCATTCTGGGCTGACATATCTGACTGAACAAATGCCGCGAACAACGCATCAGCCATTCTGGGCTGACATATCTGACTGAACAAATGCCGCTAACAACGCATCAGCCATTCTGGGCTGACATATCTGACTGGACGAATGCCGCGAACAACGCATCAGCCATTCTGGGCTGACATATCTGACTGGACGAATGCCGCGAACAACGCATCAGCCATTCTGGGCTGACATATCTGACTGAACAAATGCCGCGAACAACGCATCAGCCATTCTGGGCTGACATATCTGACTGAACAAATGCCGCGAACAACGCATCAGCCATTCTGGGCTGACATATCTGACTGAACAAATGCCGCGAACAACGCATCAGCCATTCTGGGCTGACATATCTGACTGAACAAATGCCGCTAACAACGCATCAGCCATTCTGGGCTGACATATCTGACTGGACGAATGCCGCGAACAACGCATCAGCCATTCTGGGCTGACATATCTGACTGGACGAATGCCGCGAACAACGCATCAGCCATTCTGGGCTGACATATCTGACTGAACAAATGCCGCGAACAACGCATCAGCCATTCTGGGCTGACATATCTGACTGAACAAATGCCGCGAACAACGCATCAGCCATTCTGGGCTGACATATCTGACTGAACAAATGCCGCTAACAACGCATCAGCCATTCTGGGCTGACATATCTGACTGGACGAATGCCGCGAACAACGCATCAGCCATTCTGGGCTGACATATCTGACTGAACAAATGCCGCGAACAACGCATCAGCCATTCTGGGCTGACATATCTGACTGAACAAATGCCGCGAACAACGCATCAGCCATTCTGGGCTGACATATCTGACTGAACAAATGCCGCGAACAACGCATCAGCCATTCTGGGCTGACATATCTGACTGGACGAATGCCGCGAACAACGCATCAGCCATTCTGGGCTGACATATCTGACTGAACAAATGCCGCGAACAACGCATCAGCCATTCTGGGCTGACATATCTGACTGAACAAATGCCGCGAACAACGCATCAGCCATTCTGGGCTGACATATCTGACTGAACAAATGCCGCTAACAACGCATCAGCCATTCTGGGCTGACATATCTGACTGGACGAATGCCGCGAACAACGCATCAGCCATTCTGGGCTGACATATCTGACTGAACAAATGCCGCGAACAACGCATCAGCCATTCTGGGCTGACATATCTGACTGAACAAATGCCGCGAACAACGCATCAGCCATTCTGGGCTGACATATCTGACTGAACAAATGCCGCTAACAACGCATCAGCCATTCTGGGCTGACATATCTGACTGGACGAATGCCGCGAACAACGCATCAGCCATTCTGGGCTGACATATCTGACTGGACGAATGCCGCTAACAACGCATCAGCCATTCTGGGCTGACATATCTGACTGGACGAAAGCCGCTAACAACGCATCAGCCATTCTGGGCTGACATATCTGACTGGACGAATGCCGCTAACAACGCATCAGCCATCCTAGGCTGACATATCTGACTGGACGAATGCCGCGAACAACGCATCAGCCATTCTGGGCTGACATATCTGACTGGACGAATGCCGCGAACAACGCATCAGCCATTCTGGGCTGACATATCTGACTGGACGAATGCCGCTAACCACGCATCAGCCATCCTAGGCTGACATATCTGACTGGACGAATGCCGCGAACAACGCATCAGCCATCCTAGGCTGACATATCTGACTGGACGAATGCCGCTAACAACGCATCAGCCATCCTAGGCTGACATATCTGACTGGACGAATGCCGCGAACAACGCATCAGTCTCTGCTGACATATCTGACTGGACGAATGCCGCGAACAACGCATCAGCCATTCTGGGCTGACATATCTGACTGGACGAATGCCGCGAACAACGCATCAGCCATTCTGGGCTGACATATCTGACTGGACGAATGCCGCGAACAACGCATCAGCCATTCTGGGCTGACATATCTGACTGGACGAATGCCGCTAACCACGCATCAGCCATCCTAGGCTGACATATCTGACTGGACGAATGCCGCGAACAACGCATCAGCCATCCTAGGCTGACATATCTGACTGGACGAATGCCGCTAACAACGCATCAGCCATCCTAGGCTGACATATCTGACTGGACGAATGCCGCGAACAACGCATCAGTCTCTGCTGACATATCTGACTGGACGAATGCCGCGAACAACGCATCAGCCATTCTGGGCTGACATATCTGACTAAACGAATGCCGCGAACAACGCATCAGCCATTCTGGGCTGACATATTTGACTGGAAAAATGCCGCGAACAACGCATCAGCCATTCTGGGCTGACATATCTGACTGGACGAATGCCGCTAACAACGCATTTAGCCATTCTGGGCTGACATATCTGATTGGACGAATGCCGCGAACAACGCATCAGCCATTCTGGCCTGACATATCTGACTGGACGAATGCCGCTAACAACGCATCAGCCATTCTGGGCTGACATGTCTGACTAAACGAATGTCGCGAACAACGCATCAGCCATTCTGGGCTGACATATCTGACTGGACGAATGCCGCGAACAACGCATCAGCCATTCTGGGCTGACATATCTGACTAAACGAATGTCGCGAACAACGCATCAGCCATTCTGGGCTGACATATCTGACTGGACGAATGCCGCGAACAACGCATCAGCCATTCTGGGCTGACACATCTGACTGAAGGAATGCCGCTAACAATGCATCAGCCATTCTGGGCTGACATATCTGACTGAACAAATGCCGCTAACAACGCATCAGCCATTCTGGGCTGACATATCTGACTGGACGAATGCCGCGAACAACGCATCAGCCATTCTGGGCTGACATATCTGACTGGACGAATGCCGCTAACAACGCATCAGCCATTCTGGGCTGACATATCTGACTGGACGAAAGCCGCTAACAACGCATCAGCCATTCTGGGCTGACATATCTGACTGGACGAATGCCGCTAACAACGCATCAGCCATCCTAGGCTGACATATCTGACTGGACGAATGCCGCGAACAACGCATCAGCCATTCTGGGCTGACATATCTGACTGGACGAATGCCGCGAACAACGCATCAGCCATTCTGGGCTGACATATCTGACTGGACGAATGCCGCTAACCACGCATCAGCCATCCTAGGCTGACATATCTGACTGGACGAATGCCGCGAACAACGCATCAGCCATCCTAGGCTGACATATCTGACTGGACGAATGCCGCTAACAACGCATCAGCCATCCTAGGCTGACATATCTGACTGGACGAATGCCGCGAACAACGCATCAGTCTCTGCTGACATATCTGACTGGACGAATGCCGCGAACAACGCATCAGCCATTCTGGGCTGACATATCTGACTAAACGAATGCCGCGAACAACGCATCAGCCATTCTGGGCTGACATATCTGACTGGAAAAATGCCGCGAACAACGCATCAGCCATTCTGGGCTGACATATCTGACTGGACGAATGCCGCTAACAACGCATTTAGCCATTCTGGGCTGACATATCTGATTGGACGAATGCCGCGAACAACGCATCATCCATTCTGGCCTGACATATCTGACTGGACGAATGCCGCTAACAACGCATCAGCCATTCTGGGCTGACATGTCTGACTAAACGAATGTCGCGAACAACGCATCAGCCATTCTGGGCTGACATATCTGACTGGACGAATGCCGCGAACAACGCATCAGCCATTCTGGGCTGACATATCTGACTAAACGAATGTCGCGAACAACGCATCAGCCATTCTGGGCTGACATATCTGACTGGACGAATGCCGCGAACAACGCATCAGCCATTCTGGGCTGACACATCTGACTGAACGAATGCCGCTAACAATGCATCAGCCATTCTGGGCTGACATATCTGACTGGACGAATGCCGCGAACAACGCATCAGCCATTCTGGGCTGACATATCTGACTGGACGAATGCCGCCAACAACGCATCAGCCGTTCTGGGCTGACACATCTGACTGAACGAATGCCGCTAACAATGCATCAGCCATTCTGGGCTGACATATCTGACTGGACGAATGCCGCGAACAACGCATCAGCCATTCTGGGCTGACATATCTGACTAAACGAATGCCGCTAACAACGCATCAGCCATTCTGGGCTGACATATCTGACTGGACGAATGCCGCTAACAACGCATCAGCCATTCTGGGCTGACATATCTGACTGGACGAATGCCGCGAACAACGCATCAGCCATTCTGGGCTGACATATCTGACTGGACGAATGCCGCGAACAACGCATCAGCCATTCTGGGCTGACATATCTGACTGGACGAATGCCGCGAACAACGCATCAGCCATTCTGGGCTGACATATCTGACTGGACGAATGCCGCGAACAACGCATCAGCCATTCTGGGCTGACATATCTGACTAAACGAATGCCGCGAACAACGCATCAGCCATTCTGGGCTGACATATCTGACTAAACGAATGCCGCTAACAACGCATCAGCCATTCTGGGCTGACATATCTGACTGGACGAATGCCGCTAACAACGCATCAGCCATTCTGGGCTGACATATCTGACTGAACGAATGCCGCGAACAACGCATCAGCCATTCTGGGCTGACATATCTGACTAAACGAATGCCGCGAACAACGCATCAGCCATTCTGGGCTGACATATCTGACTGGACGAATGCCGCGAAGAACGCATCAGCCATTCTGGGCTGACATATCTGACTGGACGAATGCCGCGAACAACGCATCAGCCATTCTGGGCTGACATATCTGACTGGACGAATGCCGCGAACAACGCATCAGCCATTCTGGGCTGACATATCTGACTGGACGAATGCCGCGAACAACGCATCAGCCATTCTGGGCTGACATGTCTGACTGAAGGAGGTGCATCGAACTCTTAGCTGAACCTTTACAATAATCTGTTGCCCTGGTGTATCACGTGACCAGGTGAATGGGCAGGCCTTTCTCCAGCATTATGAGCCGTGACATCTGTCGATGACGTCTCCATTCAGCGCGCCGGGACTGATACATTTTAGATTTCCGGAGTTAACCATGTTATTCTGGGGCTCAATATATTGCTTCAATGGGCCGCGCATGACAAAAGCCCCGGCATCAAAGAGTGATCATGCCTCTCACTTGAGCCGTGTGCGATCGATGTCCTAGTGGGATGCTGTCATTGACAACCGCCCCCATTGTGACCCGGCACCCACCTCAAGCCGTGTTTTATTTAAGGCGTCACACCACAGCCTCTAACCAAGGAATGGATGGCGGGGCGGGGCACCAGGGGTGGGGTGGGGTGCTGGTGGGGCGAGTGCGACGCGGCACGGAGCGAGGGGGGGAATGGGGCGGGGCGAGTGCGTGGCGGGGCGGGGCGGGCGGGGCGGGGCGGGGTGGGATGGAGTGGGATGGGGTGGGGCGAGTGTGTGGCGGAGTGAGCGCCCCGCCCCATCCCATCCCCTGATGACTGTGGACACACCTTCCTTAGACCACCTAGTACCCACCCTGATGACTGTGGACACACCTTCCTTAGACCACCTAGTACCCACCCTGATGACTGTAGAAACACCTTCCTTAGACCACCTAGTGCCCACCCTGATGACTGTAGACACACCTTCCTTAGACCACCTAGTACCCACCCTGATGACTGTGGACACACCTTCCTTAGACCACCTAGTACCCACCCTGATGACTGTAGATACACCTTCCTTAGACCACCTAGTACCCACCCTGATGACTGTAGATACACCTTCCTTAGACCACCCAGTGCCCACCCTGATGACTGTAAACACACCTTCCTTAGACCACCTAGCACCCATCCTGATGACTGTAGACACACCTTCCTTAGACCACCTAGTACCCCCCCTGATGACTGTAGATACACCTTCTTTAGACCACCTAGTACCCACCCTGATGACTGTAGACACACCTTCCTTAGACCACCTAGTACCCACCCTGATGACTGTAGACACACCTTCCTTAGACCACCTAGTACCCACCCTGATGACCGTAGATACACCTTCCTTAGACCACCCAGTGCCCACCCTGATGACTGTAGACACACCTTCCTTAGACCACCTAGTACCCACCCTGATGACTGTGGACACACCTTCCTTAGACCACCTAGTGCCCACCCTGATGACTGTAGACACACCTTCTTTAGACCACCTAGTGCCCACCCTGATGACTGTAAACACACCTTCCTTAGACCACCTAGTACCCACCCTGATGACTGTGGACACACCTTCCTTAGACCACCTAGTACCCCCCTGATGACTGTGGACACACCTTCCTTAGACCACCTAGTGCCCACCCTGATGACTGTAGACACACCTTCCTTAGACCACCTAGTACCCACCCTGATGACTGTGGACACGCCTTCCTTTGACCACCAAGTACCCACCCTGATGACTGTAGACACACCTTCCTTAGACCACCTAGTGCCCACCCTGATGACTGTAGTCACACCTTCCTTAGACCACCTAGTGCCCACCCTGATGACTGTAGACACACCTTCCTTAGACCACCTAGTACCCACCCTGATGACTGTGGACACACCTTCCTTAGACCACCTAGTACCCACCCCGATGACTGTAGATACACCTTCCTTAGACCACCTAGCACCCACCCTGATGACTGTAGACACACCTTCCTTAGACCACCCAGTACCCACCCTGATGACTGTAGACACACCTTCCTTAGACCACCCAGTACCCACCCTGATGACTGTAGACACACCTCCCTTAGACCACCTAGTACCCACCCTGATGACTGTAGATACACCTTCCTTAGACCACCTAGTACCCACCCTGATGACTGTAGACACACCTTCCTCTGACCACCTAGTACCCACCTTGATGACTGTAGACACACCTTCCTTAGACCACCTAGTACCTACCCTGATGACTGTAGACACCTTCCTTAGACCACCCAGTGCCCACCCTGATGACTGTAGACACACCTTCCTTAGACCACCTAGTACCCACCGTGATGACTGTAGACATACCTTAGTTAGACCACCTAGTGCCCACCCTGATGACTGTAGATACACCTTCCTTAGACCACCTAGTACCCACTCTGATGACTGTGGACACACCTTCCTCAGACCACCTAGTACCCACCCTGATGACTGTAGACACACCTTCCTTAGACCACCTAGTACCCACCCTGATGACTGTAGACACACCTTCCTTAGACCACCTAGTGCCCACCCTGATGACTGTATACACACCTTCCTTAGACCAGCTAGTACCCACTCTGATGACTGTGGACACACCTTCCTCAGACCACCTAGTACCCACCCTGATGACTGTAGACACACCTTCCTTAGACCACCTAATACCCACCCTGATGACTGTAGATACACCTTCCTTAGACCACCTAGTACCCACCCTGACGACTGTAGACACACCTTCCTTAGACCACCCAGTGCCCACCCTGATGACTGTAAACACACCTTCCTTAGACCACCCAGTGCCCACCCTGATGACTGTAGATACACCTTCCTTAGACCACCTAGTACCCACCCTGATGACTGTAGACACACCTTCCTTAGACCACCTAGTACCTACCCTGATGACTGTAGACACACCTTCCTTAGACCACCTAGTACCCACCCTGATGACTGTAGACACACCTTCCTTAGACCACCTAGTGCCCACCCTGATGACTGTATACACACCTTCCTTAGACCACCTAGTACCCACTCTGATGACTGTGGACACACCTTCCTCAGACCACCTAGTACCCACCCTGATGACTGTAGACACACCTTCCTTAGACCACCTAGTACCCAAGCTGATGACTGTAGATACACCTTCCTTAGACCACCTAGTACCCACCCTGATGACTGTAGACACACCTTCCTTAGACCACCTAGTGCCCACCCTGATGACTGTAGACACACCTTCCTTAGACCACCCAGTGCCCACCCTGATGACTGTAGATACACCTTCCTTAGACCACCTAGTACCCACCCTGATGACTGTAGACACACCTTCCTTAGACCACCTAGTACCCACCCTGATGACTGTAGACACACCTTCCTTAGACCACCTAGTACCCACCCTGATGACTGTAGACACACCTTCCTTAGACCACCTAGTACCCACCCTGATGACTGTAGACACACCTTCCTTAGACCACCTAGTGCCCACCCTGATGACTGTAGACACACCTTCCTTAGACCACCTAGTACCCACCCTGATGACTGTAGACACACCTTCCTTAGACCACCTAGTACCCACCCTGATGACTGTAGATACACCTTCCTTAGACCAACTAGTACCCACCCTGATGATTGTAGACACACCTTCCTTAGACCACCTAGTACCCACCCTGATGACTGTAGATACACCTTCCTTAGACCACCTAGTACCCACCCTGATGACTGCAGACACACCTTCCTTAGACCACCTAGTACCCAGCCTGATGACTGTAGACACACCTTCCTTAGACCACCTAGTGCCCACCCTGATGACTGTAGACACACCTTCCTTAGACCACCTAGTACCCACCCTGATGACTGTAGACACACCTTCCTTAGACCACCTAGTATCCACCCTGATGACTGTAGATACACCTTCCTTAGACCACCTAGTACTCACCCTGATGACTGTAGACACACCTTAAATAGACCACCTAGTACCCACCCTGATGACTGTAGATACACCTTCCTTAGACCACCTAGTATCCACCCTGATGACTGTGGACACACCTTCCTTAGACCACCTAGTACCCACCCTGATGACTGTAGACACACCTTCCTTAGACCACCTAGTACCCACCCTGATGACTGTAGACACGCTTTCCTTAGACCACCTAGTACCCACCCTGATGACTGTAGACACACCTTCCTTAGACCACCCAGTACCCACCCAGATGACTGTAGACACACCTTCCTTAGACCACCTAGTACCCACCCTGATGATTGTAGACACACCTTCTTTAGACCACTCAGTACCCACCTTGTAACATGAGATGCTACTTAACCGTTGATTCCCGTGGACATACCTTCGCATGTCCTTGACATTGAGGCATTCCAGGATCCGTAGAGACCCGAGGGGTCCAGACTACATCGCAAGGATTGCGTCCTGGTGGAGGGCGCGGTGTTGGTGAACCTCTGTCCCAGCGGACACTCGTAGGAGGCCCAGCCATTCACCCGCGTGTCGCCGGTCAGCACAGCCCCGCCAGTCAGGTTGTCACAGCGGATCTCTACAAAGACAGACTGATGTCAGGTTGTCACAGCGAATCTCTACAAAGACAGACTGACATCAGGTTGTCACATCAGATCTCAGGTTGTCACAGCGGATCTCTACAAAGACAGACTGATGTCAGGTTGTCACAGCCGATCTCTACAAAGACAGACTGATGTCAGGTTGTCACAGCGGATCTATACAAAGACAGACGGATGTCAGGTTGTCACAGCAGATCTCTACAAAGACATACTGATGTCAGGTTGTCACAGCAGATCTCTACAAAGACAGACTGATGTCAGGTTGTCACAGCGGATCTCTACAAAGACAGACTGATGTCAGGTTGTCACAGCAGATCTCTACAAAGACAGACTGATGTCAGGTTGTCACAGCGGATCCATACAAAGACAGACTGATGTCAGGTTGTCACAGCAGATCTCTACAAAGACAGACTGATGTCAGGTTGTCACAGCAGATCTCTACAAAGACAGACTGATGTCAGGTTGTCACAGCGGATCTATACAAAGACAGACGGATGTCAGGTTGTCACAGCAGATCTCTACAAAGACATACTGATGTCAGGTTGTCACAGCGGATCTGTACAAAGACAGACTGATGTCAGGTTATCACAGCAGATCTCTACAAAGACAGACTGATGTCAGGTTGTCACAGCGGATCTATACAAAGACAGACTGATGTCAGGTTGTCACAGCAGATCTCTACAAAGACAGACTGATGTCAGGTTGTCACAGCGGATCTATACAAAGACAGACTGATGTCAGGTTGTCACAGCAGATCTCTACAAAGACAGACTGATGTCAGGTTGTCACAGCAGATCTCTACAAAGACAGACTGATGTCAGGTTGTCACAGCGAATCTCTACAAAGACAGACTGACATCAGGTTGTCACATCAGATCTACTCTACAAAGACAGACTGATGTCAGGTTGTCACAGCGGATCTCTACAAAGACAGACTGATGTCAGGTTGTCACAGCCGATCTCTACAAAGACAGACTGATGTCAGGTTGTCACAGCGGATCTATACAAAGACAGACTGATGTCAGGTTGTCACAGCAGATCTCTACAAAGACAGACTGATGTCAGGTTGTCACAGCGGATCTGTACAATAACTGACTGATGTCAGGTTGTCACAGCAGATCTCTACAAAGACAGACTGATGTCAGGTTGTCACAGCGGATCTATACAAAGACAGACTGATGTCAGGTTGTCACAGCAGATCTCTACAAAGACAGACTGATGTCAGGTTGTCACAGCGGATCTATACAAAGACAGACTGATGTCAGGTTGTCACAGCCGATCTCTACAAAGACAGACTGATGTCAGGTTGTCACAGCGGATCTCTACAAAGACAGACTGATGTCAGGTTGTCACAGCGGATCTCTACAAAGACAGACTGGTGTCAGGTTGTCACAGCGGATCTCTACAAAGACAGACTGATGTCAGGTTGTCACAGCGGATCTCTACAAAGAAGTCGCAACATTAGCCCGTTAACGTGGAAGCACTGTACCTTCACAACCTCTGATTTCTATGTTGGCGATCTCACAACATGGCACCGTGAAGGTCAAGGCGTCATCCTCGGTGACCTTGAACCCGCTGTTGCATGTAAAGGTGACGGTGTGATTCGTCCAATCCACCAGACCGCCATTCCACACGTTGGCTATAGGCAGTTCGCTCACGCTGGTACACACGTCCACTGCAAGGTAAAGGCAGGGTCATTAGGCAGTCCCTGGGCTCGCACAGTCCCTTGCACTCACCCAGCATTCCCTGGGCTCCCACCGTCCCTGGCACTCACCCAGCATTCCCTGGGCTCCCACCGTCCCTGGCACTCACCCAGCAGTCCCTGGGCTCCCACAGTCCCTTGCACTCACCCAGCATTCCCTCGGCTCCCACCGTCCCTGGCACTCACCCAGCAGTCCCTGGGCTCCCACAGTCCCTGGCATTCACCCAGCAGTCCCTGGGCTCCCACAGTCCCTGGCACTCACCCAGCAGTCTCTGGGCTCCCACAGTCCCTGGCACTCACCCAGCGGCCCCTGGGCTCCCACAGTCCCTGGCACTCACCCAGCAGTCCCTGACACACGTAGGGCAGAGTGAGGAAGCAGTCCCTGGGCTCCCACAGCCCCTGGCACTCACCCAGCGGCCCCTGGGCTCTCGCACTCCCTGGCACTCACCCAGCAGTCCCTGGGCTCGCACAGTCCCTTCCACTCACCCAGCATTCCCTGGGCTCCCACCGTCCTTTGCACTCACCCAGCATTCCCTGGGCTCCCACAGTCCCTGGCACTCACCCAGCGGCCCCTGGGCTCTCGCACTCCCTGGCACTCACCCAGCAGTCCCTGGGCTCGCACAGTCCCTTCCACTCACCCAGCATTCCCTGGGCTCCCACCGTCCCTTGCACTCACCCAGCATTCCCTGGGCTCCCACAGTCCCTTGCACTCACCCAGCAGTCCCTGGGCTCCCACAGCCCCTGGCACTCACCCAGCGGCCCCTGGGCTCTCGCACTCCCTGGCACTCACCCAGCAGTCCCTGGGCTCGCACAGTCCCTTCCACTCACCCAGCATTCCCTGGGCTCCCACCGTCCCTTGCACTCACCCAGCATTCCCTGGGCTCCCACAGTCCCTTGCACTCACCCAGCAGTCCCTGGGCTCCCACCGTCCCTGGCACTCACTCAGCAGTCCCTGGGCTCCCACAGTCCCTTGCACTCACCCAGCATTCCCTGGGCTCCCACCGTCCCTTGCACTCACCCAGCATTCCCTGGGCTCCCACAGTCCCTTGCACTCACCCAGCAGTCCCTGGGCTCCCACCGTCCCTTGCACTCACCCAGCATTCCCTGGGCTCCCACAGTCCCTTGCACTCACCCAGCATTCCCTGGGCTCCCACCGTCCCTTGCACTCACCCAGCATTCCCTGGGCTCCCACAGTCCCTTGCACTCACCCAGCAGTCCCTGGGCTCCCACCGTCCCTGGCACTCACTCAGCAGTCCCTGGGCTCCCACAGTCCCTGGCACTCACCCAGCATTCCCTGGGCTCCCACCGTCCCTGGCACTCACTCAGCAGTCCCTGGGCTCCCACAGTCCCTGGCACTCACCCAGCCGTCCCTGGGCTCCCACAGCCCCTGGGCTCCCACAGTCCCTGGCACTCACCCAGCAGTCCCTGACACACGTAGGGCAGAGTGAGGAAGCAGTCCCTGGGCTCCCACAGCCCCTGGCACTCACCCAGCGGCCCCTGGGCTCTCGCACTCCCTGGCACTCACCCAGCAGTCCCTGGGCTCGCACAGTCCATTCCACTCACCCAGCATTCCCTGGGCTCCCACCGTCCCTTGCACTCACCCAGCATTCCCTGGGCTCCCACAGTCCCTTGCACTCACCCAGCATTCCCTGGGCTCCCACAGTCCCTGGCACTCACCCAGCCGTCCCTGGGCTCCCACAGCCCCTGGGCTCCCACAGTCCCTGGCACTCACCCAGCGGTCCCTGACACACGTAGGGCAGGGTGAGGAAGCAGTCCCTGGGCTCTCGCACTCCCTGGCACTTGCCCAGCCGTCCCTGGGCTCCCACAGCCCCTAGGCTCCCACAGTCCCTGGCACTCACCCAGCCGTCCCTGGGCTCCCACAGCCCCTGGCACTCACCCAGCCGTCCCTGGGCTCCCACAGCCCCTGGGCTCCCACAGTCCCTGGCACTCACCCAGCGGTCCCTGACACACGTAGGGCAGGGTGAGGAAGCAGTCCCTGGGCTCTCGCACTCCCTGGCACTCACCCAGCCGTCCCTGGGCTCCCACAGCCCCTGGCACTCACCCAGCCGTCCCTGGGCTCCCACAGCCCCTGGGCTCCCACAGTCCCTGGCACTCACCCAGCGGTCCCTGACACACGTAGGGCAGGGTGAGGAAGCAGTCCCTGGGCTCTCGCACTCCCTGGCACTCACCCAGCCGTCCCTGGGCTCCCACAGCCCCTGGGCTCCCACAGCCCCTGGCACTCACCCAGCCGTCCCTGGGCTCCCACAGCCCCTGGGCTCCCACAGTCCCTGGCACTCACCCAGCAGTCCCTGACACACGTAGGGCCGGGTGAGGAAGCAGTCCCTGGGCTCTCGCACTCCCTGGCACTCACCCAGCAGTCCCTGGGCTCTCGCACTCCCTGGCACTCACCTAGCAGTCCCTGGGCTCCCACAGCCCTTGGCACTCACCCAGCGGCCCCTGGGCTCCCACAGCCTCTGGCACTCACCCAGCAGTCCCTGACACACGTAGGGCCGGGTGAGGAGGCAGTCCCTGGGCTCCCACAGTCCCTGGCACTCACCCAGCAGTCCCTGGGCTCACACAGCCTCTGGCACTCACCCAGCAGCCCCTGGGTTCCCACAGCCCCTGGCACTCACCCAGCAGTCCCTGACACACGTAGGGCCGGGTGAGGAGGCAGTCCCTGAGCTCTCGCACTCCCTGGCACTCACCCAGCAGTCCCTGGGCTCCCACAGCCCCTGGCACTCACCCAGCGGCCCCTGGGCTCCCACAGCCTCTGGCACTCACCCAGCAGCCCCTGGGTTCCCACAGCCCCTGGCACTCACCCAGCAGTCCCTGACACACGTAGGGCCGGGTGAGGAGGCAGTCCCTGAGCTCTCGCACTCCCTGGCACTCACCCAGCAGTCCCTGGGCTCCCACAGCCCCTGGCACTCACCCAGCGGCCCCTGGGCTCCCACAGCCTCTGGCACTCACCCAGCAGCCCCTGGGTTCCCACAGCCCCTGGCACTCACCCAGCAGTCCCTGACACACGTAGGGCAGAGTGAGGAGGCAGTCCCTGGGCTCCCACAGTCCCTGGCACTCACCCAGCAGTCCCTGGGCTCCCACAACCTCTGGCACTCACCCAGCAACCCCTGGGTTCCCACAGCCCCTGGCACTCACCCAGCAGTCCCTGACACACGTAGGGCCGGGTGAGGAGGCAGTCCCTGAGCTCTCGCACTCCCTGGCACTCACCCAGCAGTCCCTGGGCTCCCACAGCCCCTGGCACTCACCCAGCGGCCCCTGGGCTCCCACAGCCTCTGGCACTCACCCAGCAGCCCCTGGGTTCCCACAGCCCCTGGCACTCACCCAGCAGTCCCTGACACACGTAGGGCCGGGTGAGGAGGCAGTCCCTGGGCTCCCACAGTCCCTGGCTCTCACCCAGCAGTCCCTGGGCTCCCACAGTCCCTGGCACTCACATAGCAGTCCCTGGGCTCCCACAGTCCCTGGCACTCACCCAGCAGTCCCTGGGCTCCCACAGTCCCTGGCACTCACCCAGCAGTCCCTGACACACGTAGGGCAGAGTGAGGAGGCAGTCCCTGGGCTCCCACAGTCCCTGGCACTCACCCAGCAGTCCCTGGGCTCCCACAGTCCCTGGCACTCACCCAGCAGTCCCTGACACACATAGGGCAGTGTGAGGAGGCAGTCCCTGGGCTCCCACAGCCCGTCGGCTCGCTGCACCACACAGTCGTAGATGTCGTTGACCTTGAGGACGTCGACGTCGACCCAGAGGGCGCGGTCCGGGTACTGGCCGTCGTTCCAGCGGTACTGGCTGTCCACCTCAGTGTCCGAGAGGCCCAGCCAGGTCTCCCGGCCGCCACTGCGCCACAACACACACTGTCACCGCATCTCATAGTGGCGCCCTCGATCAGGGCGGAAAGATAGCGAATATGTACATATTGGCTTTGCTGATTGATAGTGGACATCAATCAGCAAATCCCTACAAACGTTATTTTCTGCAATGTAATCACTTTACCTGATGTTGTACAGGTCTAGTCCATCACTTTACCTGATGGTGTGCAGGTCTAGTCCATCACTTTACCTGATGTCGTGCAGGTCTAGTCCATCACTTTACCTGATGTTGTACAGGTCTAGTCCATCACTTTACCTGATGTTGTACAGGTCTAGTCCATCACCTTACCTGATGTTGTACAGGTCTAATCCATCCCTTTACCTGATGGTGTGCAGGTCTAGTCCATCACTTTACCTGATGTTGTACAGGTCTAGTCCATCACTTTACCTGATGTTGTACAGGTCTAGTCAATCACTTTACCTGATGGTGTACAGGTCTAGTCCATCACTTTACCTGATGTTGTACAGGTCTAGTCCATCACTTTACCTGATGTTGTACAGGTCTAGTCCATCACTTTACCTGATGTTGTACAGGTCTAGTCCATCACTTTACCTGATGTTGTACAGGTCTAGTCCATCACTTTACTTGATGGTGTACATGTCTAGTCCATCACTTTACCTGATGTTGTTCAGGTCTAGTCCATCACTATACCTGATGTTGTACAGGTCTAGTCCATCACTTTACCTGATGTTGTACAGGTCTAATCCATCACTTTACCTGATGTTGTACAGGTCTAGTCCATCACTTTACCTGATGGTGTACAGGTCTAGTCCATCACTTTATCTGATGTTGTACAGGTCTAGTCCATCACTTTACCTGATGTTGTACAGGTCTAGTCAATCACTTTACCTGATGGTGTGCAGGTCTAGTCCATCACTTTACCTGATGGTGTACAGGTCTAGTCCATCACTTTACCTGATGTTGTGCAGGTCTAGTCCATCACTTTACCTGATGTTGTACAGGTCTAATCCATCACTTTACCTGATGTTGTACAGGTCTAGTCCATCACTTTACCTGATGTTGTACAGGTCTAATCCATCCCTTTACCTGATGGTGTGCAGGTCTAGTCCATCACTTTACCTGATGTTGTACAGGTCTAGTCCATCACTTTACCTGATGTTGTACAAGTCTAGTCAATCACTTTACCTGATGTTGTACAGGTCTAGTCCATCACTTTACCTGATGTTGTCCAGGTCTAGTCCATCACTTTACCTGATGTTGTACAGGTCTATTCCATCACTTTACCTGATAGTGTACAGGTCTAGTCCATCACTTTATCTGATGTTGTACAGGTCTAGTCCATCACTTTACCTGATGTTGTACAGGTCTAGTCAATCACTTTACCTGATGTTGTACAGGTCTAGTCCATCACTTTACTTGATGGTGTACATGTCTAGTCCATCACTTTACCTGATGTTGTTCAGGTCTAGTCCATCACTATACCTGATGTTGTACAGGTCTAGTCCATCACTTTACCTGATGTTGTACAGGTCTAGTCCATCACTTTCCCTGATGGTGTACAGGTCTAGTCCATCACTTTATCTGATGTTGTACAGGTCTAGTCCATCACTTTATCTGATGTTGTACAGGTCTAGTCAATCACTTTACCTGATGGTGTGCAGGTCTAGTCCATCACTTTACCTGATGGTGTACAGGTCTAGTCCATCACTTTACCTGATGTTGTGCAGGTCTAGTCCATCACTTTACCTGATGTTGTACAGGTCTAATCCATCACTTTACCTGATGTTGTACAGGTCTAGTCCATCACTTTACCTGATGTTGTACAGGTCTAATCCATCCCTTTACCTGATGGTGTGCAGGTCTAGTCCATCACTTTACCTGATGTTGTACAGGTCTAGTCCATCACTTTACCTGATGTTGTACAAGTCTAGTCCATCACTTTACCTGATGTTGTACAGGTCTAGTCCATCACTTTACCTGATGTTGTCCAGGTCTAGTCCATCACTTTACCTGATGTTGTACAGGTCTATTCCATCACTTTACCTGATGGTGTACAGGTCTAGTCCATCACTTTATCTGATGTTGTACAGGTCTAGTCCATCACTTTACCTGATGTTGTACAGGTCTAGTCAATCACTTTACCTGATGGTGAAGAGGTCTAATCCATCACTTTACCTGATGTTGTACAGGTCTAGTCCATCACTTTACCTGATGTTGTACAGGTCTAGTCCATCACTTTACCTGATGTTGTACAGGTCTAGTCCATCACTTTATCTGATGTTGTACAGGTCTAGTCCATCACTTTACCTGATGTTGTACAGGTCTAGTCCATCACTTTACCTGATGTTGTACAGGTCTAGTCAATCACTTTACCTGATGTTGTACAGGTCTAGTCCATCACTTTACCTGATGTTGTCCAGGTATAGTCCATCACTTTACCTGATGTTGTACAGGTCTATTCCATCACTTTACCTGATGTTGTACAGATCTAATCCATCACTTTATCTGATGTTGTACAGGTCTAGTCCATCACTTTACCTGATGTTGTACAGGTCTAGTCAATCACTTTACCTGATGGTGTAGAGGTCTAATCCATCACTTTACCTGATGTTGTACAGGTCTAGTCCATCACTTTACCTGATGTTGTACAGGTCTAGTCCATCACTTTACCTGATGTTGTCCAGGTCTAGTCCATCACTTTACCTGATGTTGTACAGGTCTATTCCATCACTTTACCTGATGTTGTACAGATCTAGTCCATCACTTTATCTGATGTTGTACAGGTCTAGTCCATCACTTTACCTGATGTTGTACAGGTCTAGTCCATCACTTTACCTTATGTTGTACAGGTCTAGTCCATCACTTTACCTGATGTTGTACAGGTCTAGTCTATCACTTTACCTGATGTTGTACAGGTCTAGTCCATCACTTTACCTGATGTTGTACAGATCTAGTCCATCACTTTATCTGATGTTGTACAGGTCTAGTCCATCACTTTACCTGATGTTGTACAGGTCTAGTCCATCACTTTACCTGATGTTGTACAGGTCTAGTCCATCACTTTACCTGATGTTGTACAGGTCTAGTCCATCACTTTACCTGATGTTGTACAAGTCTAGTCAATCACTTTACCTGATGTTGTACAGGTCTAGTCCATTACTTTACCTGATGTTGTACAGGTCTAGTCCATCACTTTACCTGATGTTGTACAGGTCTAGTCCATCACTTTACCTGATGTTGTACAGGTCTAGTCCATCACTTTACCTGATGTTGTACAGATCTAGTCCATCACTTTATCTGATGTTGTACAGGTCTAGTCCATCACTTTACCTGATGTTGTACAGGTCTAGTCCATCACTTTACCTGATGTTGTACAGGTCTAGTCCATCACTTTACCTGATGTTGTACAGGTCTAGTCCATCACTTTACCTGATGTTGTACAGGTCTAGTCCATCACTTTACCTGATGTTGTACAGGTCTAGTCCATCACTTTACCTGATGTTGTACAGGTCTAGTCCATCACTTTACCTGATGTTGTACAGGTCTAGTCCATCACTTTACCTGATGTTGTACAGGTCTAGTCCATCACTTTACCTGATGTTGTACAGGTCTAGTCCATCACTTTACCTGATGTTGTACAGGTCTAGTCCATCACTTTACCTGATGTTGTACAGGTCTAGTCCATCACTTTACCTGATGTTGTACAGGTCTAGTCCATCACTTTACCTGATGTTGTACAGGTCTAGTCCATCACTTTACCTGATGTTGTACAGTTCTAGTCCATCACTTTACCTGATGTTGTACAGGTCTAGTCCATCACTTTACCTGATGTTGTACAGGTCTAGTCCATCACTTTACCTGATGTTGTACAGGTCTAGTCCATCACTTTACCTGATGTTGTACAGGTCTAGTCCATCACTTTACCTGATGTTGTACAGGTCTAGTCCATCACTTTACCTGATGTTGTACAGGTCTAGTCCATCACTTTACCTGATGTTGTACAGGTCTAGTCCATCACTTTACCTGATGTTGTACAGGTCTAGTCCATCACTTTACCTGATGTTGTACAGGTCTAGTCCATCACTTTACCTGATGTTGTACAGGTCTAGTCCATCACTTTACCTGATGTTGTACAGGTCTAGTCCATCACTTTACCTGATGTTGTACAGGTCTAGTCCATCACTTTACCTGATGTTGTACAGGTCTAGTCCATCACTTTACCTGATGTTGTACAGGTCTAGTCAATCACTTTACCTGATGGTGTAGAGGTCTAGTCCATCACTTTACCTGATGTTGTACAGGTCTAGTCCATCACTTTACCTGATGTTGTACAGGTCTAGTCCATCACTTTACCTGATGTTGTACAGGTCTAGTCCATCACTTTATCTGATGTTGTACAGGTCTAGTCCATCACTTTACCTGATGTTGTACAGGTCTAGTCCATCACTTTACCTGATGTTGTACAGGTCTAGTCAATCACTTTACCTGATGTTGTACAGGTCTAGTCCATCACTTTACCTGATGTTGTCCAGGTATAGTCCATCACTTTACCTGATGTTGTACAGGTCTATTCCATCACTTTACCTGATGTTGTACAGGTCTATTCCATCACTTTACCTGATGTTGTACAGATCTAGTCCATCACTTTATCTGATGTTGTACAGGTCTAGTCCATCACTTTACCTGATGTTGTACAGGTCTAGTCAATCACTTTACCTGATGGTGTAGAGGTCTAATCCATCACTTTACCTGATGTTGTACAGGTCTAGTCCATCACTTTACCTGATGTTGTACAGGTCTAGTCCATCACTTTACCTGATGTTGTCCAGGTCTAGTCCATCACTTTACCTGATGTTGTACAGGTCTATTCCATCACTTTACCTGATGTTGTACAGATCTAGTCCATCACTTTATCTGATGTTGTACAGGTCTAGTCCATCACTTTACCTGATGTTGTACAGGTCTAGTCCATCACTTTACCTGATGTTGTACAGGTCTAGTCCATCACTTTACCTGATGTTGTACAGGTCTAGTCCATCACTTTACCTGATGTTGTACAGGTCTAGTCCATCACTTTACCTGATGTTGTACAGATCTAGTCCATCACTTTATCTGATGTTGTACAGGTCTAGTCCATCACTTTACCTGATGTTGTACAGGTCTAGTCCATCACTTTACCTGATGTTGTACAGGTCTAGTCCATCACTTTACCTGATGTTGTACAGGTCTAGTCCATCACTTTACCTGATGTTGTACAGGTCTAGTCCATCACTTTACCTGATGTTGTACAGGTCTAGTCCATCACTTTACCTGATGTTGTACAGGTCTAGTCCATCACTTTACCTGATGTTGTACAGGTCTAGTCCATCACTTTACCTGATGTTGTACAGGTCTAGTCCATCACTTTACCTGATGTTGTACAGATCTAGTCCATCACTTTATCTGATGTTGTACAGGTATAGTCCATCACTTTACCTGATGTTGTACAGGTCTAGTCCATCACTTTACCTGATGTTGTACAGGTCTAGTCCATCACTTTACCTGATGTTGTACAGGTCTAGTCCATCACTTTACCTGATGTTGTACAGGTCTAGTCCATCACTTTACCTGATGTTGTACAGGTCTAGTCCATCACTTTACCTGATGTTGTACAAGTCTAGTCCATCACTTTACCTGATGTTGCACAGGTCTAGTCCATCACTTTACCTGATGTTGTACAGGTCTAGTCCATCACTTTACCTGATGTTGTACAGGTCTAGTCCATCACTTTACCTGATGTTGTACAGGTCTAGTCCATCACTTTACCTGATGTTGTACAGGTCTAGTCCATCACTTTACCTGATGTTGTACAGGTCTAGTCCATCACTTTACCTGATGTTGTACAGGTCTAGTCCATCACTTTACCTGATGTTGTACAGGTCTAGTCCATCACTTTACCTGATGTTGTACAGGTCTAGTCCATCACTTTACCTGATGTTGTACAGGTCTAGTCCATCACTTTACCTGATGTTGTACAGGTCTAGTCCATCACTTTACCTGATGTTGTACAGGTCTAGTCCATCACTTTACCTGATGTTGTACAGGTCTAGTCCATCACTTTACCTGATGTTGTACAGGTCTAGTCCATCACTTTACCTGATGTTGTACAGGTCTAGTCCATCACTTTACCTGATGTTGTACAGGTCTAGTCCATCACTTTACCTGATGTTGTACAGGTCTAGTCCATCACTTTACCTGATGTTGTACAGGTCTAGTCCATCACTTTACCTGATGTTGTACAGGTCTAGTCCATCACTTTACCTGATGTTGTACAGGTCTAGTCCATCACTTTACCTGATGTTGTACAGGTCTAGTCCATCACTTTACCTGATGTTGTACAGGTCTAGTCCATCACTTTACCTGATGTTGTACAGGTCTAGTCCATCACTTTACCTGATGTTGTACAGGTCTAGTCCATCACTTTACCTGATGTTGTACAGGTCTAGTTCATCACTTTACCTGATGTTGTACAGGTCTAGTCCATCACTTTACCTGATGTTGTACAGGTCTAGTCCATCACTTTACCTGATGTTGTACAGGTCTAGTCCATCACTTTACCTGATGTTGTACAGGTGAGCGCTTGTGGTGTCGTCCACAGGCGCGACGAGTTCAAGACCCCGGATGTTGCAATCGTTCCTGGCCTGAAACCACGTGACCGGGGTCTCCAGGACCAGGAAGCAGTAGTCATCGGGATCCCGTTCTGGAGAAGATCCATCGGATTCTCAGCGTTCGCTTCGATGCGGATTGGGTTCGTCTTTGTTTTAAATGTAATGATATATGTTATATTGATTGCATTAATTTGACTTTGCGAATCGAAAGGGTCATAGCTTACATAACCTCACTCAATCGTGGTGGCCTATTTCACGCACATAGTTTAGCCGGCTGCGGGGTTTAGTCGCCTATAATCACCCATCGTTTCCACACGGTAGAGAAGCCCCGTAGTCGTCTAAACTACGTCCGTGAAATCCGCCGCTGCTATCATAGTCGGCACTAACATTGGAACTGTCCTGGTAAAAAACGAGGCTAATTAATCTTAATCTGTGTAACTCGCAAACATGACAGCAACAATAAACCATGGACCAGGCTGTGAGGGACTTACCTTTCCTCACGCGGTATGTATACACCCCATGGACCAGGCTGTGAGGGACTTACCTTTCCTCACGCGCTATGTATACACCCCATGGACCAGACTGTGAGGGACTTACCTTTCCTCACTCGCTATGTATACACCCCATGGACCAGACTGTGAGGGGCTTACCTTTCCTCACGCGGTATGTATACACCCCATGGACCAGGCTGTTAGGGACCTACCTTTCCTCACGCGCTATGTATACACCCCATGGACCAGGCTGTGAGGGACTTACCTTTCCTCACGCGGTATGTATACACCACATGGACCAGGCTGTGAGGGACTTACCTTTCTTCACGCGGTATGTATACACCACATGGACCAGGCTGTGAGGGACTTACCTTTCCTCACGCGGTATGTATACACCACATGGACCAGGCTGTGAGGGAGTTACCTTTCCTCACGCGCTATGTATACACCCCATGGACCAGGCTGTGAGGGGCTTACCTTTCCTCACGCGCTATGTATACACCCCATGGTCCAGGCTGTGAGAGGCTTACCTTTCCTCACGCGCTATGTATACACCCCATGGTCCAGGCTGTGAGGGACTTACCTTTCCCCACGCGGTAGGTATACACCCCATGAACCAGGCTGTGAGGGACTTACCTTTCCCCACGCGGTATGTATACACCACATGGACCAGGCTGTAAGGGACTTACCTTTCCTCACGCGGTATGTATACACCCCATGGACCAGGCTGTGAGGGACTTACCTTTCCTCACGCGGTATGTATACACCCCATGGACCAGGCTGTGAGGGACTTACCTTTCCTCACGCGGTATGTATACACCCCATGGACCAGGCTGTGAGAGGCTTACCTTTCCTCACGCGGTATGTATACACCCCATGGACCAGGCTGTGAGAGGCTTACCTTTCCTCACGCGGTATGTATACACCCCATGGACCAGGCTGTGAGGGACTTACCTTTCCTCACGCGCTATGTATACACCCCATGGACCAGGCTGTGAGGGACTTACCTTTCCTCACGCGCTATGTATACACCCCATGGACCAGACTGTGAGGGACTTACCTTTCCTCACGCGGTACGTATACACCCCATGGACCAGGCTGTGAGAGGCTTACCTTTCCTCACGCGCTATGTATACACCCCATGGACCAGGCTGTGAGGGACTTACCTTTCCTCACGCGGTACGTATACACCCCATGGACCAGGCTATGAGCGACTTACCTTTCCTCACGCGGTATGTATACACCCCATGGACCAGGCTGTGAGAGGCTTACCTTTCCTCACGCGGTATGTATACACCCCATGGACCAGGCTGTGAGGGACTTACCTTTCCTCACGCGGTACGTATACACCCCATGGACCAGGCTATGAGCGACTTACCTTTCCTCACGCGGTATGTATACACCCCATGGACCAGGCTGTGAGAGGCTTACCTTTCCTCACGCGGTATGTATACACCCCATGGACCAGGCTGTGAGGGACTTACCTTTCCTCACTCGCTATGTATACACCCCATGGACCAGACTGTGAGGGGCTTACCTTTCCTCACGCGGTATGTATACACCCCATGGACCAGGCTGTTAGGGACCTACCTTTCCTCACGCGCTATGTATACACCCCATGGACCAGGCTGTGAGGGACTTACCTTTCCTCACGCGGTATGTATACACCACATGGACCAGGCTGTGAGGGACTTACCTTTCTTCACGCGGTATGTATACACCACATGGACCAGGCTGTGAGGGACTTACCTTTCCTCACGCGGTATGTATACACCCCATGGACCAGGCTGTGAGGGACTTACCTTTCCTCACGCGCTATGTATACACCCCATGGACCAGGCTGTGAGGGGCTTACCTTTCCTCACGCGCTATGTATACACCCCATGGACCAGGCTGTGAGGGACTTACCTTTCCCCACGCGGTATGTATACACCCCATGAACCAGGCTGTGAGGGACTTACCTTTCCCCACGCGGTATGTATACACCACATGGACCAGGCTGTGAGGGACTTACCTTTCCTCACGCGGTATGTATACACCCCATGGACCAGGCTGTGAGGGACTTACCTTTCCTCACGCGGTATGTATACACCACATGGACCAGGCTGTGAGGGACTTACCTTTCCTCACGCGCTATGTATACACCCCATGGACCAGACTGTGTAGGGCTTACCTTTCCTCACGCGCTATGTATACACCCCATGGACCAGGCTGTGAGGGACTTACCTTTCCTCACGCGGTATGTATACACCCCATGGACCAGGCTGTGACGGACTTACCTTTCCTCACGCGGTATGTATACACTCCATGGACCAGGCTGTGAGGGGCTTACCTTTCCTCACGCGGTATGTATACACCCCATGGACCAGGCTGTGAGGAACTTACCTTTCCTCACGCGCTATGTATACACCCCATGGACCAGGCTGTGAGGGGCTTACCTTTCCTCACGCGGTATGTATACACCCCATGGACTAGGCTGTGAGGGACTTACCTTTCCTCACGCGGTATGTATACACCACATGGACCAGGCTGTGACGGACTTACCTTTCCTCACGCGCTATGTATACACCCCATGGACCAGGCTGTGACGGACTTACCTTTCCTCACGCGGTATGTATACACCCCATGGACCAGGCTGTGAGGGACTTACCTTTCCTCACGCGCTATGTATACACCCCATGGACCAGGCTGTGAGGGGCTTACCTTTCCTCACGCGGTATGTATACACCCCATGGACCAGGCTGTGAGGGACTTACCTTTCCTCACGCGGTATGTATACACCACATGGACCAGGCTGTGACGGACTTACCTTTCCTCGCGCGGTATGTATGCACCCCATGGACCAGGCTGTGAGGGACTTACTTTTCCTCACGCGGTACGTATACACCCCATGGACCAGGCTGTGAGCGACTTACCTTTCCTCACGCGGTATGTATACACCCCATGGACCAGGCTGTGAGGGACTTACCTTTCCTCACGCGGTATGTATACACCCCATGGACCAGGCTGTGAGGGACTTACCTTTCCTCACGCGGTATGTATACACCCCATGGACCAGGCTGTGAGAGGCTTACCTTTCCTCATGCGGTATGTATACACCCCATGGACCAGGCTGTGAGGGACTTACCTTTCCTCACGCGGTATGTATACACCCCATGGACCAGGCTGTGAGGGACTTACCTTTCCTCACGCGGTATGTATACACCCCATGAACCCATGGACCAGGCTGTGAGAGGCTTACCTTTCCTCATGCGGTATGTATACACCCCATGGACCAGGCTGGGAGGGGCTTACCTTTTCTCACGCGGTATGTATGCACCCCATGGACCAGGCTGTGAGGGACTTACCTTTCCTCACGCGGTATGTATACACCCCATGGACCAGGCTGTGAGGGACTTACCTTTCCTCACGCGGTATGTATACACCCCATGAACCCATGGACCAGGCTGTGAGGGACTTACCTTTCCTCACGCGGTATGTATACACCCCATGGACCAGGCTGGTGAGTGCCGTGCCCATGGTCATGTTGCTGTCGGCATACAGTTGACACTGTTTGGTCTGGCCGTCATAGTTGGTGGATCTGTGTGACAGCAAGAAACCTCCAACAACAGCGAGAGACAGGAACCCTCACACGCCACGGAAACAGCCGCAGCTAATCAACCATTTACCGAAGTGGTTTTACTTTCAAATGACCTTATTTGCATATTTAAATGTGTTAATAATGATTCATTTTGCAATTATGTCCAGATAGAAGGCAAGGCGGCTTACAGACAGAGGAAGGCGGCCTCCTGCACACAGCTCTGCCAGCAGGCTTCTTGGGTGAGTGCCGTGACGCTGACCGGGGGGGCCCCCGTGCTCCCCCGGTACCCCTCCAGGGAGACCGTGGTCCAGTGGTCGTCGGCAGCTGCAACACGTGGCAGACAACAGGTGGTAGCCCAGGGCGTGGACGGGTTAATGGCACAGGCGGCACCGCCAGAGAGGGAGTATTCCTTCACAGGGTTAATAGCACAGGCGACGCCCTATGAAGGAATACTCCCTCTCTGGCGGTGACGCCGGTGCCATTAACCCTATGAAGGAATACTCCCTCTCTGGCGGTGACGCCTGGGCCATTAACCCTATGAAGGAATACTCCCTCTCTGGCGGTGCCGCCTGTGCCATTTTCCCCCAATGATGGAATAACCCCTCTCTGGCTTTGACGCCTGGGCCATTAACTCTATGAAGGAATACTCCCTCTCTGGCGGTGACGCCTGTGCCATTAACCCTATGAAGGAATACTCTCGGGCGGTGAGAGGGGGTATTTCTTCATAGGGTTAATGGCATAGGCGGCACCGCCCGAGAGAAAGTATTCCTTCATAGGGTAAGTGGTACAGGCGTCACCGCCAGAGAGGGGGTATTTCTTCATAGGGTTAATGGCACAGGCGTCACCGCCAGAGAGGGGGTATTCCTTCATAGGGTTAATGGTCCAGGCGTCACCGCCAGAGAGGGAGTATTCCTTCATAGGGTTAATGGCACAGGCGTCACCGCCAGAGAGGGGGTATTCCTTAATAGGGTTAATGGCACAGGCGTCACCGCCAGAGAGGGGGTATTCCTTCATAGGGTTCATGGCACAGGCGTCACCGGCAGAGAGGGGGTATTTCTTCATAGGGTTAGTGGCACATGCAAAAGTAATGTTTCTTTTTCATTAATCGACATATACTCTAGCTGTAGCGCTCACCTAGGCATCCCGTAGACTTGGTGCAGGGCATGGGGTTGGGCAGGACGAAATCTGCAGCAAAATGAACGGTAATAAGATCATATTTTGATCCGTGCTGTTTGGAATGAAACTGGTACAAATATTACACTGTTAACACAAAATACGGCAGTGACTTTTAAGCACGGTGAAACCATTACTGTAGCAAGTGCATCCGTTACTACAGAGACCCTCAAGGGAAGGACAGTAACAAGGTCCAGGCCCGCCGCGATATAGGGAATAAGAATTAACGGTTGGTGGCGGTAGCTACCTGTGGGGGTCTGACAGAAGTAGCGGTTGGTGGCGGTAGTTATCTGTGGGGGTCTGACAGAAGTAGCGGTTGGTGGCGGTAGTTATCTGTGGGGGTCTGACAGAAGTAGCGGTTGGTGGCGGTAGTTACCTGTGGGGGTCTGACAGAAGTAGCGGTTGGTGGCGGTAGTTACCTGTGGGGGTCTGACAGAAGTAGCGGTTGGTGGCGGTAGTTACCTGTGGGGGTCTGACAGAAGTAGCGGTTGGTGGCGGTAGTTACCTGTGGGGGTCTGACAGAAGTAGCGGTTGGTGGCGGTAGTTACCTGTGGGGGTCTGACAGAAGTAGCGGTTGGTGGCGGTAGTTACCTGTGGGGGTCTGACAGAAGTAGCGGTTGGTGGCGGTAGTTATCTGTGGGGGTCTGACAGAAGTAGCGGTTGGTGGCGGTAGTTACCTGTGGGGGTCTGACAGAAGTAGCGGTTGGTGGCGGTAGTTACCTGTGAGGGTCTGACAGAAGTAGCGGTTGGTGGCGGTAGTTACCTGTCAGTGTGGGGGTCTGAGAGAAGTAGCGGTTGGTGGCGGTAGTTACCTGTGGGGGTCTGACAGAAGTAGCGGTTGGTGGCGGTAGTTACCTGTGAGGGTCTGACAGAAGTAGCGGTTGGTGGCGGTAGTTACCTGTCAGTGTGGGGGTCTGAGAGAAGTAGCGGTTGGTGGCGGTAGTTACCTGTGGGGGTCTGACAGAAGTAGCGGTTGGTGGCGGTAGTTACCTGTCGGGGTCTGACAGAAGTAGCGGTTGGTGGCGGTAGTTACCTGTGGGGGTCTGACAGAAGTAGCGGTTGGTGGCGGTAGTTACCTGTGAGGGTCTGACAGAAGTAGCGGTTGGTGGCGGTAGTTACCTGTGGGGGTCTGACAGAAGTAGCGGTTGGTGGCGGTAGTTACCTGTGGGGGTCTGACAGAAGTAGCGGTTGGTGGCGGTAGTTACCTGTGGGGGTCTGACAGAAGTAGCGGTTGGTGGCGGTAGTTACCTGTGGGGGTCTGACAGAAGTAGCGGTTGGTGGCGGTAGTTACCTGTGGGGGTCTGACAGAAGTAGCGGTTGGTGGCGGTAGTTACCTGTGGGGGTCTGACAGAAGTAGCGGTTGGTGGCGGTAGTTACCTGTGAGGGTCTGACAGAAGTAGCGGTTGGTGGCGGTAGTTACATGTGGGGGTCTGACAGAAGTAGCGGTTGGTGGCGGTAGTTACCTGTCAGTGTGGGGGTCTGAGAGAAGTAGCGGTTGGTGGCGGTAGTTACCTGTCAGTGTGGGGGTCTGAGAGAAGTAGCGGTTGGTGGCGGTAGTTACCTGTCAGTGTGGGGGTCTGAGAGAAGTAGCGGTTGGTGGCGGTAGTTACCTGTCAGTGTGGGGGTCTGAGAGAAGTAGCGGTTGGTGGCGGTAGTTACCTGTGGGGGTCTGACAGAAGTAGCGGTTGGTGGCGGTAGCTATCTGTGGGGGTCTGACAGAAGTAGCGGTTGGTGACGGTAGTTACCTGTGGGGGTCTGATAGAAGTAGCGGTTGGTGGCGGTAGTTACCTGTGGGGGTCTGACGGAAGTAGCGGTGGGTGGCGGTAGTTACCTGTGGGGGTCTGACAGAAGTAGCGGTTGGTGGCGGTAGTTACCTGTGGGGGTCTGACAGAAGTAGCGGTGGGTGGCGGTAGTTACCTGTGGGGGTCTGACAGAAGTAGCGGTTGGTGGCGGTAGTTACCTGTGAGGGTCTGATAGAAGTAGCGGTTGGTGGCGGTAGTTACCTGTGGGGGTCTGACAGAAGTAGCGGTTGGTGGCGGTAGTTACCTGTGGGGGTCTGACAGAAGTAGCGGTTGGTGGCGGTAGTTACCTGTGGGGGTCTGACAGAAGTAGCGGTTGGTGGCGGTAGTTACCTGTGGGGGTCTGACGGAAGTAGCGGTGGGTGGCGGTAGTTACCTGTGGGGGTCTGACAGAAGTAGCGGTTGGTGGCGGTAGTTACCTGTGGGGGTCTGACAGAAGTAGCGGTTGGTGACGGTAGTTACATGTGGGGGTCTGACAGAAGTAGCGGTTGGTGGCGGTAGTTACCTGTGAGGGTCTGACAGAAGTAGCGGTTGGTGACGGTAGTTACCTGTGGGGGTCTGACAGAAGTAGCGGTTGGTGGCGGTAGTTACCTGTGGGGGTCTGACAGAAGTAGCGGTTGGTGGCGGTAGTTGCCTGTGGGGGTCTGACAGAAGTAGCGGTTGGTGGCAATAGTTACCTGTGGGGGTCTGACAGATATAGCGGTTGGTGGCGGTGCAGTCCCGGTCGTCCCAGGTGCGTGCCGTGTTGAGGGCGACGCAGTCCTTGTTGGAGCCGTCGTTGGGCTTTCCCGGGGTCCAGTTGAAGTAGCTCTGGGCGCGACCCTCCTGGTTGCGGTACACCCCGTCCACCAGGCCGTCAAACACACCCAGCCAGTAGTTCCTGCGGAGACGGCAATAGAAGTCGGGAGACGCCTCCTCTCAATCGCGAATCGCCAAGAGTTAGGCAGGTCAATATCCAATCCCCAAGATGGGGACTGCTCAAGACCGAGCGCGCAAAAAACACACCTAGGGCGATATCCCGAATAGAGGAATTCAGACTGCTATAACGGATCGCGGCATAAGGTCTTCGCGTTGAACCAGAAATTACCAGAAATGGATAACGGTCCCCTAAATGAGGGTGTTTTGCACTACGTTTTCGATTGCACGTATCCCGTAAACGTAACCCGATGAGCATTACGACATACATAGATACGTTTGCGGGACCCGTTTGCGGCACAACGTATAAATCGCCTAACGTTTTGCCTGTACGTATCACAGCCCAAGGGAATGTCCTTAATATCTTTGTTCTCCTGTGAATGCATGTCTCAGTTTTTGCCGTTATCGGGAGAGGATGCTTCACAGATGCTTATATCTGTATACATTGTATTGACTATCTTTAGACGGGGAAAAGCGGAGAATGTGTCGAATGAAAGCGGCACTGACTACTGCTAGCGTCCAGGCACGTTTAGGTCGCCAAAACACCACCTCAGAAATAGCTTGTTCAATGAAAATTTTAACTGTTTGGATGGTTTCACATTTATTATATATTAAGTGTTGTTTACATAAGGCTTCAACTTTAAATCTGCTTGTTGAGGAACTCACTCTTCGTTGAAAAACTGTTTAGTTTGTTCATAAATGTAAATGAAATAATGAAATAACCATTCCCCCCCTCCCCCCACCCCCCACCCCCAAAAAAAAATAATTCTGGTTCATGTTCATCATGTGTTCTAATCGATCAGAGAATTAGTCCTAAAGAAATGGATCTGTTACATATTGTTTTTCTTCTTTTTGTTTGTTTAAAGATAAAGCGAAAACACTAATATAAATATACATAGCACGAAAACAGTAATATAAATATACATAGCACGAAAACAGTAATATAAATATACATAACACTAAAACAGATAACTTATTAACACTTTTAAGCAAAAGTGTTTAAACTCTTTGTTCTAGTTGTATTCTTTCCTGTTTCTATTGTGATCGCGTTCCTAAATGGTGAAGAGCGCTGTCACTTCCACCGTCACGGCTGTCGACTGAACGCCGACTGAACGCCGACTGAAGTAACTCATTACGGCGCCGCGCGGCAGTGAAAACCGAGACGTAAACGTAGTGCAATAACTCTCTGTTGTCAACAGCTGATCGCGAATCTCCAAGAATTCCTGGATGCCAATCGCAGAGATCGGAAAAGGCATTCCCCCACAATTAATATGAGAGTACGCTACTTTACCACAGACTGTTCAGTAAAACGCGCTGTATGGCCTCCAAAATGTTATTATATATCTTTTAAATCCGTACAAACCATCGGAATGGCTCTCCTGAAGAGCTTAAAATTAGAAGCCGGGAATCCCCAACTTCCGCCATAATAACACTTCACACCGCAATATTAGAGATGAGCATTCTTCGCGTGCGACACCGCGTACGCGTTTATAAATAAATGAGGTGGGAATAACTTCTTGGAGCGGCTTGTAAAATTGTCAAACTGGCCTCCGTGACGTCATGCGATCCCACATTAACGTAATACCCCCCCCCCTCCCCCCACACACACACCACCACTTACCCTTCATCCAACCCAGCCCTCAACAGTCATCTGATATAACAAGCATGCGCAACAAAAATAATCTGTATTCCCCATTGTATGTCTACTTACAGGCCTATTATGAAACCACAACATGTTTATTGCTCCTGTAATCCACTGTATTACCATGTAGATGGATAATTGTTATATGTTGTCATGTATTCGTTGTTGACTTTTGAATTTGAACACAAATACCAAACAATTTCAATGGCTCCCTTATCAGTTACGCCATATTTTTAGCATGTGTTTCGATTTTATTTTTTATCTCCGTCTATTTATATCCGTAATTTTTATATAATTAGTAGGCATGTCTTTATAGAAGAAAATAACGTAAAAATGAGATAGTCACCATGCTTATTTCACAGCGCTGCCAACATGACGGGCAACCAACATTGCCATTAATTAACCTAGTTTTCCATGGCGTGAGTGAACCTGCTTCGGGATCGGAGGACTGCGGCCTGCGCATCAAAGATATCATCGAAAACACGTTGAATTTGTCCGGAGAGATGCAACTTCAGAGATGTCACAGACTAGGCCCCAAGCAAGCCCCGGGAGTCGCTCGGAACAGACATCGCCCTATCATCGCGCGTTTCGTTTCGTGTGGAACAGCAAGCAACATCTTCCCGGAAGCAAGATATTCGTCGAGGAAGACTTCCCCCGATGCATCCAGGAACGCCGCCGCACCCTCATCCCGGTGATGCGAACAGCCCGCAAGGAGGGGATGCGCGCAACCGTGCAAGGAGACACCTTGCTGATCGACGGGAAACGGCACTCGGTGGAAACACTGGATACTCTGCCGGAAATCCTGCTAAACGGTGAGAGCAGACAATAACTTTAACGGGTGTGCCGCAGGAAAAAGGTATATTGTGTATGCTAGAATGAAATTCTCCTTTCTTGCCATCTATGTAGTATACTTTGTGGAGACGGTCCCCGGTACAATTGAACACCGTGCCCCCCCCCCTCCCCCCACCCCACCCGAGAGCCCGATATAACACCAGGTATGACGGCAAGGAAGAGGTGAAATCAACCAGTGACTTGGAGTGGGACAATTAAGGGGCTAACGGTTGTGAGCTGTAGGTGCCATACGTGGTGTTGTGGTCGGCGAAATACCCGAATAAATGGAACTCAACGAGGGTAGCATGGTAGCATGGTATATACATAAATGGTACGTGTATGTTACAGTGTAATGTCGAGCTGACTCCGGGGCAAGTAAAAACCGGCTTCACACAATCAGTTTCTTCAAGCCTGTGATCAGGTGTTAAAGATCTGAGCACTGTGCTCAAAAGCTGTCCAGTGGAGCAGTTGTGAGATGTGCGGCTGTTTGGTTCATCAGTGATGTGGTATGTTTATACGCTATTGTCCGCAACGCGTATACTTAATAGGTGGTGACTTCCATGTACATATGTCGTTTGTGTATAGTGTAAATGTTAGGAACCAACGGCCAAGTTTTCGATTTGTTATATGACTCCCGGGAGCACTGCCGGAAACCTCCCTCGTACATCTTGTACTGTATTTTTTTTTCTGTTTTTTTCTAGTTTTTTTTGTCAACTTTTTTCTTTTTTTCTACTCTGTGATCGATTGGTGTATATTGATATATATATTGCTATATTTAAATACTGATATATAGATATATATTTGTTTACGTTGGTGCAGAAGACTTTCCCATAAAATTCATAATGATGTTGATCACAGAAAACCACACGAATAATCAGATTACAGAAGATCCGTTAGAATTGGTTACAATACACAATGAGTATGTTATCTATTTGTAGCATGAACGTTCGTGGATTGGGTTCCCCGATAAAGAGAACAGATGTACTGGAATGGCTAAAAGATAAACGTGTCTCGGTATATTGTTTACAAGATGTACATTTCAGTGTGTCCACACAGAGTCTTTTACAAAATCAGTTTAATGGTACATGTTATGTGAACTCACCGTCTTCGCAGGCCAGGGGGGTAGCAATCCTATTGAAGAACGATTTTGAATACACGGTGCACAGTTGTGAGAAAGATGAACTGGGCGATTTAATTATATTAGATATTACAATGTGTGGAAATAGATTGACGCTTGTTAATATTTATGGACCCAATAGAGATAACCCTAGGTTTTACAAAGAAATTAACGAAAAGGTAGAGAAGCTAGACAATACATGCATAATAATGTGTGGGGATTGGAACCTAGTGCTAGATTTTGAGCTTGATACACGGAGATATAAGCGCGAAAATAATGTTAATGCAAAGGGAGAGGTCCTCGGTGTTATGGAAAAACTTGAGCTGATCGACTGTTGGCGAGTTGATCACCCTCGGACTAAGCGTTTTACGTGGACTAACCAGCAGCGAAAAGCTCAGAGGGCTAGATTAGATTTTTTTGTGACATCGGCCGATATCCACGCTATGATGAAAAAGTCAGATATTACTCCAGGTTATAGAACTGATCACTCTTTAATTACCATTGATATAGATTTTTATCTCGCAGACAGAGGGAAGGGCTTTTGGAAATTTAATACGTCGCTACTAAAAGACGTCTTGTATGTAAATTTGGTAAAAGAATGTATAGCAAACATGGTGGAAATGCATAGAGCTCCTGGTACAACGTCAAGGCCCGACACTGTAAGATTTGTATTAAGTGACCAAATGTTCTTTGAGATGCTCAAGTTAGAAATCCGAGGCAAGAATATTAGCTATAGCAGCCACAAGAAAAGGGTTTTGTTGAAAGAAGAGGGAGAATTGGAGCAGAGCATTAATGAAATAGAAGCATCCGTAGATCTTAGTAACTCAGAACAACAGAGGCTGAAAACCCTTAAAGCGGGGCTCGAACGCTTACGTCTGCCTAGAATGAAGGGTGCCTTTTTGAGGTCGAAATCATTGTACTATGAAGAAGGTGAAAAACCAAGTAAATACTTTTGTAATCTGGAAAAACGGAACTATGTCAATAAGCTCATAAATAGATTAATGGTTGACGGTACAGAAGTCGTGGAGAAACAAAGTATATTACGTGAACAAATGTGTTATTATAGAGCGCTGTATGCAAACCATGATAATCCGGGCGCAGATAATGATGTACCTGCTTTTTTAAATGTTAAACACGTTAAGATGCTCGATGTGACGCAAAGAGAATTATGTGAGGGTAATATTACAATGACTGAGGTAGCTGACGTTATAAAGAATATGAAAAATAATAAATCACCCGGCAGTGATGGATTTCCGATAGATTTTTACAAGTTTTTTCTGGAAGGACATGGGACACTATCTACGAAGAAGTCTTCAGTACGCCTATGAAGACGGTTCCCTCTCTGTTACACAGAAACAGGGTGTAATAACATGTTTGCCCAAGGGGGATAAGCCAAGGGAGCTTATGAAAAACTGGCGTCCAATTTCTTTACTAAATGCAGACTATAAGGTTTTATCAGGCGTTTTAGCACAGAGAATGAAAAAGGTATTACCCGATATTATAAGTTCGGACCAGAAAGGCTTTTTAAAAGACAGAAATATTGGAGAAAACACAAGGTTGGTCTATGATGTTATGCACTATCTAATTGAAAAGGGCAGAACGGGCCTGATGTTAATCATAGATTTTGAAAAGGCTTTTGACACTCTGAGCTGGAAATACATATTACAAGTGTTGGAACGGTATACTTTTGGGTGTTCTTTTCGAAAATGGTTCAATATTTTATATAAAGATTCTATAAGCTGGGTTATAAATAATGGTTTCTTCTCGCAATTTTTTCCCCTCGGCAGAGGATGCAGGCAAGGTGACCCACTGTCACCATATCTATTTATACTATGTATTGAGCCACTGGCCATGGCAATTAAAAAAGATAACACAATCAAAGGTATTCAGATTGAAGGGAAACAATATAAAGTTGGGCAATATGCCGATGATACATTTATTCTATTAGACGGAAGCGAATTATCCCTTAGAAATGTGTTAAGGTTACTAAAACGATTTGAGTATTGTTCAGGGTTGAAGATCAACGTTGAAAAGACATATGCCATATGGTTAGGTAAGCCGGATCACAGGCAGCCTATCTGTACGGACCTACCCTTGGCGTGGGTAAGGCACTTCCAACTTCTTGGGATTAAATTCAGTGTAGACCTGAGCAGTATGATTGATTTAAATTATGGATGGAGACTACCAGAATTTGAAAAAATACTTAATTTATATGGTAAGCGCAATTTATCTCTTCGAGGAAGGGTCACTGTTGTGAAGACACTTGCACTGCCCAAACTGATCCATATCATGTCAGCCTTGCCTATGCCTGGAAAACGGTATTTAGATAGAATTAACGGAGCCATTCGAGGTTTTGTATGGAATGGCAAGAGGTCAAAAATTTCGGCTAATAGGTTGGCGCAAACGGTAGAGTCTGGAGGAATCAATCTCCCACATATCGAATCAATGTTAAAAGCCTTCAAAATATGTTGGGTACCAAAATTAATTCGATGTGGGGGAGCCTGGCAAGACTTGTTCTGTAGCACGATATGTGGCGAAAAGGTACTATGTTGGGAATTGGATTTACAGTCTTTAGGTGACTTTGCGTTGATGAGTAACCCATTTTGGGCCGATGTAGCTAAATCGTGGTACCACTTTAGGCAAACCTGCAAGGTTGATATCAACGTTCTAGAATATCCTCTGTGGAACACCTTTTTTATGACAAATGAAAATTTAATACGACGAAAAGAAGAATTTATAAAGAAAGGGGTTATTTTTGTTAATGATATTGTGGATGAAAATGGACTCTTTCTGGGCTGGAAACACTTTGTAAACAGATATAAACTAGACATAAATTTCGTAGATTTTTATGGTTTTATGCATTCTATACCAAGAGATTGGAAAGAACAATGTTCCGTACTGCATGAGAAACAGGCATCCGTTACATATAACTTTACAGACGCTATTTTGAAGGTAAAACGCTTGTGCAACCATCTGTGTAATGTATTCGTTGAGTCTTTGCCATATAACATTGTTAATGAAACGAAATGGGAGGAAATATCGGAACCACAAATAGAGTTAGAATGGAAACAGTTTTACAAACTACCAGTAACCGCCACTGTCGATGAACGTTTGAGGAGCTTCCAGTATCTTATTCTTCATAGAGCATTAGTAACAAATACCTTTTTATATAGATGTAAATTTGTGAGCTCCGATACATGTGTATTTTGTGGAAATGAATCGGAAACTATTGACCATTTATTGTATAGTTGTATATTTGTTAAGCCTATATGGAACAAAATAGCAAATTGGTTAAACGAGGCAGACCCAAATCTGGTACTCGAAGTGTCCATGCAATCCATCATACTGGGAGTAGTTAACTCGCTACATAGTAGATTATTAAATCATTTAGTGTTAATAGTGAAGAAATATTTCTATATTTGTAAATGGGGCACAAAGATTCCAAATTTTCAAGGTGCCATCAATAGTGTTAAGTATTACTATGCTGTTGAAAAATCCGCGGTAGAACAAAAACCTTCTTTGTCTGTTATTATATTTAAGAACAAATGGGAACCCATTATGTGCAATTTAATGAATATTTAGAGATGATTAAGTGCTTTTATTGTGGTTAAAACGTGGTCATTGGTGTACCAAGCAATGTACTGTAATGATATGCGTTTATTATGGATCTGAAATATATTACTTTTGTACTGTAACATCGTTATAGAAATAAAAATATATATAAAAAAAAAAAAAAAAAAAAAAAAAAAACATTGCCATTAATTGAAACACATGTTCAAAATATGGCCAAAACTGATCCCGGGACTCATTGAAATGCTTTTAGCTCTTTAACGAGCACGGTGACATATATATTTTTCAGCTTTGAGTACATGAATCGTTTTTCAAATGGTGTGAAATTTATCATGTATGATAGACACCATCAAAGCCATCAAAGCGGTCCATACAGCCATTTTCAATGTGGATGTCAATTAACTCGGTACGACACAGATATCAAATGTTAAAAAGAAAAATACGCCATCCACATATTGCAGATTGGAGATGCACCATTTGGACCAAAAATGTGTCTCACCGATATGTTAGTGATTGCGCAGGCCTCCCGCATCTGTCGTAAGATGCCCATATCCATATGGGATTGACAGAGGCCCGCTTCACTTACCCGCCGGCGGCCAGGTTGAGCTGTTCGTTAGCGAAGACTTGAGCCTCGTAGGATGAGAAGATGGGCAGCAGTCCGCCTTGGGTGGCACAGTCCTCGCGCGCCGCCAACATGGTACGCCCCGCGCCGCCCAGCCAGTAACACACACAGTTACCCTCAGGACTCAGGTCTGTCTGGCACACGCCGTCATACACTGTACAGAACAGGACAGAGACACGCCGTCATACAGTGTACAGAACAGGACAGAGACAGACACACGCCATCATACACTGTACAGAACAGGACAGAGACACGCCGTCATACAGTGTACAGAACAGGACAGAGACACGCCGTCATACAGTGTACAGAACAGGACAGAGACACGCCGTCATACACTGTACAGAACAGGACAGAGACAGACACACGCCGTCATACACTGTACAGAACAGGACAGAGACACGCCGTCATACACTGTACAGAACAGGGCAGAGACAGACACACGCCATCATACACTGTACAGAACAGGACAGAGACACGCCGTCATACAGTGTACAGAACAGTACAGAGACACGCCGTCATACAGTGTACAGAACAGGACAGAGACAGTCCGTCATACACTGCAGAGAACAGGACAGAGACAGACACACGCCGTTATACAGTGTACAGAACAGGACAGAGACAGACACACACCGTCATACACTGTACAGAACAGGACAGAGACAGACACACGCCGTCATACAGTGTACAGAACAGGACAGAGACAGACACACGCCGTCATACACTGTACAGAACAGGACAGAGACACGCTGTCATACAGTGTACAGAACAGGACAAAGACAGACACACGCCGTCATACACTGTACAGAACAGGACAGAGACACGCTGTCATACACTGCAGAGAACAGGACAGACAGACACACGCCGTCATACACTGTAGAGAACAGGACAGAGACAGACACAAGCCGTCATACACTGTAGAGAACATGACAGAGACAGACACACGCCGTCATACACTATACAAAACAGGACAGAGACACTCCGTCATACACTGCAGAGAACAGGACAGAGACAGACACACGCCGTTATACAGTGTACAGAACAGGACAGAGACAGACACACACCGTCATACACTGTACAGAACAGGACAGAGACAGACACACGCCGTCATACAGTGTACAGAACAGGACAGAGACAGACACACGCCGTCATACACTGTACAGAACAGGACAGAGACACGCTGTCATACAGTGTACAGAACAGGACAAAGACAGACACACGCCGTCATACACTGTACAGAACAGGACAGAGACACGCTGTCATACACTGCAGAGAACAGGACAGACAGACACACGCCGTCATACACTGTAGAGAACAGGACAGAGACAGACACAAGCCGTCATACACTGTAGAGAACATGACAGAGACAGACACACGCCGTCATACACTATACAAAACAGGACAGAGACACTCCGTCATACACTGCAGAGAACAGGACAGAGACAGACACACGCCGTTATACAGTGTACAGAACAGGACAGAGACAGACACACACCGTCATACACTGTACAGAACCGGACAGAGACAGACACACGCCGTCATACAGTGTACAGAACAGGACAGAGACAGACACACGCCGTCATACACTGTACAGAACAGGACAGAGACACGCCGTCATACACTGCAAAGAACAGGACAGAGACAGACACACGCCGTCATACAGTGCACAGAACAGGACAGAGACACGCCGTCATACACTGCAGAGAGCAGGACAGAGACAGACACACGCCGTCATACACTGCACAGAACAGGACAGAGACAGGCACACACCGTCATACACTGTAGAAAACAGGACAGAGACAGACACACGCCGTCATACACTGTACAGAACAGGACAGAGACACGCCGTCCTACACTGCAGAGAACAGGACAGAGACAGACACACGCCGTCATACAGTGTACAGAACAGGACAGAGACAGACACACGCCGTCATACACTGTACAGAACAGGACAGAGACACGCCGTCATACACTGCAGAGAACAGGACAGAGACAGACACACGCCGTCATACACTGTACAGAACAGGACAGAGACACGCCGTCATACACTGCAGAGAACAGGACAGAGACAGACACACGCCGTCATACACTGTACAGAACAGGACAGAGACAGACACACACCGTCATACACTGCAGAGAACATGACAGAGACAGACACACGCCGTCATACAGTGTACAGAACAGGACAGAGACAGACACACGCCGTCATACACTGTACAGAACAGGACAGAGACACGCCGTCATACACTGCAGAGAACAGGACAGAGACAGACACACGCCGTCATACACTGTACAGAACAGGACAGACACACGCCGTCATACACTGTACAGAACAGGACAGAGACATGCCGTCAAACACTGCAGAGAACAGGACAGAGACAGACACACGCCGTCATACACTGCACAGAACAGGACAGAGACAGACACACACCGTCATACACTGTAGAGAACAGGACAGAGACAGACACACGCCAACATACACTGTACAGAACAGGACAGAGACACGCCGTCATACAGTGTACAGAACAGGACAGAGACACGCCGTCATACACTGTACAGAACAGGACAGAGACACGCCGTCATACAGTGTACAGAACAGGACAAAGACAGACACACGCCGTCATACACTGTACAGAACAGGACAGAGACACGCCGTCATACACTGCAGAAAACAGGACAGACAGACACACGCCGTCATATACTGTAGAGAACAGGACAGAGACAGACACAAGCCGTCATACACTGTAGAGAACATGACAGAGACAGACACACGCCGTCATACACTGTACAGAACAGGACAGAGACACTCCGTCATACACTGCAGAGAACAGGACAGAGACAGACACACGCCGTCATACAGTGTACAGAACAGGACAGAGACAGACACACGCCGTCATACACTGTACAGAACAGGACAGAGACACGCCGTCATACACTGCAGAGAACAGGACAGAGACAGACACACGCCGTCATACACTGTACAGAACAGGACAGAGACAGACACACACCGTCATACACTGTAGAGAACATGACAGAGACAGACACACGCCGTCATACAGTGTACAGAACAGGACAGAGACAGACACACCCCGCCATACACTGTACAGAACAGGACAGAGACACGCCGTCATACACTGCAGAAAACAGGACAGAGACAGACACACGCCGTCATACACTGTACAGAACAGGACAGAGACATGCCGTCATACACTGCAGAGAACAGGACAGAGACAGACACACGCCGTCATACACTGTACAGAACAGGACAGAGACAGACACACACCGTCATACACTGTAGAGAACAGGACAGGGACAGACACACGCCGTTACACACTGTAGAGAACAGGACAGAGACAGACACAGGCCGTCATACACTGTATAGAACAGGACAGAGACACGGCGTCAGACACTGTACAGAACAGAACAGAGACAGATACACGCCGTCATACAATGTAGAGAACAGGACGGAAACAGACACGCCCCATCATACACTGTACAGAACAGGACAGAGACAGACACAAGCCGTCATACACTGTACATCAAGTACTGAGGGACACTGGCCGACCCCCGAGGGACACTGGCTGACCCCTGGCAGACACTTGCTGACCGCTGAGGGACGCTGGCTGACCCCCAGAGGGACACTGGCGGACACCTGAGGGACACTGGATGACCCCTGAGGGACACTGGCTGACCTTTGAGGGTCACTGGCGGACCCCTGAGGGAGCCTGGCTGACCCCTGAGGGACACTGTCTGACCCCTGCGGGACACTGGCTGACCCATGATGGTCACTGGCTGATCCCTGGGAGACACTGACCCCTGGGAGACACTGACCCCTGGGAGACACTGACCGCTGATGGACACTGGCTGACCCCTGGGAGACACTGGGTGACCACTGGGAGACACTGGCTGACCCCTGGGAGAAACTGACCCCTGGGAGACACTGGCTGACCCCCCGTGGAGAAAGTGACCCCTGGGAGACACTGACCCCTGGGAGACACTGACCCCTGGGAGACACTGACCGCTGATGGACACTGGCTGACCCCTGGGAGACACTGGCTGACCACTGGGAGACACTGGCTGACCCCTGGGAGACACTGGCTGACCCCTGGGAGACCCTGACCCCTGAGAGACACTGACCCCTGGGAGACACTGACCGCTGATGGACACTGGCTGACCCCTGGGAGACACTGGCTGACCACTGGGAGACACTGGCTGACCCCTGGGAGACACTGGCTGACCCCTGGGAGACCCTGATCCCTGAGAGACACTGACCCCTGGGAGACACTGACCGCTGATGGACACTGGCTGGCCCCTGGGAGACACTGACTGACCCCTGGGGAACACTGGCCCGCGCAGTGAGGCTCTGACCTGTGACGGCGTGACTCTCGCACACGGAGACGGAGGCGATGTCGCAGGCTCGGGCCGCCACCACGCCGCCGTGGAGCGTGGCGCAGTTGTCGGCCGGCTGCTGGGGTTGCAGGGACGAGGTGACCGGGAGGCCTGCCTGCGTCAAGTCGTCGTACCAGAGCCAGATCGTACTGCTGGCGTTGTGAGCATAGTCCGTCCAGAAGGGGGTCCTGGCGGGGTCGGGGTGGCGGGGGCGGCAGGGGGGGGGGGGGGGGGCACGCGGTACGTATGGATGTCATCACACACTGTCATTATTGACAACTAATACAGTAGCAGCAAAGACCATTGTGCTACAACTATTACAACGAACGCAGTATTGAACAAGATCAAGGCAGTAACAGTATTAAGTAATGTGTTCGTATAACTACAGTAACAACGCTTCACTGAGATTCAATGAACACAGTTATTAAGAAAGTCCGTGCAATGCTGGGAGCAATGCAATACTGGAGTAGGTCACGGCATTACAGCTACAGCACAATAGGCGGATCCCTCACTGGGAGCGAGATGTTAGGATCCTCACCGTAGATGCAGTTATCAGTTATGCATGTGATCCGCTCATAAAGCAGCTCGACGAACAAACGCCCCATTACAAAACCTGAATTGGTGGACAAACGTGCCGCTTTAAGCCGAGAGTGCCCGTCGCGCCTTCACTGGCTTATTAATCAATACCCCACTCTAAGTCTGGTCTGTATTCCCAGACACCTCTGTCAGGAGACCCAGCGGCAACAGCGCGGTATTAGCGCTGTAATAGCGCTCTGGTCGCGCTGTAATAGCGCTCTAATAGCGTCCTAATAGTGCGTGCAGAACACGTGCCGCAGCCATCACTCTGCCGGCGGGGGGAGGGGGGGTGGGGGGGGGGGGCGGCCGGCGCGCCGTCAGTCAGGCGTGGCCCGGATTAACAACGACAGGGACAACACGCAATGCAACGTCCCCTCATTCAGCTGACAACGCCCCCGCCCTCAGCACCCCCTCCCTCAGCGCCCCATCAATTCTCAACATCCCCCGCCCCCCTCAGCGCCCCATCAGTTCTCAACACTCCCTCCCTCAGCGCCCCATAAGTTCTCAACACTCCCTCCCTCAGCGCCCCATCAGTTTTCAACAATCCCTCCCTCAGCGCCCCATCAGTTCTCAACACTCCCTCCCTCAGCGCCCAATCAGTTCTCAACACTCCCTCCCTCAGCGCCCCATCAGTTCTCAACACTCCCTCCCTCAGCGCCCCATCAGTTCTCAACACTCCGTCCCTCAGCGCCCCATCAATTCTCAACACTCCATCCGTCAGTGCCCCATCTGTTCTCAACACTCCCCCCTCAGCGTCCCATCTATTCTCAACACTCCCTGCCTCATGCGCACAAATTATGGAAACATTCAAGGTTTACCTGTTGTAGAAGAGGTCCTGTATTTCTCCAAAGATAACATCATCTTCAAATCTCACGAGATGGCCGCCCTGGTCGTGGCAGAAGTCTCGGGCCGCTTGATGATTGTGAGCACTGGGCGATAATAGGTAGCACTGGCTTCCTGATTGACCGGATTCCCAGCCCGCCGGGCAGCTGGATGGCGCTAGAGGATCCAAGGAACGAGAACACGAACATCAAGCGAGGGAGGGAAGACGATGGGGAAGGGGGCCATTGGGAGAAGCACTTTGGAAAGATGGGGCAAGACTCTCAAAGCCAGGAGGGACGGAGGCATTGAGGGAAGCACCTTGGTGTCAGCTGACAGCAGGCCTGGAGGTTGAGGCTTTTGAATGGCTTCCCGGCGGGTGTCTGCTGACAGCAAGCCTGAAGGTCAAGGCCTGTGAATGGCTTACCGGCGGGTGTCTGCTGACAGCAGGCCCGGAGGTCGAGGCCTTTGAATGGCTTACCGACGAGTGTCTGCTGATAGCAGACCTGGAGGTCGGGGCCTTTGAATGGCTTACCGACGGGTGTCTGCTGACAGCAGGCCCGGAGGTCGAGGCCTTTGAATGGCTTACCGACGGGTGTCTGCTGACAGCAGGCTTGGCGGTCAAGGCCTTTGAATGGCTTACCGACGAGTGTCTGCTGACAGCAGGCCCGGAGGTCGAGGCCTTTGAATGGCTTACCGACGGGTGTCTGTTGACAGCAGGCCCGGAGGTCGAGGCCTTTGAATGGCTTACCGACGGGTGTCTGCTGACAGCAGGCTTGGAGGTCAAGGCCTTTGAATGGCTTACCGACGAGTGTCTGCTGATAGCAGACCTGGAGGTCGAGGCCTTTGAATGGCTTACCGACGGGTGTCTGCTGACAGCAGGCCTGGAGGACGAGGCCTTTGAATGACTTACCGACGAGTGTCTGCTGATAGCAGACCTGGAGGTCGGGGCCTTTGAATGGCTTACCGACGGGTGTCTGTTGACAGCAGGCCCGGAGGTCGAGGCCTTTGAATGGCTTACCGACGGGTGTCTGCTGACAGCAGGCCTGGAGGACGAGGCCTTTGAATGACTTACTGACGAGTGTCTGCTGATAGCAGACCTGGAGGTCGGGGCCTTTGAATGGCTTACCGACGGGTGTCTGTTGACAGCAGGCCCGGAGGTCGAGGCCTTTGAATGGCTTACCGACGGGTGTCTGCTGACAGCAGGCTTGGAGGTCAAGGCCTTTGAATGGCTTACCGACGAGTGTCTGCTGATAGCAGACCTGGAGGTCGAGGCCTTTGAATGGCTTACCGACGGGTGTCTGCTGACAGCAGGCCTGGAGGACGAGGCTGCAGTCGGAATGCGTGACGCGCACTGTGCCGCCAGCCTGGTCTCCCCGCGCACAGCCATCAGTCACGTCCGGTGGTCCGGACAGCCACGCCCCAGGCAGCGCCAGAGCGCCCCCTGCGGCGTCCAGGAACACTGCCCGCCTGAGACCCAGCCATATAGACACTGCGGAGAAGTCTCCCCACCTGCAAATAGGTCATAGGGAGCATTCGATCGGGGTTCAAGGTTTAATTTCATTTTCTGCTGTGGCAATGAAGCTCACATATTGCTCACCATTGGCGTTTACTGCGATTGTGGCTTTCGTGAAGAAAAATTCCAAGACAAAGAAGAAAATATTTTGGTCGCATTGAATGAATCAATTTCTCATCGGTATGACAGTACATTCTTCAAGAAGAGTGAACAGTTTTGGCAATATCATGACGTATAGCCTAATATCATGCCTGCAGTGCTGAATATCTAGCGTGTGAACTAACAATATGTCATAATTTAGGAACAACATTGAATATCTTATCCAGAAATGTGAGAAACCTTACCCTTTATTATGGTACTGAGTAATGACCTCGGCCACCGCGTTGTTGTCGAGGTGTCTGAAGGTCGCTGGCCAGCCGCCTGTCACGCCACACGCTGCCCACTGCTCCCGCCAGGTGGCACTGCTGGCCGCAGCACCGTAACACAGATCGCCAAGGCGGAAGTGGCCGAACGGACAGCCCAGGTCCGCCAACGGGGGGCACTCCACGGTGACAGCTGTGGGAGAGACAGGACACTCCACGGTGACAGCTGTGGGAGAGACAGGACACACCACGGTGACAGCTGTAGGAGAGAGACAGGACACTCCACGGTGACAGCTGTAGGAGAGAGACAGGACACTCCACGGTGACAGCTGTGGGAGAGACAGGACACACCACGGTGACAGCTGTAGGAGAGAGACAGGACACTCCACGGTGACAGCTGTGGGAGAGAGACAGGACACTCCACGGTGACAGCTGTGGGAGAGAGACAGGACACACCACGGTGACAGCTGTGGGAGAGAGACAGGACACACCTACTTTAATCCATGTTAGAATAGGACAACATTCTCTGATCCATGTTAGAAGATGACAACCTACTCTGAGCCATTTTAACAACATAATCGGATTTATGTTGAAAGAGAACATTATATTCGGAGCCGTGTTAGAAGAGGACAACCTACTTTGAGTCATGTTAGAAGAGAATAACCTACTCTGAAACTTGTGAGAAGAAAACAACTTAATCTGAGCTATTTTCGAAGAGGACAAAATACCCTGAGCCATGTTAGAAGAGGACAACCTTGTCTATGCCATGTTAGAAGAGGACAACATATTCTGAACCTTGTTAGAAGAGAACAACGTAATCTGATTTATGTTGGAAGAGGACAACCTACTCTGAGCCATGTTAGAAGAGGACAACCTACTCTGAGCCATGTTAGAAGTGCACAACCTACTCTGGGCCATGTTAGAAGAGGACAATATATTCTGAACCTTGCTAGAAGAGAACAACATAATCTGATTTATGTTGGAAGAGGACAACCTACTCTGAGCCAGGTTAGAAGAGGACAACCTACTCTGAGCCTTGTTAGAAGAGAACAACATATTATGAGCCATGTTAGAAGAAAACTACATACTCTGAGCCATGTTAGAAAAGGACAACCTACTCTGAGCCATGTTAGAAAAGGACAATCTACTCTGAGCCATGTTAGAAGTGGCCACCTACTTTGAGCCATGTTAGAAGCGGACAACCTACTCTGAGCCATGTTAGAAGTGCACAACCTACTCTGGGCCATGTTAGAAGAGGACAATATATTCTGAACCTTGCTAGAAGAGAACAACATAATCTGATTTATGTTGGAAGAGGACAACCTACTCTGAGACATGTTAGAAGAGGACAACCTACTCTGAGCCATGTTGGAAGTGGACAATCTACTCTGAACCAGGTTAGAAGAGGACGACCTACTCTGAGCCTTGTTAGAAGAGGACAACCTACTCTGAGCCATGTTAGATGTGGACAACCTACTCTGAGCCATGTTAGAAAAGGACAACCTACTCTGAGCCATGTTAGAAAAGGACAATCTACTCTGAGCCATGTTAGAAGTGGCCACCTACTTTGAGCCATGTTAGAAGCGGACAACCTACTCTGAGCCATGTTAGAAGTGCACAACCTACTCTGGGCCATGTTAGAAGAGGACAATATATTCTGAACCTTGCTAGAAGAGAACAACATAATCTGATTTATGTTGGAAGAGGACAACCTACTCTGAGCCATGTTAGAAGAGGACAACCTACTCTGAGCCATGTTGGAAGTGGACAACCTACTCTGAGCCATGTTAGAAGAGGACAACATATTCTGAGCCATGTTAGAAGTGGACAACCTACTCTGAGCCATGTTAGAAAAGGACACCCTACTCTGAGCCATGTTAGAAGTGGACAACCTACTCTCAGCCATGTTAGAAGTGTACAACCTACTCTGGGCCATGTTAGAAGAGGACACTATATTCTGAGGCATGTTAGATGTGGACAACCTTCTCTGAGCCATGTTAGAAGACAACAAATTCTGAACCTGGCTAGAAGAGAACAACATAATCTGATTTATGTTGGAAGAGGACAACCTACTCTGAGCCATGTTAGAAGAGGACAACCTTGTCTGAGCTATGTTAGAAGTGGACAACCTACTCTCAGCCATGTTAGAAGAGAATAACATATTCTGAACCTTGTGAGAAGAGAACAACATAATCCGATTTATGTTGGAAGAGGACAACCTACTCTGAGCCATGTTAGAAGTGGACAATCTACTCTGAACCAGGTTACAAGAGGACAACCTACTCTGAGCCTTGTTAGAAGAGAACAACATATTCTGAGCCATGTTAGAAGGGAACAACATATTCTGAACCTTGTTAGAAGAGAACAGCATATTCTGATTTATGTTGGAAGAGGACAACCTACTCTGAGCCATGTCAGAAGTGGACAATCTACTCTGAACCAGGTTAGAAGAGGACAACCTACTCTGAGCCTTGTTAGAAGAGAACAACATATTCTGAGCCATGTTAGAAGAGAACAACATATTCTGAACCTTGTTAGAAGAGAACAACATATTCTGAACCTTGTTAGAAGAGAACAGCATATTCTGATTTATGTTGGAAGAGGACAACCTACTCTGAGCCATGTTAGAAGTGGACAACCTACTCTGAGCCATGTTAGAAGAGGACAACATATTCTGAGCCATGTTAGAAGTGGACAACCTACTCTCAGCCATGTTAGAAGTGCACAACCTACTCTGGGCCATGTTAGAAGAGGACACTATATTCTGAGGCATGTTAGATGTGAACAACCTTCTCTGAGCCATGTTAAAAGACAACAAGTTCTGAACCTTGCTAGAAGAGAACAACATAATCTGATTTATGTTGGATGAGGACAACCTACTCTGAGCCATGTTAGAAGAGGACAACCTTGTCTGAGCTATGTTAGAAGAGGACAACCTTGTCTGAGCTATGTTAGAAGTGGACAACCTACTCTCAGCCATGTTAGAAGAGAATAACATATTCTGAACCTTGTGAGAAGAGAACAACATAATCCGATTTATGTTGGAAGAGGACAACCTACTCTGAGCCATGTTAGAAGTGGACAATCTACTCTGAACCAGGTTAGAAGTGGACAATCTACTCTGAATCAGGTTAGAAGAGGACAACCTACTCTGAGCCTTGTTAGAAGAGAACAACATATTCTGAGCCATGTTGGAAGAGAATAACATATTCTGAACCTTGTTAGAAGAGAACAGCATATTCTGATTTATGTTGGAAGAGGACAACCTACTCTGAGCCATGTTAGAAGAGGACAACCTTGTCTGAGCTATGTTAGAAGTGGACAACCTACTCTGAGCCATGTTAGAAGAGAACAACATATTCTGAGCCATGTTAGAAGTGGACAACCTACTCTGAGCCATGTTAGAAGAGAACAACATAATCCGATTTATGTTGGAAGAGGACAACCTACTCTGAGCCAATATTAGAAGTGGACAAGCTACTCTGAACCAGGTTAGAAGAGGACAACCTACTCTGAGCCTTGTTAGTAGAGAACAACATATTCTGAGCCATGTTAGAAGAGAATAACATATTCTGAACCTTGTTAGAAGAGAACAGCATATTCTGATTTATGTTGGAAGAGGACAACCTACTCTGAGCCATGTTAGAAGTGGACAACCTACTCTGAGCCATGTTAGAAGAGAATAACATATTCTGGACCTTGTTAGAAGAGAACAGCATATTCTGATTTATGTTGGAAGAGGACAACCTTCTCTGAGCCATGTTAAAAGACAACAAATTCTGAACCTTGCTAGAAGAGAACAACATAATCTGATTTATGTTGGATGAGGACAACCTACTCTGAGCCATGTTAGAAGAGGACAACCTTGTCTGAGCTATGTTAGAAGAGGACAACCTTGTCTGAGCTATGTTAGAAGTGGACAACCTACTCTCAGCCATGTTAGAAGAGAATAACATATTCTGAACCTTGTGAGAAGAGAACAACATAATCCGATTTATGTTGGAAGAGGACAACCTACTCTGAGCCATGTTAGAAGTGGACAATCTACTCTGAACCAGGTTAGAAGTGGACAATCTACTCTGAATCAGGTTAGAAGAAGACAACCTACTCTGAATCAGGTTAGAAGAGGACAACCTACTCTGAGCCTTGTTAGAAGAGAACAACATATTCTGAGCCATGTTAGATGTGGACAACCTTCTCTGAGCCATGTTAGAAGTGCACAACATAATCTGATTTATGTTGGAAGAGGACAACCTACTCTGAGCCATGTTAGAAGAGGACAACCTTGTCTGAGCTATGTTAGAAGTGGACAACCTACTCTGAGCCATGTTAGAAGAGAACAACATAATCCGATTTATGTTGGAAGAGGACAACCTACTCTGAGCCATGTTAGAAGTGGACAACCTACTCTGAGCCTTGTTAGAAGAGAACAACATATTCTGAGCCATGTTAGAAGAGAATAAAATATTCTGAACCTTGTTAGATGAGAACAGCATATTCTGATTTATGTTGGAAGAGGACAACATACTCTGGGCCTTGTTAGTAGAGAACAACATATTCTGAGCCATGTTAGAAGAGAACAACATATTACACATTTCACTGTATTTAAAGTACTGCTATGACGTCATTCTATTGTCTAAACTGTACATTATTTTTCACGAATGTACTGTTTTAGCGAGCTGATAAATTGCGATTGACTCATGCAAGGAGACCAAACAATTTTTCTGTTGAACAATAATCCTTTTGTTACGAAATCGACAATCGCAGTCAATGCCAATCATGAGCAATAAGTGAGCTTGTCTGAAACGGGTCACAACTACAATGGATGATGAACTGGAAGGTTGACGCTGGAAAGCCCCAGCAAAAACAGACACAAAGTTCTCATCGAAACGAACGTAGATTACAAAGTTCACTTTTAGAAACTGAATTTAAGATCATATGTAATTCATATGCACAATACATACCGACATGTCCTTATATCCTATAATCACACTAGAAATAGTTTTCTTTCTCGTGAATCCCACGAAACTCAGTTTGCAAAGCGTATCCTATCCATCAACAACGCACTGGGTGTTACTTGTTTCAAACAAGTTGTTTCGCAACATCGCTGCGTATCATATCCTTTTAGTATCCAATAATTTGAACGATTGTAGCATATTCCACATTCAAATGACCATATCGTCTGTATAATGACACATAATACATGCGAAGTAGCCTACGCGCCTTGATGCGAAACACGACTTCATTCTTGCAATCTAAAGATGAATTAAACTGACTTGTGGCTGCAGCGTCCGACGTTCTTCCATGTGAGGGCGAACCACTGTTTCAGCTTAGCTCACGTGTGACTCAAGTTTACCATTGCTACAACAATACATTTCGTGGGTTCTCAGATAGAACATGGACCGACTTCAGTGAGCTATTTTATTGGTTGCAGAAGCGAGAGATACAATGTACATCTCCAAAGAACTCCTAATCACACTACAGAGAACAGGTCAGGCTCACCGACCGTACTTTTAGTCAGAGAATACCCGTGTAACAGTTCATTCTTGAAAAGATATGTACTCGGCTTGCGCCTGGTACATTCTTTTTCAAGAATGTACTGTTACATGGGCATTCTCCTTACCATAACGCGTAGCTGGAACATATTTGCTTCAAAGGTGAGTGGAGCCCAAAACACTAAATGGCTGGAATTTGTAGCTCAACCGCTTTACGGGGAGAGAGGGGGGGGGGGGGGTGGTAGCGAACGGTCGTTCTGCCATTTAAGGGCGAACCATTGTTTCAGCATAGCTCACGCATTACTCACGCCTAACGTTTACTACAATAATACATTTCGTAGGTTTAACCTTCCAAGATGGACTAATTTAATATTTTTTCAAAATGTGGACTCAGCTGCTCACGCCCATGGTTTACGACAATAATCCATTTCGTTGGCTCTAACATTGAAAATGAAATCAGTCACTCGGGATCTTTGGCGTCATGTACACAAACACCGACAACAAACGTCAGGTCTCCTTGGTGTTGGCCTTGAAACTTACCTCCAACAGCCCAGGAGAAGAGCGTGATGTGTGAGAGAACGTGAACGACTGTCATATCGCCCAGCCCTAATGACCTGTACATTCCGGAGTGTCCGCTCACTGGCCACTCACTGCACTAGCATTATCCACACATTTATTCTGCCTGCCTTCTCCGACTCACGCATCGCTCACGTATGGCTCACGCGTGCCTTTCTGTTTCCTGCTCGTCTTATCGCTCGGTTTCCGTGTCCCCTTTCCCCTCAATATCTGCTCTGTGTCAACGCGAGGAGAGGTCACATTAATACCTGGAACTGGTGTCAGTTCGATCCCCACTGGTGTCCTCGGGGAATGGTAGCTCTGCCACCAGCGCAACACTCCGCCAGTCAGAGGGAGGAGCGCGGGGAGGTGGAGAGGGTAGGGGCGCGGGGAGGTGGAGAGGGTAGGGGCGCGGGGAGGTGGAGAGGGTAGGGGCGCGGGGAGGTGGAGAGGGTAGGGGCGCGGGGAGGTGGAGAGGGTAGGGGCGCGGGGAGGTGGAGAGGGTAGAGGCGCGGGAAGGTGGAGAGGGTAGGGGCGCGGGGAGGTAGAGGGGGTAGAGGCGCGGGGAGGTGGAGAGGGTAGGGGCGCGGGGAGGTAGAGGGGGTAGAGGCGCGGGGAGGTGGAGAGGGTAGGGGCGAGGGGAGGTGGAGGGGGTAGGGGGGTGGTATTAGGGGCAGGGGATCGCCCAAGAGCAGTCCCATGTTGGCTTGTAGCACTATCCATCCGCGGTGAGGGGGTGCCGGTATGGTGGCGTTCCAGGGGCGGGGCGTCACGGTGGGTGGAGGCCTGTAGGGAGGGCGGGTCACGGTGGGTGGAGGCCTGACCGGAGGTGGGTCACGGTGGGTAGAGAGCTTTAGAGACGGTGGGTCACGGTGGGTGGAGGCCTGTCCGGAGGGTGGGTCACGATGGGTGGAGGCCCGTAGGGAGGGTGGGTCATGGTGGGTGGGAGCCTTCAGAGAAGGTTGGTCATGGTGGGTGGGAGCCTTCAGGGAAGGTGGGTCACGGTGGGTGGAGGCCTGTAGGGAGGGTGGGTCACGGTGGGTGGAGGCCTGTTGGTTGCATGGGTCACGGTGGGTGGAGATCTTCAGGGAGGGTGGGTCACGGTGGGTAGAGGGCTATAGGGATAGTGGGTCACGTTGGGTGGAGGCCTGTAGGGAGGGTGGGTCACGGTGGGTGGAGGCCTGTAGGGAGGGTGGGTCAAGGTTGGTGGAGGCCTGTAGTGAGTGCGGGTCACGGTGGGTGGAGGCCTGTAAGGAGGGTGGGTTACGGTTTGTGGAGGCCTGTAGGGAGGATGGGTCACGGTTTGTGGAGGCCTGTCGGGAGGATGGGTCACTTTTGGTGGAGGCCTGTCGGGAGGGTGGGTCACTTTGGTAGAGGCCTGTCGGGAGGGTGGGTCACTTTTGGTGGAGGCCTGTCGGGAGGGTTGGTCACGGTGAGTGGAGGCCTGTAGAGAGGGTGGGTCAAGGTGGGTGGAGGCCAGTAGGGAGTGTGGGTCACGGCGGGCCTTTGAGGACGGTGAGTCACGGTGGGCCTGTAGGGAGGGTGGGTCACATTGGGTGGAGGCCTGTCGGGAAGATGGGTCACGGTGGGTGGAGGCCTGTCGGGAGGATGGGTCACGGTGGGTGAAGGCCTGTCGGAAGGGTGGGTCACGGTGGGTGGAGGCCTGTAGACAGGGTGGGTCAAGGTTGGTGGAGGCCTGTAGGGAGTGTGGGTCACGGTGGGTGGAGGCCTGAAGGGAGGATGGGTCACGGTTTGTGGAGGCCTGTCGGGAGGGTGGGTCACGGTGGGTGGAGGCCTGTCGGGAGGATGGGTCACGGTGGGTGGAGGCCTGTCGGGAGGGTGGGTCATGGTGGGTGGAGGCCTGTAGGGAGGGTGGGTCACGGTGGGTGGAGGCCTGTCGGGAGGATGGGTCACGGTGGGTGGAGGCCTGTCGGGAGGGTGGGTCAAGGTTGGTGGAGGCCTGTAGGGAGTGTGGTCACGGTGGGTGGAGGCCTGTCGGAAGGATGGGTCACGGTGGGTGGAGGCCAGTAGGGAGGATGGGTCACGGTTTGTGGAGGCCTGTCGGGAGGATGGGTCACTTTTGGTGGAGGCCTGTCGGGAGGGTGGGTCACTTTTGGTGGAGGCCTGTCGGGAGGGTTGGTCATTGTGGGTGAAGGCCTGTCGGGAGGGTGGGTCACGGTGGGTGGAGGCCTGTAGACAGGGTGGGTCACGGCGGGCCATTATGGACGGTGGGTCACGGTGGAGGCCTGTAGGGAGGGTGGGTCAGGGTAGGTGGAGGCCTGTAGACAAGGTGGGTCACGGCGGGCCTTTAGGGACGGTGGGTCACGGTGGAGGCCTGTAGGGAGGGTGGGTCACGGTGGGTGGAGGCCTGTAGACAGGGTGGGTCACGGCGGGCCTTTAGGGACGGTGGGTCACGGTGGAGGCCTGTAGGGAGGGTGGGTCACGGTGGGTGGAGACCTGTAAGGAGGGTGGGTCACTTTTGGTGGAGGCCTGTCGGGAGGGTGGGTCACGGTGGGTGGGGGCCTGTAGGGAGGGGGGTCACGGTGGGTGGGGGCCTGTAGAGAGGGGGGTCACGGTGGGTGAGGGCCTGTAGGGAGGAGGGTCACGGTTGGTGGGGGCCTGTAGGGAGGGGGATCACGGTGGATGGGGGCCTGTAGGGAGGGTGGGTCACGGTGGGTCGGGGCCTGTAGGGAGGAGGGTCACGGTGGGTGGAGGCCTGTAGGGAGGGGGGTCACGGTAGGTGGGGGCCTGTAGGGAGGGGGGTCACGGTGGGTGGGGGCCTGTAGGGAGGAGGGTCACGGTTTGTAGAAAGTTCGAGAAGCCAGGGGGGAAATATTTTGCTCTAGAATAGAACATTAGCATGGAGCGGCCGAACTATTTCACCCCAGCTGCTTCGAACGTACGGGCCTGGTCACTGTGCTGTCAGTGTTCTGCCCTGGTCACTGTGCTGTCAGGGTTCTGCACTGGTCACTGTGCTGTCAGGGTTCTGCCCTGGTCACTGTGCTGTCAGGGTTTTGCCCTGGTCACTGTGCTGTCAGGGTTCTGCCCTGGTCACTGTGCTGTCAGGGTTCTGCCCTGGTCACTGTGCTGTCAGGGTTCTGCCCTGGTCACTGTGCTGTCAGGGTTCTGCCCTGGTCACTGTGCTGTCAGGGTTCTGCCCTGGTCACTGTGCTGTCAGGGTTCTGCTCTGGTCACTGTGCTGTCAGCGTTCTGCCCTGGTCACTGTGCTGTCAGGGTTCTGCCCTGGTCGCTGTGCTGTCAGGGTTCTGCCCTGGTCACTGTGCTGTCAGGGTTCTGCACTGGTCACTGTGCTGTCAGGGTTCTGCCCTGGTCACTGTGCTGTCAGGGTTCTGCCCTGGTCACTGTGCTGTCAGGGTTCTGCCCTGGTCACTCTGCTGTCAGGGTTCTGCCCTGGTCACTGTGCTGTCAGGGTTTTGCCCTGGTCACTGTGCTGTCAGGGTTCTGCTCTGGTCACTGTGCTGTCAGGGTTCTGCCCTGGTCACTGTGCTGTCAGGGTTCTGCCCTGGTCACTGTGCTGTCAGGGTTCTGCCCTGGTCACTGTGCTGTCAGGGTTCTGCCCTGGTCACTGTGCTGTCAGGGTTCTGCCCTGGTCACTGTGCTGTCAGGGTTCTGCCCTGGTCACTGTGCTATCAGGGTTCTGCCCTGGTCACTGTGCTGTCAGCGTTCTGCCCTGGTCACTGTGCTGTCAGGGTTCTGCCCTGGACAGTGTGCTCAGCGTTCTGCCTGTGCGTGATCGGGATCCGATGACTTGTGCCCATTGATGAATTGGACACAGCGGGTGTCTAAAGTCAGCCTCCCGCTCCTCCGCTATTGTCAACAGGCGCCGACATCATTCCGTCACACACAGAGACTAATCAATGTCGGAAGGCAAGTGAAAGTCAGGGAATGGACAGCCCTCGTCCCCTCCCACCCTCCGGGGTCCAAGGATACACGCCACGATGGGACCGACCTGCGGACCAGGCGCGACAAACATCAATAGCAACATTGAATGGGACGAACGCCCCATCAATGCCCCGCTCCTGACCCCATCAATGCCCCACTCCTGACCCCATTCCGGCCGCGCACCGGCCCCGCTCCTGACCCCATTCCGGCCCCGCACCGGCCGCGCACCGGCCCCGCGGCGGCCCCGCTCCGGCCCCGCCCCGACCCCCTCTCGGCCCCGCTCCGGCCCCCTCTCGGCCCCGCTCCTGACCCCATTCCGGCCCCGCCCCGGCCCCCCTTTCGGACCCGCACCGGCCTCACTGCGGCCCCCTCTCGGCCCCGCACCGGCCCCGCTCCTGACCCCATTCCGGCCGCGCACCAGCCCCGCTGCGGCCCCGCTCCGGCCCCCTCTCGGCCCCGCTCCTGACCCCATTCCGGCCACGCACCAGCCCCGCTGCGGCCCCGCGCCGGCCCCCTCTCGGCCCCGCTCCTGAGCCCATTCCGGCCGCGCACCGGCCCCGCTGCGGCCCCGCTCCGGCCCCGCTGCGGCCCCGCTGCGGCCCCCTCTCGGCCCCGCTCCGGCCCCCTCTCGGCCCCGCTCCGGCCCCCTCTCGGCCCCGCACCGGCCTCGCTTCGGCCCCGCACCGGCCTTGCTTCGGCCCCGCACCGGCCTCGCTTCGGCCCGGACCAGGCGTGACAAACATTAATAGCGACATTGAATGCGATGAACGCCCCATCAATGCCCCGCTCCTGACCCCATCAATGCCCCGCTCCTAACCCCATTCCGGCCGCGCACCGGCCCCGCTCCTGACCCCATTCCGGCCCCTCTCGGCCCCGCTCCGGCCCCCTCTCGGCCCCGCTCCGGCCCCCTCTCGGCCCCGCACCGGCCTCGCTTCGGCCCGGACCAGGCGTGACAAACATTAATAGCGACATTGAATGGGATGAACGCCCCATCAATGCCCCGCTCCTGACCCCATCAATGCCCCGCTCCTAACCCCATTCCGGCCGCGCACCGGCCCCGCTGCGGCCCCGCTCCGGCCCCGCTGCGGCCCCGCTGCGGCCCCCTCTCGGCCCCGCTCCGGCCCCCTCTCGGCCCCGCTCCGGCCCCCTCGCGGCCCCGCACCGGCCTCGCTTCGGCCCCGCACCGGCCTTGCTTCGGCCCCGCACCGGCCTCGCTTCGGCCCGGACCAGGCGTGACAAACATTAATAGCGACATTGAATGGGATGAACGCCCCATCAATGCCCCGCTCCTGACCCCATCAATGCCCCGCTCCTAACCCCATTCCGGCCGCGCACCGGCCCCGCTCCTGACCCCATTCCGGCCCCGCTCCGGCCCCGCTCCGGCCCCATTCGGCCCCGCTCCGGCCCCCCTCCGGCTCCCACCCGCCCCCCGCCCCCCCAACCTCCGGCCTCACTCCCGCCTCTCTCCGCGAGCCTCTCTCCGGGAGCCCGTTTCCTGGAGATGTAGATCAGTTTAGTGGAGGAACACGTTTCCTGGCGGAGTGGAGCTATTTATTGGAGGAACACGTTTCCTGGCGGAGTGGAGCTATTTATTGGAGGAACACGTTTCCTGACGGAGTGGAGCTATTTATTGGAGGAACACGTTTCCTGGCGGAGTGGAGCTATTTAGTAGCGGAACACGTTTCCTGGCGGAGTGGAGCTATTTATTGGCGGAACACGTTTCCTGGAGGGGTGGAGCTATTTATTGGAGGAACACGTTTCCTGGCGGAGTGGAGCTATTTATTGGAGGAACACGTTTCCTGGCGGATTGGAGCTATTTATTGGAGGAACACGTTTCCTGGCGAAGTGGAGCTATTTATTGGAGGAACACGTTTCCTGGCGGATTGGAGATATTTATTGGAGTAACACGTTTCCTGGCGGAGTGGAGCCATTTATTGGAGGAACACGTTTCCTGAAGGAGTGGAGCTATTTATTGGGGGAACACGTTTCCTGGAGAGGTGGAGCTATTTATTGGAGGAACACGTTTCCAGGCGGAGTAGAGCTATTTATTGGAGGAACACGTTTCCTGACGGAGTGGAGCTATTTATTGAGGGAACACGTTTCCTGGCGGAGTGGAGCTATTTATTGGAGGAACACGTTTCCTGGCGGATTGGAGCTATTTATTGGAGGAACACGTTTCCTGGCGGAGTGGAGCTATTTATTGGAGGAACACGTTTCCTGGAGAGGTAGATCTATTTAGTGGAGGAACACGCTTCCTGGCGGATTGGAGCCATTTATTGGGGGAACACGTTTCCTGGCGGAGTGGAGCTATTTATTGGAGGAACACGTTTCCTGGCGGAGTGGAGCTATTTATATGAGGAACACGTTTCCTGGCGGAGTGGAGCTATTTATTGGAGGAACACGTTTCCTGGAGAGGTAGATCTATTTACTGGAGGAACACGTTTCCTGGCGGACTGGAGCTATTTATTGGAAGAACACGCTTCCTGGCGGAGTGGAGCTATTTATTGGAGGAACACGTTTCCCGACGGAGTGGAGCTATTTGTTGGAGGAACACGTTTCCTGACGGAGTGGAGGTATTTATTGGAGGAACACGTTTCCTGGCGGATTGGAGCTATTTATTGGAGGAACACGTTTCCTGGCGGAGTGGAGCTATTTATATGAGGAACACGTTTCCTGGCGGAGTGGAGCTATTTATTGGAGGAACACGTTTCCTGGAGAGGTAGATCTATTTAGTGGAGGAACAAGTTTCCTGGCGGATTGGAGCTATTTATTGGGGGAACACGTTTCCTGGCGGAGTGGAGCTATTTATTGGAGGAACACGTTTCCTGGCGGAGTGGAGCTATTTATATGAGGAACACGTTTCCTGGCGGAGTGGAGCTATTTATTGGAGGAACACGTTTCCTGGAGAGGTAGATCTATTTAGTGGAGGAACACGTTTCCTGGCGGATTGGAGCTATTTATTGGAAGAACACGCTTCCTGGCGGAGTGGAGCTATTTATTGGAGGAACACGTTTCCCGACGGAGTAGAGCTATTTATTGGAGGAACACGTTTCCTGACGGAGTGGAGCTATTTATTGGGGGAACACGTTTCCTGGAGGGGTGGAGCTATTTATTAGAGGAACACGTTTCCTGGCGGAGTGGAGCTATTTATTGGAGGAACACGTTTCCTGGCGGAGTAGAGGTATTTATTGGGGGAACACGTTTCCTGGCGGAGTGGAGCTATTTATTGGAGGAACACGTTTCCTGGCGGATTGGAGCTATTTATTGGAGTAACACGTTTCCTGGCGGAGTGGAGCCATTTATTGGAGGAACACGTGTCCTGGAGGGGTGGAGCTATTTATTGGAGGAACACGTTTCCTGGCGGAGTGGAGCTATTTATTGGAGGAACACGTTTCCTGGCGGATTGGAGCTATTTATTGGAGGAACACGTTTCCTGGCGAAGTGGAGCTATTTATTGGAGGAACACGTTTCCTGGCGGATCGGAGCTATTTATTGGAGTAACACGTTTCCTGGCGGAGTGGAGCTATTTATTGGAGGAACACCTTTCCTGACGGAGTGGAGCTATTTATTGGAGGAACACGTTTCCTGGCGGAGTGGAGCTATTTAGTAGAGGAACACGTTTCCTGGCGGAGTGGAGCTATTTATTGGCGGAACACGTTTCCTGGAGGGGTGGAGCTATTTATTGGAGGAACACGTTTCCTGGCGGAGTGGAGCTATTTATTGGAGGAACACGTATCCTGGCGGATTGGAGCTATTTATTGGAGGAACACGTTTCCTGGCGAAGTGGAGCTATTTATTGGAGGAACACGTTTCCTGGCGGATTGGAGCTATTTATTGGAGTAACACGTTTCCTGGCGGAGTAGAGCCATTAATTGGAGGAACACGTTTCCTGAAGGAGTGGAGCTATTTATTGGGGGAACACGTTTCCTGGCGGAGTGGAGCTATTTATTGGAGGAACACGTTTCCTGGCGGAGTGGAGCTATTTGTATGAGGAACACGTTTCCTGGCGGAGTGGAGCTATTTATTGGAGGAACACGTTTCCTGGAGAGGTAGATCTATTTAGTGGAGGAACACGTTTCCTGGCGGACTGGAGCTATTTATTGGAAGAACACGCTTCCTGGCGGAGTGGAGCTATTTATTGGAGGAACACGTTTCCCGACGGAGTGGAGCTATTTATTGGAGGAACACGTTTCCTGACGGAGTGGAGGTATTTATTGGAGGAACACGTTTCCTGGCGGATTGGAGCTATTTATTGGAGGAACACGTTTCCTGGCGGAGTGGAGCTATTTATATGAGGAACACGTTTCCTGGCGGAGTGGAGCTATTTATTGGAGGAACACGTTTCCTGGAGAGGTAGATCTATTTAGTGGAGGAACACGTTTCCTGGCGGATTGGAGCTATTTATTGGGGGAACACGTTTCCTGACGGAGTGGAGCTATTTATTGGAGGAACACGTTTCCTGGCGGAGTGGAGCTATTTATATGAGGAACACGTTTCCTGGCGGAGTGGAGCTATTTATTGGAGGAACACGTTTCCTGGAGAGGTAGATCTATTTAGTGGAGGAACACGTTTCCTGGCGGATTGGAGCTATTTATTGGGGGAACACGTTTCCTGGCGGAGTGGAGCTATTTATTGGAGGAACACGTTTCCTGGCGGAGTGGAGCTATTTATTGGAGGAACACGTTTCCTGGCGGAGTGGAGCTATTTATTGGAGGAACACGTTTCCTGGAGAGGTAGATCTATTTAGTGGAGGAACACGTTTCCTGGCGGATTGGTAGAGTGGAGCTATTTATTGGAGTAACACGTTTCCTGGTAGAGTGGAGCTATTTATTGAAGGAACACATTTCCTGGCGGAGTGGAGCTATTTATTGGAGGAACACGTTTCCTGACGGAGTGGAGCTATTTATTGGGGGAACACGTTTCCTGACGGAGTGGAGCTATTTATTGGGGGAACACGTTTCCTGGAGGGGTGGAGCTATTTATTGGGGGAACACGTTTCCTGGAAGGATGGAGCTATTTATTGGAGGAACACGTTTCCTGGCGGAGTGGAGGTATTTATTGGAGGAACACGTTTCCTGACGGAGTGGAGCTATCTATTGGAGGAACAGGTTTCCTAACGGAGTGTAGCTACTGATTGGGGGAACACGTTTCCTGGAGAGGTGGAGCTATTTATTGGAGGAACACGTTTCCTGGCGGAGTGGAGCTATTTATTGGAGGAACACGTTTCCTGACGGAGTGGAGTTATTTATTGGGGGAACACGTTTCCTGGAGGGGTGGAGCTATTTATTGGAGGAACACGTTTCCTGGCGGAGTGTAGGTATTTATTGGGGGAACACGTTTCCTGGCGGAGTGGAGCTATTTATTTGAGGAACACGTTTCCTGGCGGAGTGGAGCTATTTATTGGAGGAACACGTTTCCTGGCGGAGTGGAGCTATTTATTGGAGGAACGCGTTTCCTGACGGAGTGGAGCTATTCATTAGAGGAACACGTTTCTTGGCGGAGTGGAGCTATTAATTGGACGAACACGTTTCCTGGCGGAGTGGAGCTATTTATTGGGCGAACACGTTTCCTGTAGAGGTGGAGCTATTTACTGGGGGAACACGTTTCCTGGCGGAGTGGAGCTATTTATTGGGGGAACATGTTTCCTGGCCGAGTGGAGCTATTTATTGGAGGAACACGTTTCCTGACGGAGTGGAGCTATTTATTGGAGGAACACGTTTCCTGGCGGAGTGGAGCTATTTATTGAAGGAACACATTTCTTGGCGGAGTGGAGCTATTTATTGGAGGAACACGTTTCCTGGCGGAGTGTAGCTATTTATTGGAGGAACACGTTTCCTGGCGGAGTGGAGCTATTCATTGGAGGGACATGTTTCCTGGAGGGGTGGAGCTATTTATTGGAGGAACACGTTTCCTGGCGGAGTGGAGCTATTTATTGGTGGAACACGTTTCCTGACGGAGTGGAGCTATTTATTGGGGGAACACGTTTCCTGGCGGAGTGGAGCTATTTATTGGAGGAACACGTTTCCTGGCGGAGTGGAGCTATTTATTGAAGGAACACGTTTCCTGGCGGAGTGGAGCTATTTATTGGGGAAACACGTTGCCTGGCGGAGTGGAGCTATTGATTGGAGGAACGCGTTTCCTGGCGGAGTGGAGCTATTTATTGGAAGAACACGTTTCTTGGCAGAGTGGAGCTATTTATTGGAGGAACACGTTTCCTGGCGGAGTGGAGCTATTTATTGGGGGAACACGTTTCCTGTAGAGGTGGAGCTATTTATTGGGGGAACACGTTTCCTGGCGGAGTGGAGCTATTTATTGGGGGAACACGTTTCCTGTAGAGGTGGAGCTATTGATTGGAGGAACACGTTTCCTGGCGGAGTGGAGCCATTTATTGGATGAACACGTTTCCTGGCAGAGTGGAGCTATTTATTGAAGAAACACATTTCTTGGCGGAGTGGAGCTATTTATTGGGGAACACGTTTTCTGACGGAGTGGAGCTATTTATTGGAGGAACACGTTTCCTGGCAGAGTGGAGCTATTTATTGAAGGAACACATTTCCTGGCGGAGTAGAGCTATTTATTGGGGGAACACATTTCCTGACGGAGTGGAGCTATTTATTGGAGGAACACGTTTCCTGGCGGAGTGGAGCTATTTATTGGGGGAACACGTTTCCTGGCGGAGTGGAGCTATTTATTGGAGGAACACGTTTCCTGGAGGAGTGGAGCTATTTATTGGAGGAACACGTTTCCTGGAGGAGTAGAGCTATTTATTGGGGAACAAGTATCCTGGAGAGTGGAGCTATTTATTGGATGAACACGTTTCCTGGCAGAGTGTAGCTATTAATTGAAGAAACACATTTCTTGGCGGAGTGGAGCTATTTATTGGGGAACACGTTTCCTGACGGAGTGGAGCTATTTATTGGAGGAACACGTTTCCTGGCGGATTGGAGCTATTTATTGGAGGAACACGTTTCTTGGCGGATTGGAGCTATTTATTGGAGGAATACGTTTCCTGGCGAAGTGGAGCTATTTATTGGAGGAACACGTTTCCTGGCGGAGTGGAGCTATTTATTGGAGGAACACGTTTCCTGACGGAGTGGAGCTATTTATTGAGGGAACACGTTTCCTGGCGGAGTGGAGCTATTTATTGGAGGAACACGTTTCCTGGCGGATTGGAGCTATTTATTGGAGGAACACGTTTCCTGGCGGAGTGGAGCTATTTATATGAGGAACACGTTTCCTGGCGGAGTGGAGCTATTTATTGGAGGAACACGTTTCCTGGAGAGGTAGATCTATTTAGTGGAGGAACACGTTTCCTGGCGGATTGGAGCTATTTATTGGGGGAACACGTTTCCTGGCGGAGTGGAGCTATTTATTGGAGGAACACGTTTCCTGGCGGAGTGGAGCTATTTATATGAGGAACACGTTTCCTGGCGGAGTGGAGCTATTTATTGGAGGAACACGTTTCCTGGAGAGGTAGATCTATTTAGTGGAGGAACACGTTTCCTGACGGATTGGAGCTATTTATTGGGGGAACACGTTTCCTGGCGGAGTGGAGCTATTTATTGGAGGAACACGTTTCCCGACGGAGTGGAGCTATTTATTGGAGGAACACGTTTCCTGACGGAGTGGAGGTATTTATTGGAGGAACACGTTTCCTGGCGGATTGGAGCTATTTATTGGAGGAACACGTTTCCTGGCGGAGTGGAGCTATTTATTGGAGGAACACGTTTCCTGGCGGAGTGGAGGTATTTATTGGAGGAACACGTTTCCTTGCGGAGTGGAGCTATCTATTGGAGGAACAGGTTTCCTGACGGAGTGTAGCTACTGATTGGGGGAACACGTTTCCTGGAGAGGTGGAGCCATTTAGTGGAGGAACACGTTTCCTGGCGGAGTGGAGCTATTTATTGGAGGAACACGTTTCCTGACGGAGTGGAGTTATTTATTGGGGGAACACGTTTCCTGGAGGGGTGGAGCTATTTATTGGAGGAACACGTTTCCTGGCGAAGTGTAGGTATTTATTGGGGGAACACGTTTCCTGGCGGAGTGGAGCTATTTATTTGAGGAACACGTTTCCTGGCGGAGTGGAGCTATTTATTGGAGGAACACGTTTCCTGGCGGAGTGGAGCTATTTATTGGAGGAACGCGTTTCCTGACGGAGTGGAGCTATTCATTGGAGGAACACGTTTCTTGGCGGAGTGGAGCTATTAATTGGACGAACACGTTTCCTGGCGGAGTGGAGCTATTTATTGGGGGAACACGTTTCCTGTAGAGGTGGAGCTATTTACTGGGGGAACACGTTTCCTGGCGGAGTGGAGCTATTTATTGGGGGAACATGTTTCCTGGCCGAGTGGAGCTATTTATTGAAGGAACACGTTTCCTGACGGAGTGGAGCTATTTATTGGAGGAACACGTTTCCTGGCGGAGTGGAGCTATTTATTGAAGGAACACATTTCTTGGCGGAGTGGAGCTATTTATTGGAGGAACACGTTTCCTGGCGGAGTGTAGCTATTTATTGGAGGAACACGTTTCCTGGCGGAGTGGAGCTATTCATTGGAGGGACATGTTTCCTGGAGGGGTGGAGCTATTTATTGGGGGAACACGTTTCCTGTAGAGGTGGAGCTATTTATTGGAGGAACACGTTTCTTGGCGGAGTGGAGCTATTTATTGGATGAACACGTTTCCTGGCAGAGTGGAGCTATTTATTGAAGAAACACATTTCTTGGCGGAGTGGAGCTATTTATTGGGGAACACGTTTTCTGACGGAGTGGAGCTATTTATTAGAGGAACACGTTTCCTGGCAGAGTGGAGCTATTTATTGAAGGAACACATTTCCTGGCGGAGTAGAGCTATTTATTGGGGGAACACATTTCCTGACGGAGTGGAGCTATTTATTGGAGGAACACGTTTCCTGGCGGAGTGGAGCTATTTATTGGGGGAACACGTTTCCTGGCGGAGTGGAGCTATTTATTGGAGGAACACGTTTCCTGGAGGAGTGGAGCTATTTATTGGAGGAACACGTTTCCTGGAGGAGTAGAGCTATTTATTGGGGAACAAGTATCCTGGAGAGTGGAGCTATTTATTGGATGAACACGTTTCCTGGCAGAGTGTAGCTATTAATTGAAGAAACACATTTCTTGGCGGAGTGGAGCTATTTATTGGGGAACACGTTTCCTGACGGAGTGGAGCTATTTATTGGAGGAACACGTTTCCTGGCGGATTGGAGCTATTTATTGGAGGAACACGTTTCCTGGCGGATTGGAGCTATTTATTGGAGGAACACGTTTCCTGGCGAAGTGGAGCTATTTATTGGAGGAACACGTTTCCTGGCGGAGTGGAGCTATTTATTGGAGGAACACGTTTCCTGACGGAGTGGAGCTATTTATTGGGGGAACACGTTTCCTGGAGAGGTGGAGCTATTTATTGGAGGAACACGTTTCCAGGCGGAGTGGGGCTATTTATTGGAGGAACACGTTTCCTGACGGAGTGGAGCTATTTATTGAGGGAACACGTTTCCTGGCGGAGTGGAGCTATTTATTGGAGGAACACGTTTCCTGGCGGATTGGAGCTATTTATTGGAGGAACACGTTTCCTGGCGGAGTGGAGCTATTTATATGAGGAACACGTTTCCTGGCGGAGTGGAGCTATTTATTGGAGGAACACGTTTCCTGGAGAGGTAGATCTATTTAGTGGAGGAACACGTTTCCTGGCGGATTGGAGCTATTTATTGGGGGAACACGTTTCCTGGCGGAGTGGAGCTATTTATTGGAGGAACACGTTTCCTGGCGGAGTGGAGCTATTTATATGAGGAACACGTTTCCTGGCGGAGTGGAGCTATTTATTGGAGGAACACGTTTCCTGGAGAGGTAGATCTATTTAGTGGAGGAACACGCTTCCTGGCGGAGTGGAGCTATTTATTGGAGGAACACGTTTCCCGACGGAGTGGAGCTATTTATTGGAGGAACACGTTTCCTGACGGAGTGGAGGTATTTATTGGAGGAACACGTTTCCTGGCGGATTGGAGCTATTTATTGGAGGAACACGTTTCCTGGCGGAGTGGAGCTATTTATATGAGGAACACGTTTCCTGGCGGAGTGGAGCTATTTATTGGAGGAACACGTTTCCTGGAGAGGTAGATCTATTTAGTGGAGGAACACGTTTCCTGGCGGATTGGTAGAGTGGAGCTATTTATTGGAGTAACACGTTTCCTGGTAGAGTGGAGCTATTTATTGAAGGAACACATTTCCTGGCGGAGTGGAGCTATTTATTGGAGGAACACGTTTCCTGACGGAGTGGAGCTATTTATTGGGGGAACACGTTTCCTGACGGAGTAGAGCTATTTATTGGGGGAACACGTTTCCTGGAGGGGTGGAGCTATTTATTGGGGGAACACGTTTCCTGGAAGGGTAGAGCTATTTATTGGAGGAACACGTTTCCTGGCGGAGTGGAGGGATTTATTGGAGGAACACGTTTCCTGACGGAGTGGAGCTATCTATTGGAGGAACAGGTTTCCTGACGGAGTGTAGCTACTGATTGGGGGAACACGTTTCCTGGAGAGGTGGAGCTATTTATTGGAGGAACACGTTTCCTGGCGGAGTGGAGCTATTTATTGGAGGAACACGTTTCCTGACGGAGTGGAGTTATTTATTGGGGGAACACGTTTCCTGGAGGGGTGGAGCTATTTATTGGAGGAACACGTTTCCTGGCGGAGTGTAGGTATTTATTGGGGGAACACGTTTCCTGGCGGAGTGGAGCTATTGATTTGAGGAACACGTTTCCTGGCGGAGTGGAGCTATTTATTGGAGGAACACGTTTCCTGGCGGAGTGGAGCTATTTATTGGAGGAACGCGTTTCCTGACGGAGTGGAGCTATTTATTGGAGGAACACGTTTCTTGGCGGAGTGGAGCTATTAATTGGACGAACACGTTTCCTGGCGGAGTGGAGCTATTTATTGGGGGAACACGTTTCCTGTAGAGGTGGAGCTATTTACTGGGGGAACACGTTTCCTGGCGGAGTGGAGCTATTTATTGGGGGAACATGTTTCCTGGCCGAGTGGAGCTATTTATTGGAGGAACACGTTTCCTGACGGAGTGGAGCTATTTATTGGAGGAACACGTTTCCTGGCGGAGTGGAGCTATTTATTGAAGGAACACATTTCTTGGCGGAGTGGAGCTATTTATTGGAGGAACACGTTTCCTGGCGGAGTGTAGCTATTTATTGGAGGAACACGTTTCCTGGCGGAGTGGAGCTATTCATTGGAGGGACATGTTTCCTGGAGGGGTGGAGCTATTTATTGGAGGAACACGTTTCCTGGCGGAGTGGAGCTATTTATTGGTGGAACACGTTTCCTGACGGAGTGGAGCTATTTATTGGGGGAACACGTTTCCTGGCGGAGTGGAGCTATTTATTGGAGGAACACGTTTCCTGGCGGAGTGGAGCTATTGATTGGAGGAACGCGTTTCCTGGCGGAGTGGAGCTATATATTGGAAGAACACGTTTCTTGGCAGAGTGGAGCTATTTATTGGAGGAACACGTTTCCTGGCGGAGTGGAGCTATTTATTGGGGGAACACGTTTCCTGTAGAGGTGGAGCTATTTATTGGGGGAACACGTTTCCTGGCGGAGTGGAGCTATTTATTGGGGGAACACGTTTCCTGTAGAGGTGGAGCTATTGATTGGAGGAACACGTTTCCTGGCGGAGTGGAGCTATTTATTGGATGAACACGTTTCCTGGCAGAGTGGAGCTATTTATTGAAGAAACACATTTCTTGGCGGAGTGGAGCTATTTATTGGGGAACACGTTTTCTGACGGAGTGGAGCTATTTATTGGAGGAACACGTTTCCTGGCAGAGTGGAGCTATTTATTGAAGGAACACATTTCCTGGCGGAGTAGAGCTATTTATTGGGGGAACACATTTCCTGACGGAGTGGAGCTGTTTATTGGAGAAACACGTTTCCTGGCGGAGTGGAGCTATTTATTGGAGGAACACGTTTCCTGGCGGAGTGGAGCTATTTATTGGAGGAACACGTTTCCTGGAGGAGTGGAGCTATTTATTGGAGGAACACGTTTCCTGGAGGAGTAGAGCTATTTATTGGGGAACAAGTATCCTGGAGAGTGGAGCTATTTATTGGATGAACACGTTTCCTGGCAGAGTGTAGCTATTAATTGAAGAAACACATTTCTTGGCGGAGTGGAGCTATTTATTGGGGAACACGTTTCCTGACGGAGTGGAGCTATTTATTGGAGGAACACGTTTCCTGGCAGAGTGGAGCTATTTATTGAAGGAACACATTTCCTGGCGGAGTGGAGCTATTTATTGGGGGAACACGTTTCCTGACGGAGTGGAGCTATTTATTGGAGGAACACGTTTCCTGGCGGAGTGGAGCTATTTATTGGGGGAACACGTTTCCTGGCGGAGTGGAGCTATTTGTTAGAGGAACACGTTTCCTGGAGGAGTGGAGCTATTTATTGGAGGAACACGTTTTCTGGAGGAGTGGAGCTATTTATTGGGGAACACGTTTCCTGGAGAGTGGAGCTATTTATTGGAGGAACATGGTTCCTGGCGGAGTGGAGCTATTTAGTAAGAGACATGCTTCCTTGGCGGATCAATGCACCAAGCATTCACCGCGAGGGTGCTAGCGGGACACAAACGCCGTGGTCGATTAATGGTCCATTGTTCATTACAATAGCCCCACTTCAAAGGAAGCGCCACGTCCCACAAAGCTACTTAAGGATTTGGCGCTATTTACAAGGACATACACAATAGGAGGGAAATGGCATATCCATCGCAAAAAAAAGTCAGTATGAGTTCAATACGACTGCACTGCTCAGCGATTTAATTGGAGTTAGAATACGTGTCATTGTATCAAGGACAGATGTATCACCGTGATAATAACAGATGTGTTACCGTGATAATAACAGATGTGTTACCGTGATAATAACAGACACAGATGTATCACCGTGATAATAACAGACACAGATGTATCACTGTGATAATAACAGACAAAGATGTATCACCGTGATAATAACAGACACAGATGTATCACCGTGATAATAACAGACACAGATGTATCACTGTGATAATAATAGACACAGATGTATCCCCGTTATAATAACAGACACAGATGTATCACTGTGATAATAACAGACACAGATGTATTACCGTGATAACAGACACAGATGTATCACCGTGATAATAACGGACACAAATGTATCCCCGTGATAATAACAGACACATATTTGTATCAAATTTTTAAATGAAAGGGTTTGATGTATTGTCCATTGTCCATAGCATTTCCATCGATATTACAACAATCCGGATAGTCTTTCGCATGTTTTGTTTTATGCGGCAGGCAATGAATCGATTTTCAGGTGTTTTCTTTCTTATGTCTTCCTTGAAACTTTAACAATATTTTATTTCATTTTCACTACATTAACTGCACTCAACTTATTTTCCACCAATATTAACATTATTGTTGGGCAATACGGTAACACGTCTTTTGAGCTTGGCGTCTATAGGAGGGTCAGCGTCCTTCCGCATCGATCGGGATGTAGCGATGGACGCACGGTTATTGGAAGGCTAGTGGGGATGAGGATGAGGAAGCCCCGGCAACTGGCGCAAGTGTTGTGTTGTCCTTACCGCGGCGGGCCGTCTGCCCGGTCAGCGCAGACTAATATTGGTCCCAACCTTGCTGAAGAACTTACTAACTCAGGTGACCAGTTTAAGGCATACTTAAAAAACCCAAGCCCAGATACCTTGCAATTTACGTTGACCGATCCAAACGAAATAGGAGATTGATAATTGATAAACTGAAACCCAAACCCAGCTGTGGGCATGACGGCATCTCGGTTAAACTTCTCAAAGTGATTAAGCCAGAATTAACTCGAACCTTATCGCTGATAATTAATCAAACACTCACAACTGGGACTTTTCCTGATAAGTTAAAGATAGCCAAAGTAACTCCCGTTTATAAAACTGGTGACGTAACTTCATTCAACAACTATAGACCAATATCATTATTACCAGCAATATCCAAGGTATTTGAAAAGGCATTAGCAAATCAAATTCTTAAACACTTCCAGCAACATAATCTCTTCAATAATAGTCAATACGGATTTAGATTAAAACATTCTACAGAATTAGCTAATCTAGAACTAATTGATCGAACTATGCAATATATGAATAATGGAAAAACTCCGTTCAATATTTTCCTAGACCTATCTAAAGCCTTTGACACAATAGATCACAAAATATTGATTTATAAATTGAGCCATTATGGCATACGTGACATGGCTCTAGAAGTGCTAAAGAATTATCTAACCGATCGTAAACAATATGTTGAAATTGATAACTATGGCTCCGAGTTGGCCCATTTAACAACAGGAGTCCCCCAAGGTTCAATACTGGGTCCGCTTCTTTTTATCATTTACATGAATGATATCACGTCGGCCAGCGACCTCTTTCATTTTATATTGTATGCAGATGACACTACTCTGATAGGTACCTTAAGCCCAGTACAAACTGATACATCAGCATCCTCCAGTGCCTTATTAAACGATGAACTAAGTAATATAAGCAAATGGTTAAATGCCAGTAGACTGTCATTAAATCCCAGTAAGAGTAAATTCATGGTCTTCCATATGCCTGGCAAGAAACTGCAGTTGCCAGATATTGTAATAAATGATGTAAAAGTTGAATGCGCAGATGAATTCAACATGCTGGGTTTAGCAATTACCAAAAATATGAAGTGGCATAGTCATGTTGACAAGATCTGCATTAAAATCTCAAAGGTCCTGGGAATATTGAATAGACTCAAATATACTCTGCCCAAATACACTCTTTTAACTATATACAATTCCCTCATTCTCCCGTACATAAACTACGGCATACTAGCTTGGGGTTACTGTGGGGAACGAATATATAAACTACAGAAAAGGGCAGTAAGAATTATATCGCTGAGCAATTTTAAGGCTCACAGCGAGCCCCTTTTCAAACAGCTAAACCTACTAAAACTGGAAGATATTCACCGTTTACAAAAATTAAAGTTCTATCATCAATTAAAAAATAATAATCTCCCCACGTACTTCTCACAGATCCCCATAACACGTGCCTACGAAATACACTCACATAATACAACATATAAGGATTATGCTCATACAAGTAGAGTTTACCATGATTATGCGAAGAAATGCATTAGACATTGCCTAATTGAAATTGTAAATACCGAACCTGCAATAATTTTAGATAAGATCAATACGCACAGCCTGATAGGATTCTCAAAGTATATCAAAGATAATATCATAAGCAATTATTCTGACCATTGTAGTCTTTTGAATTGCCATACATGTCAGAAATAAAACTAGCCCCTCCGCCTCGCCCCTCCCCTCCGCCTCGCCCCTCCCCTCCGCCTCGCCCCTCCCCTCCGCCTCGCCCCTCCCCTCCGCCTCGCCCCTCCCCTCCGCCTCGCCCCTCCCCTCCGCCTCGCCCCTCCCCTCCGCCTCGCCCCTCCCCTCCACCGCGACCGCTCCCCCGCGTTGAGTTCCAGTTATATAATCTGTCTATGTTACAACAAGTCCAGGTGGCTCAGACGGTGTTCAACCTTAGGCTGACGGAAACTATTATCAATAACGAGGAACGGATGATCGAGACAGATTTCGGTGCCTGGCAACGATAGGGCGACTTAAATTGTCTGTCTGCTGGGTTACCCGTGGGCGGCCATCACAGGGACGGCCTTCCCCGCCCCGGCCCCGCCCACGTCCCCTGTGTTAAAGTGATGTTTATCTTTCATCTATGATCATCTATGTATTAAATATTATCGCTTTGACGAATAAATGATTTTGAATCTGAATCTGAATCTGAATCAGGCGTAACCGTAGTCGTGGAGGGGGAGGCGGGTGGGGGGGGGGGGGGTCTGCTGCTTGAGCCGGAGGTCATCGCGTCCTTGTACAGGCGTGCACTTTATTGGATTCCTCAAACGCTCGTCCACCTTTGTCCCTATGGAATATAACATTGTTTGGCTGATTTATCAACCCCGAAAAATCATAGAAAGGCCACTAAATTGTCTTCGTCGCTAGACATCGCTCGCGCATAATTGTTACATAACAGATGTACCTTAGTGTACCCCTTGAATGACAGATGTGTATCCGCTATTGCACCAATGACAGATGTATCTCAATGTACCAATGGCAGATGTATCTCAATGTACCAATGACAGATGTATCTCAATGTACCAATGGCTGATGTATCTCAATGTACCAATGGCAGATATATCTCAATGTACCAATGACAGATGTATCTCAATGTACCAATGACAGATGCCATTTATTATTCCATTTATACATTGATTCCCTTGCCTGTCTGTGCCTTATCTCTCTTCTCTGTCTCATCTGACTTATCTCCACGATTCCCGAACTCGGCGACGTTGGGCGCATTATGACGTCAGCTATGGGAACAGCTTAACAAGTGTGTCAGCCACTGACGACCGTGGTCTGGTGGCGACCGTGAAGGCAGCCATTCCTCAGTGCACAAGACGGGTGCCCTTGTGGCAAGTCAAATATGTTGCGATACACGTGTGACGTCACATATGACGTATCGATTCCCATGCGTGAATCGACACTTATGTAGAAATCGACACTTGAAAATATTCCGAATGAAAACTCCGAATTAAAATACTGCATATATTGTTAACCGACAGAGACGATTGCTTGAGTTAAATATAATCTGTACATATCGTAATATAAGATATAACTATTTTAACTGTTGCATTCTTATTGATGCTGTGCGAGTGCAAATACTTAGTAAGGTCAAACTTTTCACCTTTTCATACTCGTTGTCATCTCAGACAACAACCTATGTGAACAGATCGACAAATCGTCTTTGACCCTGTCGTCAACTTTGGTTCCATTGCCAGGGAGGTGGGAGGGTAGGGGGGGGGAGGGGCGTTGGCTTTGAAAACAACTCTATCGATTACCTCACAAGTTATGAACCAGTCCGAGCTCTGTTGATTTTATTGGCACCCATGCAGGCAGGCTGCATTCTAGCGTAGACACAGATCGACTGCTATTGTGTTTTGAGACTAGGACATTTTTATTTGAAGAAGAGAAACCCCTCGTAAGTGTCAATTCGACGTTCAAATCGAAGTTGTTGCTAGCCGCATTGTCGTGATCCACTGGTTAAAGATGTGAACCGTTGGGGCCGCATGAAAAAAAAGTCCGGTCAGTCGATCAATCCCAATTAGTTTATTCCATTGCGCGGGGACTGATGGCACAACTCTACGATGTGAGAGCCGACGCCCCCAGCAAACAGGTTAACGTCATCACAACGTCGACCCAACGTTATTTTTTTGTTGCGATAATGTTGTGACTACGTGAAATGCATTTTTTTTTATGTTGCCCGAACGTTTTCAGATAACTTTGTCAGACATTCAGTGCAGTATTAAAATTCTTAAAATTTTTTGTGAGAAACAAATGCGAACATGATGAATTAATTAAAAGCATTTTCTTTAGGTGACGTTATCCTAACGTTGTGAAAATGTCCAGTCCCGACTTCTCACCATCTTGTATTTATGACAACTGCTACATGCAGCCATTTCTTATTAGTCACTACACATGGTAAAGGTTTTATTTTTATGGAATATAGGCCAGAAAATATTACTTCAATGTTGGTGACAAACGTTGTAACAACGTTGTCCTCATGTTAACTTCGATAGCCTAGCTAACTGGCCTTCATGAAGATCGGTCGCGTCTGAATGCTCGGTTTTTGTTATCACCTTTAATTGGTGTTTATACTATAGGATTTGTCTGATGAGATGTCTGATGTGTCTCAAATACTTGCCGTAAGACCGACTCCAGTCCCAGCCTGTGACGGCGGATACCGATGAGAAGCTAATGTAGCCGTGGGTGGCATCCCCTTACAGCAGACAGCAAAGTCTACAGAGTCAGGACAGTGCATCAGCCACAGCATTGACTGACCTGGTGGGTCACCGTGAGGAGGCATAGACAGTGCATCAGCCACAGCATTGACTGACCTGGTGGGTCACCGTGAGGAGGCATAGACAGTGCATCAGCCACAGCATTGACTGACCTGGTGGGTCACCGTGAGGAGGCATAGACAGTGCATCAGCCACAGCATTGACTGACCTGGTGGGTCACCGTGAGGAGGCATAGACAGTGCATCAACCACAGCATTGACTGACCTGGTGGGTCACCGTGAGGAGGCATAGACAGTGCATCAGCCACAGCATTGACTGACCTGGTGGGTCACCGTGAGGAGGCATAGACAGTGCATCAGCCACAGCATTGACGGACCTGGTGGGTCACCGTGAGGAGGCATAGACAGTGCATCAGCCACAGCATTGACTGACCTGGTGGGTCACCGTGAGGAGGCATAGACAGTGCATCAGCCACAGCATTGACTGACCTGGTGGGTCACCGTGAGGAGGCATAGACAGTGCATCAACCACAGCATTGACTGACCTGGTGGGTCACCGTGAGGAGGCATAGACAGTGCATCAGCCACAGCATTGACGGACCTGGTGGGTCACCGTGAGGAGGCATAGACAGTGCATCAGCCACAGCATTGACTGACCTGGTGGGTCACCGTGAAGAGGCATAGACAGTGCATCAGCCACAGCATTGACTGACCTGGTGGGTCACCGTGAGGAGGCATAGACAGTGCATAAGCCACAGCATTGACTGACCTGGTGGGTCACCGTGAGGAGGCATAGACAGTGCATCAGCCACAGCATTGACTGACCTGGTGGGTCACCGTGAGGAGGCATAGACAGTGCATCAGCCACAGCATTGACTGACCTGGTGGGTCACCGTGAGGAGGCATAGACAGTGCGTCAGCCACAGCATTGACTGACCTGGTGGGTCACCGTGAGAAGGCATAGACAGTGCATCAGCCACAGCATTGACTGACCTGGTGGGTCACCGTGAGGAGGCATAGACAGTGCATCAGCCACAGCATTGACTGACCTGGTGGGTCACCGTGAGGAGGCATAGACAGTGCATCAGCCACAGCATTGACTGACCTGGTGGGTCACCGTGAGGAGGCATAGACAGTGCATAAGCCACAGCATTGACTGACCTGGTAGTCCATCGTGAGGAGGCATAGACAGTGCATCAGCCACATCATTGACTGACCTGGTGGGTCATCGTGAGGAGGCATAGACAGTGCATCAGCCACAGCATTGACTGACCTGGTGGGTCATCGTGAGGAGGCATAGACAGTGCATCAGCCACAGCATTGACTGACCTGGTGGGTCACCGTGAGGAGGCATAGACAGTGCATCAGCCACAGCATTGACTGACCTGGTGGGTCACCGTGAGGAGGCATAGACAGTGCATCAGCCACAGCATTGACTGACCTAGTGGGTCACCGTGAGGAGGCATAGACAAAACATCAACCACAGCATTGACTGACATGGTGGGTCATCGTGAGGAGGCATAGACAGAGCCTCAGCCACAGCATTGACTGACCTGGTGGGTCACCGTGAGGAGGCATAGACAGTGCATCAGCCACAGCATTGACTGACCTGGTGGGTCACCGTGAGGAGGCATAGACAGTGCATCAGCCACAGCATTGACTGACCTGGTGGGTCACCGTGAGGAGGCATAGACAGTGCATCAGCCACAGCATTGACTGACCTGGTGGGTCACCGTGAGGAGGCATAGACAGTGCATCAGCCACAGCATTGACTGACCTGGTGGGTCACCGTGAGGAGGCATAGACAGTGCATCAGCCACAGCATTGACTGACCTGGTGGGTCACCGTGAGGAGGCATAGACAGTGCATCAGCCACAGCATTGACTGACCTGGTGGGTCACCGTGAGGAGGCATAGACAGTGCATCGACCACAGCATTGACTGACCTGGTGGGTCATCGCGAGGAGGCATAGACAGTGCATCAGCCACAGCATTGACTGACCTGGTGGGTCACCGTGAGGAGGCATAGACAGTGCATCAGCCACAGCATTGACTGACCTGGTGGGTCACCGTGAGGAGGCATAGACAGTGCATCAGCCACAGCATTGACTGACCTGGTGGGTCACCGTGAGGAGGCATAGACAGTGCATCAGCCACAGCATTGACTGACCTGGTGGGTCACCGTGAGGAGGCATAGACAGTGCATCAGCCACAGCATTGACTGACCTGGTGGGTCACCGTGAGGAGGCATAGACGGTGCATCAACCACAGCATTGACTGACCTGGTGGGTCACCGTGAGGAGGCATAGACAGTGCATCGACCACAGCATTGACTGACCTGGTGGGTCACCGTGAGGAGGCATAGACAGTGCATCAGCCACAGCATTGACTGATCTGGTGGGTCACCGTGAGGAGGCATAGACAGTGCATCGACCACAGCATTGACTGACCTGGTGGGTCATCGCGAGGAGGCATAGACAGTGCATCAGCCACAGCATTGACTGACCTGGTGGGTCATCGCGAGGAGGCATAGACAGTGCATCAGCCACAGCATTGACTGACCTGGTGGGTCATCGCGAGGAGGCATAGACAGTGCATCAGCCACAGCATTGACTGACCTGGTGGGTCACCGTGAGGAGGCATAGACAGTGCATCAGCCACAGCATTGACTGACCTGGTGGGTCACCGTGAGGAGGCATAGACAGTGCATCAGCCACAGCATTGACTGACCTGGTGGGTCACCGTGAGGAGGCATAGACAGTGCATCAGCCACAGCATTGACTGACCTGGTGGGTCACCGTGAGGAGGCATAGACCTTGCATCAGCCACAGCATTGACTGACCTGGTGGGTCACCGTGAGGAGGCATAGACAGTGCATCAGCCACAGCATTGACTGACCTGGTGGGTCACCGTGAGGAGGCATAGACAGTGCATCAGCCACAGCATTGACTGACATGGTGGGTCATCGTGAGGAGGCATAGACAGTGCCTCAGCCACAGCATTGACTGACCTGGTGGGTCACCGTGAGGAGGCATAGGCAGTGCATCAGCCACAGCATTGACTGACCTGGTGGGTCACCGTGAGGAGGCATAGACAGTGCATCAGCCACAGCATTGACTGACCTGGTGGGTCACCGTGAGGAGGCATAGACAGTGCATCAGCCACAGCATTGACTGACCTGGTGGGTCATCGTGAGGAGGCATAGACAGTGCATCAGCCACAGCATTGACTGACCTGGTGGGTCACCGTGAGGAGGCATAGACAGTGCATCGACCACAGCATTGACTGACCTGGTGGGTCACCGTGAGGAGGCATAGACAGTGCATCAGCCACAGCATTGACTGACCTGGTGGGTCACCGTGAGGAGGCATAGACGGTGCATCAGCCACAGCATTGACTGACCTGGTGGGTCACCGTGAGGAGGCATAGTCAGTGCATCAGCCACAGCATTGACTGACCTGGTGGGTCACCGTGAGGAGGCATAGACAGTGCATCGACCACAGCATTGACTGACCTGGTGGGTCACCGTGAGGAGGCATAGACAGTGCATCAGCCACAGCATTGACTGACCTGGTGGGTCACCGTGAGGAGGCATAGACGGTGCATCAGCCACAGCATTGACTGACCTGGTGGGTCACCGTGAGGAGGCATAGACGGTGCATCAGCCACAGCATTGACTGACCTGGTGGGTCACCGTGAGGAGGCATAGACAGTGCATCAGCCACAGCATTGACTGACCTGGTGGGTCACCGTGAGGAGGCATAGACAGTGCATCAGCCACAGCATTAACTGACCTGGTGGGTCACCGTGAGGAGGCATAGACAGTGCATCGACCACAGCATTGACTGACCTGGTGGGTCACCGTGAGGAGGCATAGACAGTGCATCAGCCACAGCATTGACTGACCTGGTGGGTCACCGTGAGGAGGCATAGACAGTGCATCGACCACAGCATTGACTGACCTGGTGGGTCACCGTGAGGAGGCATAGACGGTGCATCAGCCACAGCATTGACTGACCTGGTGGGTCACCGTGAGGAGGCATAGACAGTGCATCGACCACAGCATTGACTGACCTGGTGGGTCACCGTGAGGAGGCATAGACAGTGCATCGACCACAGCATTGACTGACCTGGTGGGTCACCGTGAGGAGGCATAGACAGTGCATCAGCCACAGCATTGACTGACCTGGTGGGTCACCGTGAGGAGGCATAGACAGTGCATCGACCACAGCATTGACTGACCTGGTGGGTCACCGTGAGGAGGCATAGACAGTGCATCAGCCACAGCATTGACTGACCTGGTGGGTCACCGTGAGGAGGCATAGACAGTGCATCAGCCACAGCATTGACTGACCTGGTGGGTCACCGTGAGGAGGCATAGACAGTGCATCAGCCACAGCATTGACTGACCTGGTGGGTCACCGTGAGGAGGCATAGACAGTGCATAAGCCACAGCATTGACTGACCTGGTAGTTCATCGTGAGGAGGCATAGACAGTGCATCAGCCACATCATTGACTGACCTGGTGGGTCATCGTGAGGAGGCATAGACAGTGCATCAGCCACAGCATTGACTGACCTGGTGGGTCATCGTGAGGAGTCATAGACAGTGCATCAGCCACAGCATTGACTGACCTGGTGGGTCACCGTGAGGAGGCATAGACAGTGCATCGACCACAGCATTGACTGACCTGGTGGGTCATCGTGAGGAGGCATAGACAGTGCATCGACCACAGCATTGACTGACCTGGTGGGTCACCGTGAGGAGGCATAGACAGTGCATCAGCCACAGCATTGACTGACCTGGTGGGTCACCGTGAGGAGGCATAGACAGTGCATCGACCACAGCATTGACTGACCTGGTGGGTCACCGTGAGGAGGCGTAATACATCCTGCAGTCAGCTCCTGGTATGTCTCTGCCTGACGCGCGGTCTCCAGGAGTCTCGCACTGGGCCTTGTTGGGCGCATTATGACGTGAGCGCTGGGAAGCCGCCCCCCCCCCACCTTCCTGGTCAAGGCAGCTTCTCATGGGTGCTGACAACGCGTGTCCATTGATCGGTCAACGATTTTGTTTTGCGTGCGCTTTGTATGACGATAGTCGTGGAATTTACATAAAGTGCTACTATTATACTTACCCAACAATGAATACATTTGTAGAGCTGATGTCCACAAACAACGAGCAATTAAGTACTGTTTAATTTATGTCAATGTGTCAGCTTGGTTCACGAAAAAATCAGAGAGGTTATTTAATATTCCCACATTCAATAGTCATATCGCCTGTATGTAGTGTCATGATTGTTTTTGTTTACGGGTGTTGGGCAGAGGCCAGTCTATAGTACGAAATAAACTGTTACTGTGGCAAGCTTGCTATGATGATATGTATAACTAGCTACATGTACTAAGCATGTATACATAGTTACATGTACCACCCCCTCCCAATCCACCTCCCCATACACCCTGCTCCTAATCCACCTCCCATACACCCCCCTCCCAATCCACCTCCCATACACCACCTTCCCAATCCACCTCCCATACACCCCCGTCCCAATCCACCTCCCATACACCGCCCTCCCAATCCACCTCCCATACACCCCATCCCAATCCACCTCCCATACACCGCCTCCCAATCCACCTCCCATACACCCCCTCCCAATCCACCTCCCATACACCCCCCATACACCCCCTCCCAATCCACCTCCCATACACCCCCCATACAGCCCCGCCCAATCCACCTCCCATACACCCCCTCCCAATCCACCTCCCATACACCCCATCCCAATCCACCTCCCATACACCCCCTCCCAATCCACCTCCCATACACCCCCTCCCAATCCACCTCCCATACACCCCCTCCCAATCCACCTCCCATACACCCCCCATACAGCCCCGCCCAATCCACCTCCCATACACCCCCCTCCCAATACACCTCCCATACACCCCCTCCCAATCCACCTCCCATACACCCCCTCCCAATCCACCTCCCATACACCCCCTCCCAATCCACCTCCCATACACCCCCTCCCAATCCACCTCCCATACACCCCCCATACACCCCCTCCCAATCCACCTCCCATACACCCCCCATACAGCCCCGCCCAATCCACCTCCCATACACCCCCCTCCCAATCCACCTCCCATACACCCCCTTCCCATTCCACCTCCCATACACCCCCTCCCAATCCACCTCCCATACACCCCCTCCCAATCCACCTCCCATACACCCCCTCCCAATCCACCTCCCATACACCCCCTCCCATTCCACCTCCCATACACCCCCTCCCAATCCACCTCCCATACACCCCCTCCCAATCCACCTCCCATACACCCCCCATACACCCCCTCCCAATCCACCTCCCATACACCCCTCATACAGCCCCGCCCAATCTACCTCCCATACACCCCCTCCCAATCCACCTCCCATACACCCCCCATACAGCCCCGCCCAATCCACCTCCCATACACCCCCCTCCCAATACACCTCCCATACACCCCCTCCCAATCCACCTCCCATACACCCCCTCCCAATCCACCTCCCATACACCCCCTCCCTATCCACCTCCCATACACCCCCTCCCAATCCACCTAACATACACCCCCTCCCAATCCACCTCCCATACACCCCCTCCCAATCCACCTCCCATACACCCCCTCCCAATCCACCTCCCATACACCCCCCATACACCCCCTCCCAATCCACCTCCCATACACCCCGTCCCAATCCACCTCCCATACACCCCCTCCCAATCCACCTCCCATACACCCCCTCCCAATCCACCTCCCATACACCCCCCTCCCAATCCATCTCCCATACACCCCCCTCCCAATCCACCTCCCATACACCCCCTCCCAATGAACCTCCCATACACCCCCTCCCAATCCACCTCCCATGCACCCCCATCCCAATCCACCTCCCATAGACCCCCTCCCAGTCCACCTCCCATACACCCAACATACACCCCCTCCCAATCCACCTCCCATACACCCCCTCCCAATCCACCTCCCATACACCCCCTCCCAATCCACCTCCCATACACCCCCTCCCAGTCCACCTCCCATACACCTCCTCCCAGTCCACCTCCCATACACCCCCTCCCAGTCCACCTCCCATACACCCCCTCCCAGTCCACCTCCCATACACCCCCCATACACCCCCTCCCAATCCACCTCCCATACACCCCCTCCCAATCCACCTCCCATACACCCCCTCCCAATCCACCTCCCATACACCCCCTCCCAATCCACCTCCCATACCCCCCTCCCAATCCACCTCCCATACACCCCCTCCCAGGCCACCTCCCATACACCCCTTCCCAATCCACCTCCCAGACACCCCCCTCCTAATCCACCTCCCATACATCCCCCTCCCAATCCACCTCCCATACATCCCCCTCCCATTCCACCTCCCATACCCCCCCGTCCCAATCCACCTCCCATACACCCCCATCCCAATCCACCTCCCATACACCCCCTTCAATCCACCTCACCATACACCCCCCTCCCAGTCCACCTTCCATACACCGTTTCCCATTCCACCTCCCATACACCCCCTCCCAATCCACCTCCCATACACCCCCTCCTAGTCCACCTCCCATACACCCCCTCCCAATCCACCTCCCATACACCCCCCTCCCAATCCACCTCCCATACACCCCCCTCCAATCCACCTCCCATACACCCCCCTCCCAATCCACCTCCCATTCACCCCTCTCCCATTCCACCTCCCATACACCCCCTCCCAATCCACCTCCCATACATCCCCATCCCATTCCACCTCCCATACACCCCCTCCTAATCCACCTCCGATACACCCCCTCCCAATCCACCTCCCATACACCCCCTCCCAATCCACCTCCCATACACCCCCCTCCCAATCCACCTCCCATACACCCCCTCCCAATCCACCTCCCATACACCCCCTCCCAATCCACCTCCCATACACCCCCCTCCCAATCTACCTCCCATACACCCCCTCCCTATCCACCTCCCATACACCCCCCTCCCATTCCAACTCCCATACACCTCTCTCCCAATCCACCTCCCATACACCCCCTCCCAATCCACCTCCCATACACCCTCCTCCCAATCCACCTCCCATACACCGCCTCCCAATCCACCTCCCATACACCCCCTCCTAATCCACCTCCCATACACCCCCCTCTCAATCCACCTCCCATACACCCCCTCCCAATCCACCTCCCATAAACCCCCTCCCATTCCACCTCCCATACACCCCCTCCCAATCCACCTCCCATACACCCCCTCCCATTCCACCTCCCATACACCCCCTCCCAATCCACCTCCCATACACCCCCTCCCAATCCACCTCCCATACACCCCCTCCCAATCCACCTCCCATACACCCCCTCCCAATCCACCTCCCATACACCCCCTCCCAATCCACCTCCCATACACCCCCTCCCATTCCACCTCCCATACACCCCCTCCCAATCCAGCTCCCATACAGCGCCCTCCCATTCCACCTCCCATACACCCCCTCCCAATCCACCTCCCATACACGCCCTCCCCAATCCACCTCCCATACACCCCTTCCCAATCCACCTCCCATACACCCCCCTATCAATCCACCTCCCATACACCCCCTCCCAATCCACCTCCCATACACCCCCTCCCAATCCACCTCCCATACACCCCCTCCCAGTCCACCTCCCATACACCCCCTCCCAATCCACCTCCCATACATCCCCTTCCAATCCACCTCAGATACACCCCCCTCCCAATCCACCTCCCATACACCCCCTCCCAATCCACCTCCCATACAGCCCCCTCCCATTCCACCTCCCATACACCCCTCTCCCATTCCACCTCCCATACACCTCTCTCCCAATCCACCTCCCATACACCTCACTCCCATTCCACCTCCCATACACCCCCTCCCAATCCACCTCCCATACACCCCCTCCCAATCCACCTCCCATACACCCCTCTCCCATTCCACCTCCCATACACCTCTCTCCCAATCCACCTCCCATACACCCCCTCCCAATCCACCTCCCATACACCCCCTCCCAATCCACCTCCCACACACCCCCTCCCAATTCACCTCCCATACACCCCCTCCCATTCCACCTCTCATACATCCCCTCCCAATCCACCTCCCATACACCCCCTCCCAGTCCACCTCCCATACACCCCCCTCCTAATCCACCTCCCATACACCCCCCTCCCAATCCACCTCCCATATACCCCCTCCCAATCCACCTCCCATACACCCCCCTCCTAATCCACCTCCCATACACCCCCTCCCAATCCACCTCCCATACACCCCTTCCCAATTCACCTCCCATACACCCCCCTCCCAATCCACCTCCCATACACCCCCTCCCAATCCACCTCCCATACACCACTCTCCCATTCCACCTCCCATACACCCCCTCCCAATCCACCTCCCCATACACCCCCCACTCAATCCACCTCCCATACACTCCCCTCCCAATCCACCTCCCATACACCCCCTTCAACGCACCTCCCGCACACCCCCTTCCCATTCCACCTCCCATACACCCCCTCCCAATCCACCTCCCCATACACCCCCTCCCAGTCCACCTCCCGTATACCCCCTCCCATTCCACCTCCCATACACCCCCTCCCAATCCACCTCCCATACACCCCCCTCTCAATCCACCTCCCATACACTCCCCTCCCAATCCACCTCCCATACACCCCCTCCCAATCCACCTCCCCATACACCCCCTCCCAATCCACCTCCCATACATCCCCCTCCCAATCCACCTCCCATACACCCCCCTCTCAATCCACCTCCCATACACTCCCTCCCAATCCACCTCCCATACACCCCCCTCCCATTCCACCTCCCATACACCCCCTCCCAATCCACCTCCCCATACACCCCCCTCCCATTCCGCTTCCCATACACCCCCTCCCAATCCACTTCCCATAGAGCCCCATCCCATTCCACCTCCCATACACCCCCTCCCAATCCACCTCCCATACACCCCCTCCCAAACCACCTCCCATACACCCCTCTCCTATTCCACCTCCCATACACCCCCCTCCCAGTCCACCTCCCATACACCCCCCTCCTAAATCCACCTCCCATACACCCCCTCCCATTCCACCTCCCATACACCCCCTCCCAATCCACCTCCCATACACCCCCTCCCAATCCACCTCCCATACACCCCCTCCCAATCCACCTCCCATACACCCCCCTCCCAATTCACCTCCCATACACCCCCCTCCCATTTCACCTCCCATACACCCCCTCGCCCAATCCACCTCCGATACACCCCCTCCCAATCCACCTCCCTCCCAATCCCCCTTCCATACACTCCATTCCACCTCCCATACACCCCCTCCCATTCCACCTCCCATACATCCCCCTCCCAATCCACCCCCCTCCCAATCCACCTCCCTCCCAATCCACCTCACATACACCCCAATCCACCTCTCATACACCCCGTCCCAATCCACCTCCCATACACCCCCTCCCAGGCCACCTCCCAAACACCCCCCTCCCAATCCACCTCCCATACATCCCCCTCCCAATCCACCTCCCATACATCCCCCTTCCATTCCACCTCCCATACACCCCCCTCCCAATCTACCTCCCATACACCCCCCTCCCAATCCACCTCCCATACACCCCTTCCCAATCCACCTCCCAGACAACCCCTCCCAATCCACCTCCCATACACCCCCTCCCAATCCACCTCCCATACACCCCCCTCCAATTCCACCTCCCATACACCCCCTCCCAATCCACCTCCCCATACACCCCCCTCTCAATACACCTCCCATACACTCCCCTCCCAATCCACCTCCCATACACCCCCTTCAATCCACCTTCCATACACCCCCTTCCCATTCCACCTGCCATACACCCCCCTCCTAATTCACCTCCCATACACCCCCCTCCCAAACCACCTCCCATACATCCCCCTCCCAATCCACCTCCCATACACCCCCCTCCTAATCCACCTCCCATACACCCCCCTCCCAATCCACCTCCGATACACCCCCTCCCAATCCACCTCCCATACACCCCCCTCCTAATCCACCTCCCATACACCCCCTCCCAATCCACCTCCCATACACCCCTTCCCAATTCACCTCCCATACACCCCCCTCCCAATCCACCTCCCATACACCCCCTCCCAATCCACCTCCCATACACCCCTCTCCCATTCCACCTCCCATACACCCCCTCCCAATCCACCTCCCCATACATCCCCCACTCAATCCACCTCCCATACACTCCCCTCCCAATCCACCTCCCATACACCCCCTTCAATACACCTCCCACACACCCCCTTCCCATTCCACCTCCCATACACCCCCTCCCAATCCACCTCCCCATACTCCCCCTCCCATTCCACCTCCCATATACCCCCTCCCATTCCACCTCCCATACACCCCCTCCCAATCCACCTCCCATACACCCCCCTCTCAATCCACCTCCCATACACTCCCCTCCCAATCCACCTCCCATACACCCCCTCCCAATCCATCTCCCCATACACCCCCTCCCAATCCACCTCCCATACATCCCCCTACCAATCCACCTCCCATACACCCCCCTCCCAATCCACCTCCCATACACCCCCCTCCCATTCCACCTCCCTTACACCCCCTCCCAATCCACCTCCCCATACACCCCCCTCTCAATCCACCTCCCATACACTCCCTCCCAATCCACCTCCCAGACAACCCCTCCCAATCCACCTCCCATACACCCCCTCCCAATCCACCTCCCATACACCCCCCTCCAATTCCACCTCCCATACACCCCCTCCCAATCCACCTCCCCATACACCCCCCTCTCAATACACCTCCCATACACTCCCCTCCCAATCCACCTCCCATACACCCCCTTCAATCCACCTTCCATACACCCCCTTCCCATTCCACCTGCCATACACCCCCCTCCTAATCCACCTCCCATACACCCCCCTCCCAATCCACCTCCCATACATCCCCCTCCCAATCCACCTCCCATACACCCCCCTCCTAATCCACCTCCCATACACCCCCTCCCAATCCACCTCCGATACACCCCCTCCCAATCCACCTCCCATACACCCCCCTCCTAATCCACCTCCCATACACCCCCTCCCAATCCACCTCCCATACACCCCTTCCCAATTCACCTCCCATACACCCCCCTCCCAATCCACCTCCCATACACCCCCTCCCAATCCACCTCCCATACACCCCTCTCCCATTCCACCTCCCATACACCCCCTCCCAATCCACCTCCCCATACATCCCCCACTCAATCCACCTCCCATACACTCCCCTCCCAATCCACCTCCCATACACCCCCTTCAATACACCTCCCACACACCCCCTTCCCATTCCACCTCCCATACACCCCCTCCCAATCCACCTCCCCATACTCCCCCTCCCATTCCACCTCCCATATACCCCCTCCCATTCCACCTCCCATACACCCCCTCCCAATCCACCTCCCATACACCCCCCTCTCAATCCACCTCCCATACACTCCCCTTCCAATCCACCTCCCATACACCCCCTCCCAATCCATCTCCCCATACACCCCCTCCCAATCCACCTCCCATACATCCCCCTACCAATCCACCTCCCATACACCCCCCTCCCAATCCACCTCCCATACACCCCCCTCCCATTCCACCTCCCTTACACCCCTTCCCAATCCACCTCCCCATACACCCCCCTCTCAATCCACCTCCCATACACTCCCTCCCAATCCACCTCCCATACACACCCCTCCCATTCCACCTCCCATACACCCCCTCCCAATCCACCTCCCCATACACCCCCCTCCCATTCCACTTCCCATACACCCCCTCCCAATCCACTTCCCATAGAGCCCCATCCCATTCCACCTCCCATACACCCCCTCCCAATCCACCTCCCATACACCCCCTCCCAAACCACCTCCCATACACCCCTCTCCCATTCCACCTCCCATACACCCCCCTTCCAGTCCACCTCCCATACACCCCCTCCCATTCCACCTCCCATACACCCCCTCCCAATCCACCTCCCATACAACCCCCTTCCAATCCACCTCCCATACACCCCCTCGCAATCCACCTCCCATACACCCCCCTCCCAATTCACCTCCCATACACCCCCCTCCCATTTCACCCCCCATACACCCCCTCGCCCAATCCACCTCCCATACACCCCCTCCCAATCCACCTCCCTCCCAATCCCCCTTCCATACACTCCATTCCACCTCCCATACACCCCCTCCCATTCCACCTCCCATACACCCCCTCCCAATCCACCCCCCTCCCAATCCACCTCCCTCCCAATCCACCTCACATACACCCCAATCCACCTCTCATACACCCCGTCCCAATCCACCTCCCATACACCCCCTCCCAGGCCACCTCCCAAACACCCCCCTCCCAATCCACCTCCCATACATCCCCCTCCCAATCCACCTCCCATACATCCCCCTTCCATTCCACCTCCCATACACCCCCCTCCCAATCCACCTCCCATACACCCCCCTCCCAATCCACCTCCCATACACCCCCTTCAATACACCTCCCACACACCCCCTTCCCATTCCACCTCCCATACACCCCCTCCCAATCCACCTCCCCATACTCCCCCTCCCATTCCACCTCCCATATACCCCCTCCCAAACCACCTCCCATACACCCCTCTCCCATTCCACCTCCCATACACCCCCCTTCCAGTCCACCTCCCATACACCCCCCTCCTAAATCCACCTCCCATACACCCCCTCCCATTCCACCTCCCATACACCCCCTCCCAATCCACCTCCCATACAACCCCCTCCCAATCCACCTCCCATACACCCCCTCGCAATCCACCTCCCATACACCCCCCTCCCAATTCACCTCCCATACACCCCCCTCCCATTTCACCCCCCATACACCCCCTCGCCCAATCCACCTCCCATACACCCCCCTCCCAATCCACCTCCGATACACCCCCTCCCAATCCACCTCCCATACACCCCCCTCCTAATCCACCTCCCATACACCCCCTCCCAATCCACCTCCCATACACCCCTTCCCAATTCACCTCCCATACACCCCCCTCCCAATCCACCTCCCATACACCCCCTCCCAATCCACCTCCCATACACCCCTCTCCCATTCCACCTCCCATACACCCCCTCCCAATCCACCTCCCCATACATCCCCCACTCAATCCACCTCCCATACACTCCCCTCCCAATCCACCTCCCATACACCCCCTTCAATACACCTCCCACACACCCCCTTCCCATTCCACCTCCCATACACCCCCTCCCAATCCACCTCCCCATACTCCCCCTCCCATTCCACCTCCCATATACCCCCTCCCATTCCACCTCCCATACACCCCCTTCCAATCCACCTCCCATACACCCCCCTCTCAATCCACCTCCCATACACTCCCCTCCCAATCCACCTCCCATACACCCCCTCCCAATCCATCTCCCCATACACCCCCTCCCAATCCACCTCCCATACATCCCCCTACCAATCCACCTCCCATACACCCCCCTCCCAATCCACCTCCCATACACCCCCCTCCCATTCCACCTCCCTTACACCCCCTCCCAATCCACCTCCCCATACACCCCCCTCTCAATCCACCTCCCATACACTCCCTCCCAATCCACCTCCCATACACACCCCTCCCATTCCACCTCCCATACACCCCCTCCCAATCCACCTCCCCATACACCCCCCTCCCATTCCACTTCCCATACACCCCCTCCCAATCCACTTCCCATAGAGCCCCATCCCATTCCACCTCCCATACACCCCCTCCCAATCCACCTCCCATACACCCCCTCCCAAACCACCTCCCATACACCCCTCTCCCATTCCACCTCCCATACACCCCCCTTCCAGTCCACCTCCCATACACCCCCTCCCATTCCACCTCCCATACACCCCCTCCCAATCCACCTCCCATACAACCCCCTCCCAATCCACCTCCCATACACCCCCTCGCAATCCACCTCCCATACACCCCCCTCCCAATTCACCTCCCATACACCCCCCTCCCATTTCACCCCCCATACACCCCCTCGCCCAATCCACCTCCCATACACCCCCTCCCAATCCACCTCCCTCCCAATCCCCCTTCCATACACTCCATTCCACCTCCCATACACCCCCTCCCATTCCACCTCCCATACACCCCCTCCCAATCCACCCCCCTCCCAATCCACCTCCCTCCCAATCCACCTCACATACACCCCAATCCACCTCTCATACACCCCGTCCCAATCCACCTCCCATACACCCCCTCCCAGGCCACCTCCCAAACACCCCCCCCCAATCCACCTCCCATACATCCCCCTCCCAATCCACCTCCCATACATCCCCCTTCCATTCCACCTCCCATACACCCCCCTCCCAATCCACCTCCCATACACCCCCCTCCCAATCCACCTCCCATACACCCCCTTCAATACACCTCCCACACACCCCCTTCCCATTCCACCTCCCATACACCCTCTCCCAATCCACCTCCCCATACTCCCCCTCCCATTCCACCTCCCATATACCCCCTCCCAAACCACCTCCCATACACCCCTCTCCCATTCCACCTCCCATACACCCCCCTTCCAGTCCACCTCCCATACACCCCCCTCCTAAATCCACCTCCCATACACCCCCTCCCATTCCACCTCCCATACACCCCCTCCCAATCCACCTCCCATACAACCCCCTCCCAATCCACCTCCCATACACCCCCTCGCAATCCACCTCCCATACACCCCCCTCCCAATTCACCTCCCATACACCCCCCTCCCATTTCACCCCCCATACACCCCCTCGCCCAATCCACCTCCCATACACCCCCTCCCAATCCACCTCCCTCCCAATCCCCCTTCCATACACTCCATTCCACCTCCCATACACCCCCTCCCATTCCACCTCCCATACACCCCCTCCCAATCCACCCCCCTCCCAATCCACCTCTCTCCCAATCCACCTCACATACACCCCAATCCACCTCTCATACACCCCGTCCCAATCCACCTCCCATACACCCCCTCCCAGGCCACCTCCCAAACACCCCCCTCCCAATCCACCTCCCATACATCCCCCTCCCAATCCACCTCCCATACATCCCCCTTCCATTCCACCTCCCATACACCCCCCTCCCAATCCACCTCCCATACACCCCCCTCCCAATCCACCTCCCATACACCCCTTCCCAATCCACCTCCCAGACACCCCCTCCCAATCCACCTCCCATACACCCCCTCCCAAACCACCTCCCATACACCCCTCTCCCATTCCACCTCCCATACACCCCCCTTCCAGTCCACCTCCCATACACCCCCTCCCATTCCACCTCCCATACACCCCCTCCCAATCCACCTCCCATACAACCCCCTCCCAATCCACCTCCCATACACCCCCTCGCAATCCACCTCCCATACACCCCCCTCCCAATTCACCTCCCATACACCCCCCTCCCATTTCACCCCCCATACACCCCCTCGCCCAATCCACCTCCCATACACCCCCTCCCAATCCACCTCCCTCCCAATCCCCCTTCCATACACTCCATTCCACCTCCCATACACCCCCTCCCATTCCACCTCCCATACACCCCCTCCCAATCCACCCCCCTCCCAATCCACCTCCCTCCCAATCCACCTCACATACACCCCAATCCACCTCTCATACACCCCGTCCCAATCCACCTCCCATACACCCCCTCCCAGGCCACCTCCCAAACACCCCCCCCCCCAATCCACCTCCCATACATCCCCCTCCCAATCCACCTCCCATACATCCCCCTTCCATTCCACCTCCCATACACCCCCCTCCCAATCCACCTCCCATACACCCCCCTCCCAATCCACCTCCCATACACCCCCTTCAATACACCTCCCACACACCCCCTTCCCATTCCACCTCCCATACACCCCCTCCCAATCCACCTCCCCATACTCCCCCTCCCATTCCACCTCCCATATACCCCCTCCCAAACCACCTCCCATACACCCCTCTCCCATTCCACCTCCCATACACCCCCCTTCCAGTCCACCTCCCATACACCCCCCTCCTAAATCCACCTCCCATACACCCCCTCCCATTCCACCTCCCATACACCCCCTCCCAATCCACCTCCCATACAACCCCCTCCCAATCCACCTCCCATACACCCCCTCGCAATCCACCTCCCATACACCCCCCTCCCAATTCACCTCCCATACACCCCCCTCCCATTTCACCCCCCATACACCCCCTCGCCCAATCCACCTCCCATACACCCCCTCCCAATCCACCTCCCTCCCAATCCCCCTTCCATACACTCCATTCCACCTCCCATACACCCCCTCCCATTCCACCTCCCATACACCCCCTCCCAATCCACCCCCCTCCCAATCCACCTCTCTCCCAATCCACCTCACATACACCCCAATCCACCTCTCATACACCCCGTCCCAATCCACCTCCCATACACCCCCTCCCAGGCCACCTCCCAAACACCCCCCTCCCAATCCACCTCCCATACATCCCCCTCCCAATCCACCTCCCATACATCCCCCTTCCATTCCACCTCCCATACACCCCCCTCCCAATCCACCTCCCATACACCCCCCTCCCAATCCACCTCCCATACACCCCTTCCCAATCCACCTCCCAGACACCCCCTCCCAATCCACCTCCCATACACCCCCTCCGAATCCACCTCCCATACACCCCCCTCCAATTCCACCTCCCATACACCCCCTCCCAATCCACCTCCCCATACACCCCCCCTCTCAATCCACCTCCCATACACTCCCCTCCCAATCCACCTCCCATACACCCCCTTCAATCCACCTTCCATACTCCCCCTTCCCATTCCACCTGCCATACGCCCCCTCCCAATCCACCTCCCCATGCACCCCCTCCCAGTCCACCTCCCATACACCCCCTCCCATTCCACCTCCCATCCACCCCCTCCCAATCCACCTCCCATACACCCCCTCCCAATCCACCTCCCATACACTCCCCTCCCAATCCACCTCCCATACACCTCCTCCCAATCCACCTCCCATACACCCCCCTCTCATTCCACCTCCCATACACCCCCTCCCAATCCACCTCCCCATACACCCCCCTCCCAGTCCACCTCCCATACACCGTTTGCCATTCCACCTCCCATACACCCCCTCCCAGTCCACCTCCCATACACCCCCTCCCAATCCACCTCCCATACACCCCCCTCCCAATCCACCTCCCATACACCCCCCTCCAATCTACCTCCCATACACCCCCCTCCCAATCCACCTCCCATTCACCCCTCTCCCATTCCACCTCCCATACATCCCTCTCCTAATCCACCTCCCATACACCCCCCTCCCATTCCACCTCCCATACACCCCCTCCCAATCCACCTCCCATACACCCCCTCCCAATCCACCTCCCATACACCCCCTCCCAATCCACCTCCCATACACCCCCTCCCAAACCACTTCCCATACACCCCCTCCCAATCCACCTCCCATACACCCCCCTCCTAATCCACCTCCGATACACCCCCTCCCAATCCACCTCCCATACTCCCCCTCCCAATCCACCTCCCATGCACCCCCTCCCAATCCACCTCCCATACATCCCCCTCCCAATCCACCTCCCATACACCCCCTCCCAATCCACCTCCAATACACCCCCCTCCCAATCCACCTCCCATACACCCCCTCCCAATCCACCTCCCATACACCCCCCTCCCATTCCACCTCCCATACACCCCCTCCCAATCCACCTCCCATACACCCCCCTCCCAATCCACCTTCCATACACCCCCTCCCAATCCACCTCCCATACACCCCCCTCCCAATCCACCTCCCATACACCCCCCTCCCATTCCACCTCCCATACACCCCCTCCCAATCCACCTCCCATACACCCCCTCCCAATCCACTTCCCATACACCCCCTCCCAATCCACCTCCCATACACCCCCTCCCAATCCACCTCCCATACACCCCCCTCCCAATCCACCTCCCATACACCCCCCTCCCAATCCACCTCCCATACACCCCTTCCCAATCCACCTCCCAGACACCCCCTCCCAATCCACCTCCCATACACCCCCTCCGAATCCACCTCCCATACACCCCCCTCCAATTCCACCTCCCATACACCCCCTCCCAATCCACCTCCCCATACACCCCCCTCTCAATCCACCTCCCATACACTCCCCTCCCAATCCACCTCCCATACACCCCCTTCAATCCACCTTCCATACTCCCCCTTCCCATTCCACCTGCCATACGCCCCCTCCCAATCCACCTCCCCATACACCCCCTCCCAGTCCACCTCCCATACACCCCCTCCCATTCCACCTCCCATCCACCCCCTCCCAATCCACCTCCCATACACCCCCTCCCAATCCACCTCCCATACACTCCCCTCCCAATCCACCTCCCATACACCTCCTCCCAATCCACCTCCCATACACCCCCCTCTCATTCCACCTCCCATACACCCCCTCCCAATCCACCTCCCCATACACCCCCCTCCCAGTCCACCTCCCATACACCGTTTGCCATTCCACCTCCCATACACCCCCTCCCAGTCCACCTCCCATACACCCCCTCCCAATCCACCTCCCATACACCCCCCTCCCAATCCACCTCCCATACACCCCCCTCCAATCTACCTCCCATACACCCCCCTCCCAATCCACCTCCCATTCACCCCTCTCCCATTCCACCTCCCATACATCCCTCTCCTAATCCACCTCCCATACACCCCCCTCCCATTCCACCTCCCATACACCCCCTCCCAATCCACCTCCCATACACCCCATCCCATTCCACCTCCCATACACCCCCTCCCAATCCACCTCCCATACACCCCCTCCCAAACCACTTCCCATACACCCCCTCCCAATCCACCTCCCATACACCCCCCTCCTAATCCATCTCCGATACACCCCCTCCCAATCCACCTCCCATACTCCCCCTCCCAATCCACCTCCCATGCACCCCCTCCCAATCCACCTCCCATACATCCCCCTCCCAATCCACCTCCCATACACCCCCTCCCAATCCACCTCCAATACACCCCCCTCCCAATCCACCTCCCATACACCCCCTCCCAATCCACCTCCCATACACCCCCCTCCCATTCCACCTCCCATACACCCCCTCCCAATCCACCTCCCATACACCCCCCTCCCAATCCACCTTCCATACACCCCCTCCCAATCCACCTCCCATACACCCCCCTCCCAATCCACCTCCCATACACCCCCCTCCCATTCCACCTCCCATACACCCCCTCCCAATCCACCTCCCATACACCCCCTCCCAATCCACTTCCCATACACCCCCTCCCAATCCACCTCCCATACACCCCCTCCCAATCCACCTCCCATACACCCCCCTCCCATTCCACCTCCCATACACCTCTCTCCCAATCCACCTCCCATACACCCCCTCCCAATCCACCTCCCATACACCCCTTCCCAATTCACCTCCCATACACCCCCCTCCCAATCCACCTCCCATACACCCCCTCCCAATCCACTTCCCATACACCCCTCTCCCATTCCACCTCCCATACACCCCCTCCCAATCCACCTCCCCATACATCCCCCACTCAATCCACCTCCCATACACTCCCCTCCCAATCCACCTCCCATACACCCCCTTCAAAACACCTCCCACACACCCCCTTCCCATTCCACCTCCCATACACCCCCTCCCAATCCACCTCCCCATACTTCCCCTCCCATTCCACCTCCCATATACCCCCTCCCATTCCACCTCCCATACACCCCCTCCCAATCCACCTCCCATACACCCCCCTCTCAATCCACCTCCCATACACTCCCCTCCCAATCCACCTCCCATACACCCCCTCCCAATCCATCTCCCCATACACCCCCTCCCAATCCACCTCCCATACATCCCCCTCCCAATCCACCTCCCATACACCCCCCTCCCAATCCACCTCCCATACACCCCCCTCCCATTCCACCTCCCTTACACCCGCTCCCAATCCACCTCCCCATACACCCCCCTCTCAATCCACCTCCCATACACTCCCTCCCAATCCACCTCCCATACACACCCCTCCCATTCCACCTCCCATACACCCCCTCCCAATCCACCTCCCCATACACCCCCCTCCCATTCCACTTCCCATACACCCCCTCCCAATCCACTTCCCATAGAGCCCCATCCCATTCCACCTCCCATACACCCCCTCCCAAACCACCTCCCATACACCCCTCTCCCATTCCACCTCCCATACACCCCCCTTCCAGTCCACCTCCCATACACCCCCCTCCTAAATCCACCTCCCATACACCCCCTCCCATTCCACCTCCCATACACCTCCTCCCAATCCACCTCCCATACAACCCCCTCCCAATCCACCTCCCATACACCCCCTCGCAATCCACCTCCCATACACCCCCCTCCCAATTCACCTCCCATACACCCCCCTCCCATTTCACCCCCATACACCCCCTCGCCCAATCCACCTCCCATACACCCCCTCCCAATCCACCTCCCTCCCAATCCCCCTTCCATACACTCCATTCCACCTCCCATACACCCCCTCCCATTCCACCTCCCATACACCCCCTCCCAATCCACCCCCCTCCCAATCCACCTCCCTCCCAATCCACCTCACATACACCCCAATCCACCTCTCATACACCCCGTCCCAATCCACCTCCCATACACCCCCTCCCAGTCCACCTCCCATACACCCCCTCCCAATCCACCTCCCATACACCCCCCTCCCAATCCACCTCCCATACACCCCCCTCCAATCTACCTCCCATACACCCCCCTCCCAATCCACCTCCCATTCACCCCTCTCCCATTCCACCTCCCATACGTCCCTCTCCTAATCCACCTCCCATACATCCCCCTCCCATTCCACCTCCCATACACCCCCTCCCAATCCACCTCCCATACACCCCATCCCATTCCACCTCCCATACACCCCCTCCCAATCCACCTCCCATACACCCCCTCCCAAACCACTTCCCATACACCCCCTCCCAATCCACCTCCCATACACCCCCCTCCTAATCCACCTCCGATACACCCCCTCCCAATCCACCTCCCATACTCCCCCTCCCAATCCACCTCCCATGCACCCCCTCCCAATCCACCTCCCATACATCCCCCTCCCAATCCACCTCCCATACACCCCCTCCCAATCCACCTCCAATACACCCCCCTCCCAATCCACCTCCCATACACCCCCTCCCAATCCACCTCCCATACACCCCCCTCCCATTCCACCTCCCATACACCCCCTCCCAATCCACCTCCCATACACCCCCCTCCCAATCCACCTTCCATACACCCCCTCCCAATCCACCTCCCATACACCCCCCTCCCAATCCACCTCCCATACACCCCCCTCCCATTCCACCTCCCATACACCCCCTCCCAATCCACCTCCCATACACCCCCTCCCAATCCACTTCCCATACACCCCCTCCCAATCCACCTCCCATACACCCCCTCCCAATCCACCTCCCATACACCCCCCTCCCAATCCACCTCCCATACACCCCCCTCCCAATCCACCTCCCATACACCCCTTCCCAATCCACCTCCCAGACACCCCCTCCCAATCCACCTCCCATACACCCCCTCCGAATCCACCTCCCATACACCCCCCTCCAATTCCACCTCCCATACACCCCCTCCCAATCCACCTCCCCATACACCCCCCTCTCAATCCACCTCCCATACACTCCCCTCCCAATCCACCTCCCATACACCCCCTTCAATCCACCTTCCATACTCCCCCTTCCCATTCCACCTGCCATACGCCCCCTCCCAATCCACCTCCCCATACACCCCCTCCCAGTCCACCTCCCATACACCCCCTCCCATTCCACCTCCCATCCACCCCCTCCCAATCCACCTCCCATACACCCCCTCCCAATCCACCTCCCATACACTCCCCTCCCAATCCACCTCCCATACACCTCCTCCCAATCCACCTCCCATACACCCCCCTCTCATTCCACCTCCCATACACCCCCTCCCAATCCACCTCCCCATACACCCCCCTCCCAGTCCACCTCCCATACACCGTTTGCCATTCCACCTCCCATACACCCCCTCCCAGTCCACCTCCCATACACCCCCTCCCAATCCACCTCCCATACACCCCCCTCCCAATCCACCTCCCATACACCCCCCTCCAATCTACCTCCCATACACCCCCCTCCCAATCCACCTCCCATTCACCCCTCTCCCATTCCACCTCCCATACATCCCTCTCCTAATCCACCTCCCATACACCCCCCTCCCATTCCACCTCCCATACACCCCCTCCCAATCCACCTCCCATACACCCCATCCCATTCCACCTCCCATACACCCCCTCCCAATCCACCTCCCATACACCCCCTCCCAAACCACTTCCCATACACCCCCTCCCAATCCACCTCCCATACACCCCCCTCCTAATCCATCTCCGATACACCCCCTCCCAATCCACCTCCCATACTCCCCCTCCCAATCCACCTCCCATGCACCCCCTCCCAATCCACCTCCCATACATCCCCCTCCCAATCCACCTCCCATACACCCCCTCCCAATCCACCTCCAATACACCCCCCTCCCAATCCACCTCCCATACACCCCCTCCCAATCCACCTCCCATACACCCCCCTCCCATTCCACCTCCCATACACCCCCTCCCAATCCACCTCCCATACACCCCCCTCCCAATCCACCTTCCATACACCCCCTCCCAATCCACCTCCCATACACCCCCCTCCCAATCCACCTCCCATACACCCCCCTCCCATTCCACCTCCCATACACCCCCTCCCAATCCACCTCCCATACACCCCCTCCCAATCCACTTCCCATACACCCCCTCCCAATCCACCTCCCATACACCCCCTCCCAATCCACCTCCCATACACCCCCCTCCCATTCCACCTCCCATACACCTCTCTCCCAATCCACCTCCCATACACCCCCTCCCAATCCACCTCCCATACACCCCTTCCCAATTCACCTCCCATACACCCCCCTCCCAATCCACCTCCCATACACCCCCTCCCAATCCACTTCCCATACACCCCTCTCCCATTCCACCTCCCATACACCCCCTCCCAATCCACCTCCCCATACATCCCCCACTCAATCCACCTCCCATACACTCCCCTCCCAATCCACCTCCCATACACCCCCTTCAAAACACCTCCCACACACCCCCTTCCCATTCCACCTCCCATACACCCCCTCCCAATCCACCTCCCCATACTTCCCCTCCCATTCCACCTCCCATATACCCCCTCCCATTCCACCTCCCATACACCCCCTCCCAATCCACCTCCCATACACCCCCCTCTCAATCCACCTCCCATACACTCCCCTCCCAATCCACCTCCCATACACCCCCTCCCAATCCATCTCCCCATACACCCCCTCCCAATCCACCTCCCATACATCCCCCTCCCAATCCACCTCCCATACACCCCCCTCCCAATCCACCTCCCATACACCCCCCTCCCATTCCACCTCCCTTACACCCCCTCCCAATCCACCTCCCCATACACCCCCCTCTCAATCCACCTCCCATACACTCCCTCCCAATCCACCTCCCATACACACCCCTCCCATTCCACCTCCCATACACCCCCTCCCAATCCACCTCCCCATACACCCCCCTCCCATTCCACTTCCCATACACCCCCTCCCAATCCACTTCCCATAGAGCCCCATCCCATTCCACCTCCCATACACCCCCTCCCAAACCACCTCCCATACACCCCTCTCCCATTCCACCTCCCATACACCCCCCTTCCAGTCCACCTCCCATACACCCCCCTCCTAAATCCACCTCCCATACACCCCCTCCCATTCCACCTCCCATACACCTCCTCCCAATCCACCTCCCATACAACCCCCTCCCAATCCACCTCCCATACACCCCCTCGCAATCCACCTCCCATACACCCCCCTCCCAATTCACCTCCCATACACCCCCCTCCCATTTCACCCCCATACACCCCCTCGCCCAATCCACCTCCCATACACCCCCTCCCAATCCACCTCCTTCCCAATCCCCCTTCCATACACTCCATTCCACCTCCCATACACCCCCTCCCATTCCACCTCCCATACACCCCCTCCCAATCCACCCCCCTCCCAATCCACCTCCCTCCCAATCCACCTCACATACACCCCAATCCACCTCTCATACACCCCGTCCCAATCCACCTCCCATACACCCCCTCCCAGGCCACCTCCCAAACACCCCCCTCCCAATCCACCTCCCATACATCCCCCTCCCAATCCACCTCCCATACATCCCCCTTCCATTCCACCTCCCATACACCCCCCTCCCAATCCACCTCCCATACACCCCCCTCCCAATCCACCTCCCATACACCCCTTCCCAATCCACCTCCCAGACACCCCCTCCCAATCCACCTCCCATACACCCCCTCCGAATCCACCTCCCATACACCCCCCTCCAATTCCACCTCCCATACACCCCATCCCAATCCACCTCCCCATACACCCCCCTCTCAATCCACCTCCCATACACTCCCCTCCCAATCCACCTCCCATACACCCCCTTTAATCCACCTTCCATACACCCCCTTCCCATTCCACCTGCCATACACTCCCTCCCAATCCACCTCCCCATACACCCCCTCCCAGTCCACCTCCCATACACCCCCTCCCATTCCACCTCCCATGCACCCCCTCCCAATCCACCTCCCATACACATCCCTCCCAATCCACCTCCCATACACTCCCCTCCCAATCCACCTCCCATACACCTCCTCCCAATCCACCTCCCATACACCCCCCTCTCATTCCACCTCCCATACACCCCCTCCCAATCCACCTCCCCATACACCCCCCTCCCAGTCCACCTCCCATACACCGTTTCCCATTCCACCTCCCATACACCCCCTCCCAGTCCACCTCCCATACACCCCCTCCCAATCCACCTCCCATACACCCCCCTCCCAATCCACCTCCCATACACCCCCCTCCAATCTACCTCCCATACACCCCCCTCCCAATCCACCTCCCATTCACCCCTCTCCCATTCCACCTCCCATACATCCCTCTCCTAATCCACCTCCCATACACCCCCCTCCCATTCCACCTCCCATACACCCCCTCCCAATCCACCTCCCATACACCCCATCCCATTCCACCTCCCATACACCCCCTCCCAATCCACCTCCCATACACCCCCTCCCAAACCACTTCCCATACACCCCCTCCCAATCCACCTCCCATACACCCCCCTCCTAATCCACCTCCGATACACCCCCTCCCAATCCACCTCCCATACTCCCCCTCCCAATCCACCTCCCATACACCCCCTCCCAATCCACCTCCCATACATCCCCCTCCCAATCCACCTCCCATACACCCCCTCCCAATCCGCCTCCAATACACCCCCCTCCCAATCCACCTCCCATACACCCCCTCCCAATCCACCTCCCATACACCCCCCTCCCATTCCACCTCCCATACACCCCCTCCCAATCCACCTCCCATACACCCCCCTCCCAATCCACCTTCCATACACCCCCTCCCAATCCACCTCCCATACACCCCCCTCCCAATCCACCTCCCATACACCCCCCTCCCATTCCACCTCCCATACACCCCCTCCCAATCCACCTCCCATACACCCCCTCCCAATCCACTTCCCATACACCCCCTCCCAATCCACCTCCCATACACCCCCTCCCAATCCACCTCCCATACACCCCCCTCCCATTCCATCTCCCATACACCTCTCTCCCAATCCACCTCCCATACACCCCCTCCCAATCCACCTCCCATACACCCCCTCCCAATCCACCTCCCATACACCCCCCTCCCAATCCACCTCCCATACACCGCTTCCCAATCCACCTCCCATACACCCCCTCCTAATCCACCTCCCATACACCCCCCTCCCAATCCACCTCCCATACACCCCCTCCCATTCCACCTCCCATACACCCCCTCCCAATCCACCTCCCATACACCCCCTCCCAATCCACCTCCCATACACCCCCTCCCAATCCACCTCCCATACATCCCCTCCCAATCCACCTCCCATACACCCCCTCCCAATCCACCTCCCATACAGCCCCCTCCCATTCAACCTCCCATACACCCCCTCCCAATTCACCTCCCATACACCCCTTCCCAATCCACCTCCCATACACCCCTCTCCCATTCCACGTCCCATACACCCCCTCCCATTCCACCTCCCATACACCCCCTCCCAATCCACCTCCCATACACCCCCTCCCAATCCACCTCCCATACACCCCCCTCCCATTCCACCTCCCATACACCCCCTCCCAATCCACCTCCCATACACCCCCTCCCAATCCACCTCCCATACACCCCCTCACATTCCACCTCCCATACATCCCCTCCCATTCCACCTCCCATACACCCCCTCCCAATCCACCTCCCATACACCCCCTCCCAATCCACCTCCCATACACCCCCTCCCAATTCACCTCCCATACACCCCCTCCCATTCCACCTCTCATACATCCCCTCCCTATCCACCTCCCAAACACCCCGGTCCCAGTCCACCTCCCATACACCCCCTCCCAATCCACCTCCCGTACACCCCCCTCCTAATCCACCTCCCATACACCCCCCTCCCAATCCACCTCCCATACACCGCTTCCCAATCCACCTCCCATACACCCCCTCCTAATCCACCTCCCATACACTCCCCTCCCAATCCGCCTCCCATACACCCCCTCCCATTCCACCTCCCATACACCCCCTCCCAATCCACCTCCCATACACCCCCTCCCAATCCACCTCCCATACACCCCCTCCCAATCCACCTCCCATACATCCCCTCCCAATCCACCTCCCATACACCCCCTCCCAATCCACCTCCCATACAGCCCCCTCCCATTCAACCTCCCATACACCCCCTCCCAATTCACCTCCCATACACCCCTTCCCAATCCACCTCCCATACACCCCTCTCCCATTCCACCTCCCATACACCCCCTCCCAATCCACCTCCCCATACACCCCCCACTCAATCCACCTCCCATACACTCCCCTCCCAATCCACCTCCCATACACCCCCTCCCATTCCACCTCCCATACACCCCCTCCCATTCCACCTCCCATACACCCCCTCCCAATCCACCTCCCATACACCCCCTCCCAATCCACCTCCCATACACCCCCTCCCAATTCACCTCCCATACACCCCCTCCCATTCCACCTCTCATACATCCCCTCCCTATCCACCTCCCAAACACCCCGGTCCCAGTCCACCTCCCATACACCCCCTCCCAATCCACCTCCCGTACACCCCCCTCCTAATCCACCTCCCATACACCCCCCTCCCAATCCACCTCCCATACACCCCCTCCCAATCCACCTCCCATACACCCCCCTCCTAATCCACCTCCCATACACCCCCCTCCCAATCCACCTCCCATACACCCCTTCCCAATCCACCTCCCATACACCCCCTTCCCAATCCACCTCCCATACACCTCACTCCCAATCCACCTCCCATACACCCCCCTCCCAATCCACCTCCCATACACCCCCTCCCAATCCACCTCCCATACACCCCCCTCCTAATCCACCTCCCATACACCCCCCTCCCAATCCACCTCCCATACACCCCTTCCCAATCCACCTCCCATACACCCCCTTCCCAATCCACCTCCCATACACCTCACTCCCAATCCACCTCCCGTACACCCCCCTCCTAATCCACCTCCCATACACCCCCCTCCCAATCCACCTCCCATACACCCCCTCCCAATCCACCTCCCATACACCCCCCTCCTAATCCACCTCCCGTACACCCCCCTCCTAATCCACCTCCCATACAACCCCCTCCCAATCCACCTCCCATACAACCCCCTCCCAATCCACCTCCCATACACCCCCTCCCAATCCACCTCCCATACACCCCCTTCCCAATCCACCTCCCATACACCCCCTCCCAATCCACCTCCCATACACCCCTCTCCCAATCCACCTCCCATACACCCCCCTCCTAATCCACCTCCCATACACCCCCCTCCCAATCCACCTACCATACACCCCTTCCCAATCCACCTCCCATACACCCCCTTCCCAATCCACCTCCCATACACCCCCCTCTCAATCCACCTCCCATACACCCCCTCCCATTCCACCTCCCGCACACCCCCCTCCCATTCCACCTCCCATACACCTCACTCCCAATCCACCTCCCATACACCCCTCTCCCAATCCACCTCCCATACACCCCTCTCCCATTCCACCTCCCATACACCCCCCTCCCATTCCACCTCCCATACACCTCACTCCCAATCCACCTCCCATAAACCCCCCTCCGAATCCACCTCCCATACACCCCTTCCCAATCCACCTCCCATACACCCCCTTCCCAATCCACCTCCCATACACCCCCTCCCAATCCACCTCCCATACACCCCTCTCCCAATCCACCTCCCATACACCCCCCTCCTAATCCACCTCCCATACACCCCCCTCCCAATCCACCTCCCATACACCCCTTCCCAATCCACCTCCCATACACCCCCTTCCCAATCCACCTCCCATACACCCCCCTCTCAATCCACCTCCCATACACCCCCTCCCATTCCACCTCCCGCACACCCCCCTCCCATTCCACCTCCCATACACCTCACTCCCAATCCACCTCCCATACACCCCTCTCCCAATCCACCTCCCATACACCCCTCTCCCATTCCACCTCCCATACACCCCCCTCCCATTCCACCTCCCATACACCTCACTCCCAATCCACCTCCCATACACCTCACTCCCAATCCACCTCCCATACACCCCCTCCCAATCCACCTCCCATACATCCCCTCCCAATCCACCTCCCATACACCCCCTCCCAATCCACCTCCCATACAGCCCCCTCCCATTCAACCTCCCATAGACCCCCTCCCAATTCACCTCCCATACACCCCTTCCCAATCCACCTCCCATACACCCCTCTCCCATTCCACCTCCCATACACCCCCTCCCAATCCACCTCCCATACACCCCCTCCCAATCCACCTCCCATACACCCCCTCCCAATTCACCTCCCATACACCCCCTCCCATTCCACCTCTCATACATCCCCTCCCTATCCACCTCCCAAACACCCCGGTCCCAGTCCACCTCCCATACACCCCCTCCCAATCCACCTCCCGTACACCCCCCTCCTAATCCGCCTCCCATACACCCCCCTCCCAATCCACCTCCCATACACCCCCTCCCAATCCACCTCCCATACACCCCCCTCCTAATCCACCTCCCATACACCCCCCTCCCAATCCACCTCCCATACACCCCTTCCCAATCCACCTCCCATACACCCCCTTCCCAATCCACCTCCCATACACCCCCTCCCAATCCACCTCCCATGCACCCCTCTCCCATTCCACCTCCCATACACCCCCTCCCAATCCACCTCCCTATACACCCCCCTCTCAATCCACCTCCCATACACTCCCCTCCCAATCCACCTCCCATACACCCCCTTCAATCCACCTCCCACACACCCCCTTCCCATTCCACCTCCCATACACCCCCTCCCAAACCACCTCCCCATACACCCCCTCCCAGTCCACCTCCCATATACCCCCTCCCATTCCACCTCCCATACACCCCCTCCCAATCCACCTCCCATACACCCCCTCCCAATCCACCTCTCATACACCCCCTCCCAATCCACCTCCCTTACACTCCCCTCCCAATCCACCTCCCATACACCCCCTCCCAATCCACCTCCCATACACCCCCCTCCCAATCCACCTCCCATAAACCCCCCTCCCAATCCACCTCCCATACACCCCCCTCCCATTCCACCTCCCTTACACCCCCTCCCAATCCACCTCCCCATACACCCCCCTCTCAATCCACCTCCCATACACTCCCTCCCAATCCACCTCCCATAAACCCCCCTCCCAATCCACCTCCCATACACCCCCGTCCCATTCCACTTCCCTTACATCCCCTCCCAATCCACCTCCCCATACACCCCCTCCCAATCCACCTCCCATACACCCCCCTCCCAATCCACCTCCCATAAACCCCCCTCCCAATCCACCTCCCATACACCCCCCTCCCATTCCACCTCCCTTACACCCCCTCCCAATCCACCTCCCCATACACCCCCCTCTCAATCCACCTCCCATACACTCCCTCCCAATCCACCTCCCATACACCCCCCTCCCATTCCACCTCCCATACACCCCCTCCCAATCCACCTCCCCATACACCCCCCTCCCATTCCACTTCCCATACACCATCTCCCGATCCACTTCCCATACACCCCATCCCATTCCACCTCCCATACACCCCCTCCCAATCCACCTCCCATACACCCCCTCCCAAACCACCTCCCATACACCCCTCTCCTAATCCACCTCCCATACACCCCCCTCCCAGTCCACCTCCCATACACCCCGCTCCTAAATCCACCTCCCATACACCCCCTCCCTATCCACCTCCCATACACCCCCCTCCCAATCCACCTCCCATACACCCCCTCCCAATCCACCTCCCATACACCCCCTCCCAATCCACCTCCCATACACCCCTCTCCCATTCCACCTCTCATACACCCCCCTCCCAATCCACCTCCCATACACCCCCTCCAATCCTCCTCCCATACACCCCCTCCCTCTCCGTCTCTCCATAGACCGCCTCCCAATCCACCTCCCATACACCCTCCTCCCAATCCACCTCCCATACACCCCCTCCCTCTCCGCCTCTCCATAGACCGCCTCCCAATCCACCTCCCATACACCCCCTCCCAATCCACCTCCCATACACCCCCTCCCAATCCACCTCCCATACACCCCCCTCCCAATCGATCTCCCATACACCCCCTCCCAATCCACCTCCCCATATACCCCCTCCCAATCCACCCCCCTCCCTATCCACCTCCCCATACACCCCCTCCCAATCGACCTCCCATACACCCCCTCCCAATCCACCCCCCTCCCTATCCACCTTCCCATACGCCCCCTCCCCTCCCAATCCACCTCTCCATACGCCCCCTCCCCCTCCTAATCCACCTCCTCATACACCAACTCCCAACCTCCCATACATCCCCTCCCAATCCACCTCCCATACACCCTCCACCCAACCACCACCCATACACCCCCACCCCACTCCACCCCCACACACCCCTCCCAATCCACCACCCATACACCCCCCACCAACCACCACCCAACACCCCACACCCAAACCACCCCATACACCCCCCCCAACCCCACCCCACACACCACCCCACCCCCACCCCAACACCCCCCTCCCAAACCACCCTCTACACCCCCACCCAACCACCACCCACCACCCCCTCCCACAACCCTCCCAACACCCCCTCCCAATCCACCTCCCAACACCCCCACCCAATCCACCACCCATACACCCTCCTCCCCATCCACCTCCCATACACCCCCTCCCCAATCCACCTCCCATACACCCCCTCCCAATCCACCTCCCATACACCCCACCCAATCCACCTCCATACACCCCCTCCCAAATCACCTCCCAACACCCCCTCCCATTCCACCTCCATACACCCCTCCCATCACCTCCCATCACCCCCTCCCAATCCACCTTCCATACACCCCCTCCCAATCCACCTCCCATACACCCCCACCCAATCCACCACCCATACACCCCCTCCCAATCCACCTCCCATACAACCTCCTCCCAATCCACCTCCATACACCCCTTCCAATCCACCTCCCAAACACCCCCTCCCAATCCACCACCCATACACCCCCTCCCAATCCACCTCCCATACCCCCCTCCCATCCACCTCCCATACACCCCCTCCCAATCACCTCCCATACAACCCCTCCCAATCCACCTCCCATACACCCCCTCCCAATCCACCTCCCATACACCCTCCTCCCAATCCACCTCCCATACACCCCCTCCCAATCCACCTCCCATACACCCCCTCCCAATCCACCTCCCATACACCCCCTCCCAATCCACCTCCCATACACCCCCCTCCTAATCCACCTCCCATACACCCCCCTCCCAACCACCTCCCATACACCCCCTCCCAATCGACCTCCCATACACCCCCCTCCCAATCCACCTCTCATACACCCCCTCCCAATCCACCTCCATACACCCCCTCCCAATCCACCTCCCATACACCCCCTCCCAATCCACCTCCCATACACCCCCTCCCAATCCACCTCCCATACACCCCCTCCCAATCCACCTCCCATACACCCCCTCCCAATCCACCTCCATACACCCCCTCCCATTCCACCTCCCATACACCCCCTCCAATCACCTCCCATACACCCCCTCCCATTCCACCTCTCATACACCCCCCTCCTAATCCACCTCCCATACACCCCCCTCCCAATCCACCTCCCATACACCCCCTCCCAATCCACCTCCCATACACCCTCTCCCAATCCACCTCCCATACACCCCCTCCCATTCCACCTCCCATACACCCCCTCCCAATTCACCTCCCATACACCCCCTCCCATTCCACCTCTCATACACCCCCTCCCAATCCACCTCCCATACACCCCCGCCCTATCCACCTCCCATACACCCCCTCCCAATCCACCTCCCATACACCCCCCTCCCAATCCACCTCCCATACACCCCCTCCCAATCCACCTCCCATACACCCCCTCCCAATCCACCTCCCATACACCCCCTCCTATTCCACCTCCCATACACCCCCTCCCAATCCACCTCCCATATACCCCCTCCCATTCCACCTCCCATACACCCCCTCCGAAATCCACCTTCCATACACCCCCTCCCAATCCACCTCCCAAACACCCCCTCCCAATCCACCTCCCATACACCCCCTCCCAATCCACCTCCCATACACCCTCCTCCCAATCCACCTCCCATACACCCCCTCCCAATCCACCTCCCATACACCCCCTCCCAATCCACCTCCCATACATCCCCTCCCAATCCACCTCCCATACACCCCCTCCAATCCACCTCCATACACCCTCTCCCAATCCACCTCCCATACACCCCCGCCCTATCCACCTCCCCATACACCCCCTCCCAATCGACCTCCTATACACCCCCTCCCAATCCACCCCCCTCCCTATCCACCTTCCATACGCCCAATCCCCCTTCCAATCCACCTCCCCATACGCCCCCTCCCCCTCCCAATCCACCTCCTCATACACCCCCTCCCAATCCACCTCCACACACCCCCTCCCAATCCACCTCCCATACACCCCCTCCCAATCCACCTCCCATACACCCCCTCCCAATCCACCTCCCATACACCCCCTCCCTATCCACCTCCCCATACACCCCCTCCCAATCCACCCCACTCCCTATCCACCTCCCCATACACCCCCTCCCAATCGACCTCCCATACATCCCCTCCCAATCCACCCCCCTCCCTATCCACCTTCCCATACGCCCCCTCCCCTCCCAATCCACCTCCCCATACGCCCCCACCCCCTCCCATTCCACCTCCCATACATCCCCTACGCCCCCACCCCCTCCCATTCCACCTCCCATACATCCCCCTCCCAATCGACCTCCCATACACCCCTCCCCATCCACCTCCCCATACGCCCCCTTCCCCTCCCCATCCACCTCCCCATACGCCCCCTTCCCCTCCCAATCCACCTCCCCATACACCCCCACCCCCTCCCATTCCACCTCCCCATACGCCCTCTTCCCCTCCCAATCCACCTCCCCATACGCCCCCTCCCTCTCCCAATCCACCTCCCCATACACCCCACCCCCTCCCATTCCACCTCCCCATACGCCCCCTTCCCCTCCCAATCCACCTCCCCATACACCCCCACCCCCTCCCAATCCACCTCCCCATACGCCCCCTCCCCCTCCCAATCCACCTCCCCATACACCCCCACCCCCTCCCATTCCACCTCCCCATACGCCCCCTTCCCCCTCCCAATCCACCTCCCCATGCGCCCCCTTCCCCTCCCAATCCACCTCCCCATACACCCCCACCCCCTCCCATTCCACCTCCCCATACGCCCCCTTCCCCTCCCAATCCACCTCTCCAGACACCCCCACCCCCTCCCATTCCACCTCCCCATACGCCCCCTCCCCCTCCCAATCCACCTCCCCATACACCCCCACCCCCTCCCATTCCACCTCCCCATACGCCCCCTTCCCCTCCCCAATCCACCTCCCCATACACCCCCACCCCCTCCCATTCACCTCCCCATACGCCCCCTTCCCCTCCCAATCCACCTCCCCATACACCCCCTCCCCCTCCCAATCCACCTCCCCATACACCCCCACCCCCTCCCATTCCACCTCCCCATACACCCCCTCCCCCTCCCAATCCACCTCCCCCATACACCCCCACCCCCTCCCATTCCACCTCCCCATACGCCCCCTTCCCCTCCCAATCCACCTCCCCATACACCCCCACCCCCTCCCATTCCACCTCCCCATACGCCCCCTTCCCCTCCCAATCCACCTCCCCATACACCCCCTCCCCCTCCCAATCCACCTCCCCATACACCCCCCACCCCCTCCCATTCCACCCCCCATACACCCCCTCCCCCTCCCAATCCACCTCCCCATACACCCCCCACCCCCTCCCATTCCACCTCCCCATACGCCCCCTTCCCCTCCCAATCCACCTCCCCATACACCCCCACCCCCTCCCATTCCACCTCCCCATACGCCCCCTTCCCCTCCCAATCCACCTCCCCATACACCCCCACCCCCTCCCATTCCACCTCCCCATACGCCCCCTTCCCCTCCCAATCCACCTCCCCATACACCCCCACCCCCTCCCATTCCACCTCCCATACGCCCCCTTCCCCTCCCAATCCACCTCCCCATACACCCCCCACCCCCTCCCATTCCACCTCCCCATACGCCCCCTTCCCCTCCCAATCCACCTCCCCATACACCCCCACCCCCTCCCATTCCACCTCCCATACACCCCCACCCCCTCCCATTCCACCTCCCATACACCCCCTCCCCCTCCCAATCCACCTCCCCATACACCCCACCCCCTCCCATTCCACCTCCCATACACCCCCTCCCCCTCCCAATCCACCTCCCCATACACCCCCACCCCCTCCCATTCCACCTCCCCCATACGCCCCCTTCCCCTCCCAATCCACCTCCCCATACACCCCCACCCCCTCCCATTCCACCTCCCCATACGCCCCCTTCCCCTCCCATTCCACCTCCCCATACACCCCCTCCCCCTCCCAATCCACCTCCCCATACACCCCCACCCCCTCCCATTCCACCTCCCATACACCCCCTCCCCCTCCCAATCCACCTCCCCATACACCCCCACCCCCTCCCATTCCACCTCCCCATACACCCCCTTCCCCTCCCAATCCACCTCCCCATACACCCCCTCCCCCTCCCATTCCACCTCCCCATACACCACACTCTCCTGTCTCACGTTTCACCATTGATATCATTTTCCTTATAATGCGCATTACCATTGGTTTTGAAATTGACACTAATTAGATGGTGCTGTCCCATTCACAAACAGGCACAGTCACCTCGGGATGGTGTCGCAGAATTACAGCTGACATGCCCACCAGACCCACCCGCCATGGGAAGTTATATTAGTTCACCTTGGCCAGGGTGTCTTGTGTTATATGCGTCAACTGATCCAGTGGCAGAATGCTATTTGCAGCCCGTACCCACTCACTCCCCCTGGTGTCCCACCACACATGTCACTTACCACTCCCCCTGGTGTCCCACCACACATGTCACTTACCACTCCCCCTGGTGTCCCACCACACATGTCACTTACCACTCCCCCTGGTGTCCCACCACACATGTCACTTACCACTCCCCCTGGTGTCCCACCACACATGTCACTTACCACTCCCCCTGGTGTCCCACCACACATGTCACTTACCACTCCCCCTGGTGTCCCACCACACATGTCACTTACCACTCCCCCTGGTGTCCCACCACACATGTCACTTACCACTCCCCCTGGTGTCCCACCACACATGTCGCGAGGCTCCTCTTACCTTATAGGCATACCTGACATATATATATCATACTTAGCGGAGACTCCAACGTTAGACACCCAGTCTCTGTGCCGAGCAAACACATCTGGAAACAAATGGTGGCCTCCACCCCCACACCACAGTCCCCGGCCTCCACCCCCACACCGCAGTCCACGGCCTCCACCCCCACACCACAGTCCCCGGCCTCCACCCCCACGCCACAGTCCCCGGCCTCCACCCACACACCACAGTCCCCGGCCTCCACCCCCACACCACAGTCCCCGGCCTCCACCCCCACGCCACAGCCCCCGGCCTCCACCCACACACCACAGTCCCCGGCTTCCACCCCCACACCGCAGTCCACGGCCTCCACCCCCACACCACAGTCCCCGGCCTCCACCCCCACACCACAGTCCCCGGCCTCCGCCCCCACACCACAGTCCCCGGCCTCCACCCCCACACCACAGCCCCCGGCCTCCACCCACACACCACAGTCCCTGGTCTCCACCCCCCCACCACAGCCCCCGGCCTCTCCCCCACACACCACAGTCCCCGGCCTCCACCCCCACACCACAGTCCCCGGTCTCCACCTTCACGCCACAGTCCCCGGCCTCCACCCCCACACCACAGTCCCCGACATCTACCCCCACACCACAGCCCCCGGCCTCCACCCCCACACACCACAGTCTCCGGCCTCTACCCCCACACCACAATTCCCGGCCTCCAACCCCACATCACAGTCCCCGGCATACAGCCCCAACCTCCACCCACACACCACAGTCCCCGGCCTCCACCCCCACACCACAGTCCCCGGCCTCCACCCCCACACCACAATCCCCGGTCTCCACCCCCACACCACAGTCCCCGGCCTCCACCCACACACCACAGTCTCCGGCCTCCACCCACACACCAATGTCTCCGGCCTCCACCCACACACCGCAGTCCCCGGCTTTCACCCACACACCACAGTCTCCGGCCTCCACCCACACACCACAGTCTCCGGCCTCCACCCCCACACCACAGTCCCCGGCCTCCACCCCCCCACCACAGTCCCCGGCCTCCACCCACAAACCACAGTCCCCGGCCTCCACCCCCACACCACAGTCCCCGGCCTCCACCCCCACGCCACAGCCCCCGGCCTCCACCCACACACCACAGTCCCCGGCTTCCACCCCACACCACAGTCCCCGCCCCCACCCCGCCACAGTCCCTGGCCTCCACCCCCACACCACAGTCCCCGACCTCCACCCCCACACCACAGCCCCCGGCCTCCCCCCCACAAACCACAGTCCCCGGCCTCCACCCACACACCACAGTCCCCGGCCTCCCACCACACCACAGTCCCCGGCCTCCACCCCCACATCACAGCCCCCGGCCTCCACCCCCACACCACAGTCCCTGGCCTCCACCCACATCACAGTCCCCGGCCTACAGTCCCCGGCCTCCACCCCCACAACACAGTCCTCGGCCTCCACCCCCACACCACAGTCCCCGGCCTCCACCCCCACGCCACAGTCCCCGGCCTCCACACCCACACCACAGTCTCCGGTCTCCACCCCCACACCACAGCCCCCGGCCTCTCCCCCACACACCACAGTCCCCGGCCTCCACCCCCACACCACAGTCCCCGGCCTCCACCCCCAGGCCACAGTCCCCGGCCTCCACTCCCACACCACAGTCCCCGACCTCTACCTCCACATCACAGCCCCCGGCCTCCACCCCCACACCACAGTCCCAGGCCTCCACCCACATCACAGTCCCCGGACTACAGTCCCCGGCCTCCGCCCCCACACCACAGTCCCCGGCCTCCACCCCCACACCACAGCCCCCGGCCTCCCCCCCGCACACCACAGTCCCCGGTCTCCACCCCCACAACACAGCCCCGGCCTCTCCCCCACACACCACAGTCCCCGGCCTCCACCCCCACACCACAGTCCCCGGCCTCCACCCCCACACCACAGTCCCCGACCTCTACCCCCACACCACAGCCCCCGGCCTCCCCCCCACACACCACAGTCCCCGGCCTCCACCCCCACACCACAATTCCGGCCTCCACCTCCACATCACAGTCCCCGGCCTGCAGCCCCCGGCCTCCACCCCCACACCACAGTCCCCGGCCTCCACCCCCACACCACAGCCCCCGGCCTCCCCCCCGCACACCACAGTCCCCGGCCTCCCCCCTCACCACAGCCCCCGTCCTCTCCTCCACACACCACCATCCCCGGCCTCCATCCCCACACCACAGTCCCCGGCCTCCACCCCCACACCACAGTCCCCGGCCTCCACCTCCAAACCACATTCCTCGGCCTCCACCTCCAAACCACATTCCTCGGCCTCCACTCCCACACCACAGTCCCCGGCCTCCACCCACACACCACAGTCCCCGGCCTCCACGCACACACCGCAGTCCTCTACCCCCCCCCCCCCCCGCCATCCACCACCCAGTCCCCTCCCTCTGCCCGGATGACCGGCTCCCGGGATGACAAAAGGCCGTGGAAGTCATTTTTACGCCTTTACTACAGACAGACGGCGATCCGGACAAGAGAGCCTTTCCTGGCGACGGAAGATTCTGGCGGCGTCACACATGGCCGCCTACCGGCTCATTAGCGCAATGAGCCTGTGGCGCACAGCCCACTGGCGCGGCCTTTGTGGCGCTGGCCGGTGTGACGCCCTTTGTGGCGCGGGCCGGTGTGGCGCCCTTTGTGGCGCGGGCCGGTGTGGCGCCCTTTGTGGCGCGGGCCGGTGTGGCGCCCTTTGTGGCGCGGGCCGGTGTGGCGCCCTTTGTGGCGCTGGCCGGTGTGGCGCCCTTTGTGGCGCTGGCCGGCGTGCACGTCTCCTTGCCCGCGAGTCAAACAGACCTTTTGAGGTGAGCGCCAGTTTACATGGCAAGGAACAAGCCGATTAATGCGCCGTATGCCGTGCCAACCAGGCAATGCTCCTGTCCTAATGAACTGGTCTACACAACCAGTAATGTCCTTGTCCTAATGAACATAGTATTCACTAGTAAAGTCCCAGTCATAATAAAATAGTAATCACAAGTCTGTAGTGAAATAGTCTACACAAATAATGTCAGTGTCTTAATAAATAAGTCTACACAATAAGTCATGGTGGAATAGAGAACAGGGTTTTAGTGAAATAGGGTTATAGTGGAATAAGGAGCGGGGTGGCTGGAATAGGGAGCGCGGTGACTGGAATATGGAGCGGCGTGACTGGAATAGGGAGCGGGGTGACTGGAATTGGGAGCGGGGTGACTGGAACAGGGAGCGCGGTGACTGGAAAACGGAGCGGGGTGACTGGAATAGGAAGCGGGGTGGCTGGAATAGGCAGCAGAGTGACTGGAGTAGGGAACGGGGTGACTGGAATAGGGAGCGGGGTGACTGGAATAGGGAGCGGGGTGACTGGAATAGGGAGCGGGGTGGCTGGAATAGGGAGCGGGGTGGCTGGAAAAAGGAGCGGGGTGGCTGGGATAGGGAGCGGGGTGGCTAGAATAGGGAGCGGGGTGACTGGGATAGGGAGCGGGGTGGCTGGAATAGGCAGCGGGGTGACTGGAATAGGGAGCGAGGTGGCTGGAAAAGTGAGCGCTGTGACTGGAAAATGGAGCGGGGTGATTGGGATAGGGAGCGGGGTGGCTGGAATAGGGAGCGGGGTGACTGGGATAGGGAGCAGGGTGGCTGGAATAGGGAGCGGTGTGACTGGAATAGGGAGCCGGGTGACTGGAATAGGGAGCGGGGTGGCTGGAATAGGGAGCGGGGTGACTGGGATAGGGAGCGGTGTGACTGGAATAGAGAGCGGGGTGGCTGGAATAGGCAGCGGGGTGACTGGAATAGCGAGCGGGGTGACTGGAATAGGGAGCGGGGTGACTGGAATAGGGAGCGGTGTGACTGGAATAGGGAGCGGGGTGGGTGGAATAGGGAGCGGGATGACTGGAATAGGAAGCGGGGTGACTGGGATAGGGAGCGGGGTGGCTGGAATAGGGAGCGGGGTGGCTGGATTAGGGAGCAGGGTGGCTGGAAAAAGGAGCGGGGTGACTGGAATAGGAAGCGGGGTGACTGGAATAGGGAGCGGGGTGACTGGGATAGGGAGCGGGGTGGCTGGAATAGGGAGCGGGGTGACTGGAATAGGGAGCGAGGTGGCTGGAAAAGGGAGCGCTGTGACTGGAAAAGGGAGCGGGGTGACTGGAATAGAGAGCGCGGTGACTGGAATAGGGAGCGGTGGTGACTTGAATAGGAAGCGGGGTGACTGGAATAGGGAGCGCGCTGACTGGAATGGGCAGCGGGGTGAGTGGAATAGGGAGCGAGGTGACTGGAATAGGGAGCGGGTGACTGGAATAGGAAGCGGGGTGCGCGGTGGCTGGAATAGGGAGCGGGGTGACTGGGATAGGGAGCGGGGTAGCTGGAATAGGGAGCGGGATGGCGGGAATAGGGAGCGGGGTGGCTGGAATAGGGAGCAGAGTGATTGGAATAGGGAGCGGGGTGACTGGAATAGGGAGCGGGGTGACTGGAATAGAGAGCGCGGTGACTGGAATAGGGAGCGGTGGTGACTTGAATAGGAAGCGGGGTGACTGGAATAGGGAGCGGGGTGACTGGAATAGGGAGCGGGGTGGCTGGAATAGGGAGCGAGGTAGCTGGAATAGGGAGCGGGGTGGCTGGAATAGGGAGCGGGGTGGGTGGAATAGGGAGCGGGGTGACTGGAATAGGGAGCGAGGTGGCTGGAAAAGGGAGCGCTGTGACTGGAAAAGGGAGCGGGGTGACTGGGATAGGGAGCGGGGTGGCTGGAATAGGGAGCGGGGTGACTGCGATGGGGAGCGGGGTGGCTGGAATAGGGAGCGGTGTGACTGGAATAGGGAGCGGGGTGACTGGAATAGGGAGCGGGGTGGCTGGAATACGGAACGGGGTGACTGGGATAGGGAGGGGGGTGGCTGGAATAGGCAGCGGGGTGACTGGAATAGAGAGCGGGGTGACTGGAATAGGGAGCGGTGTGACTGGAATAGGGAGCGGGGTGGCTGGAATAGGGAGCAGAGTGACTGGAATAGGGAGCGGGGTGACTGGAATAGGGAGCGCGCTGACTGGAATAGGAAGCGGGGTGACTGGAATAGGGAGCGGCGTGGCTGGAATAGGGAGCGAGGTGGTTGGAATAGGGAGCGGGGTGGCTGGAATAGGGAGCAGGGTGGCTGGAATAGGGAGCGGGGTGACTGGAAAAGGGAGCGGGGTGACTGGGATAGGGAGCGGGGTGGCTGGAATAGGGAGCGGGGGACTGGAATAGGGAGCCGGGTGACTGGAATAGGGAGCGGGGTGGCTGGAATAGGGAGCGGGGTGACTGGAATAGGGAGCGGGGTGACTGGGATTGGGAGCGGGGTGGCTAGAATAGGCAGCGGGGTGACTGGAATAGGGAGCGGGGTGACTGGAATAGGGAGCGGGGTGACTGGAATAGGGAGCGGTGTGACTGGAATAGGGAGCAGAGTGACTGGAATAGGGAGCGGGGTGACTGGAATAGGGAGCGCGCTGACTGGAATAGGAAGCGGGGTGACTGGAATAGGGAGCGAGGTGGCTGGAATAGGGAGCGAGGTGGTTGGAATAGGGAGCGGGGTGGCTGGAATAGGGAGCGGGGTGGCTGGAATAGGGAGCGGGGTGACTGGAATAGGAAGCGGGGTGACTGGCATAGGGAGCGGGGTGGCTGGAATAAGGAGCGGGGTGGCTGGATTAGGGAGCAGGTTGGCTGGAAAAGGGAGCGGGATGGCTGGAATAGGAAGCGGGGTGACTAGAATAGGGAGCCGGGTGGCTGGAATAGGCAGCAGAGTGACTGGAGTAGGGAACGGGGTGACTGGAATAGGGAGCGGGGTGACTGGAATAGGGAGCGGGGTGGCTGGAATAGGGAGCGGGGTGACTGGAATAGGGAGCGGGGTGACTGGAATAGGGAGCGGGGTGGCTGGAATAGGGAGCGGGGTGACTGGAATAGGGAGCGGGGTGACTGGAATAGGGAGCGCGGTGACTGGAATAGCAAGCGGGGTGACTGGAATAGGGAGCAGGGTGACTGGGATAGGGAGCGGGGTGACTGGAATAGGGAGCGGGGTGACTGGGATAGGGAGCGGGGTGGCTGGAATAGGGAGCGGGGTGACTGGAATAGGGATCGGGGTGACTGGAATAGGGAGCGGGGTGGCTGGAAAAAGGAGCGGGGTGGCTGGGATAGGGAGCGAGGTGGCTAGAATAGGGAGCGGGGTGACTGGGATAGGGAGCGGGGTGGCTGGAATAGGCAGCGGGGTGACTGGAATAGGGAGCGAGGTGGCTGGAAAAGTGAGCGCTGTGACTGGAAAATGGAGCGGGGTGATTGGGATAGGGAGCGGGGTGGCTGGAATAGGGAGCGGGGTGACTGGGATAGGGAGCAGGGTGGCTGGAATAGGGAGCGGTGTGACTGGAATAGGGAGCCGGGTGACTGGAATAGGGAGCGGGGTGGCTGGAATAGGGAGCGGGGTGACTGGGATAGGGAGCGGTGTGACTGGAATAGAGAGCGGGGTGGCTGGAATAGGGAGCGCGCTGACTGGAATGGGCAGCGGGGTGAGTGGAATAGGGAGCGAGGTGACTGGAATAGGGAGCGGGTGACTGGAATAGGAAGCGGGGTGCGCGGTGGCTGGAATAGGGAGCGGGGTGACTGGGATAGGGAGCGGGGTAGCTGGAATAGGGAGCGGGATGGCGGGAATAGGGAGCGGGGTGGCTGGAATAGGGAGCAGAGTGATTGGAATAGGGAGCGGGGTGACTGGAATAGGGAGCGGGGTGACTGGAATAGAGAGCGCGGTGACTGGAATAGGGAGCGGTGGTGACTTGAATAGGAAGCGGGGTGACTGGAATAGGGAGCGGGGTGACTGGAATAGGGAGCGGGGTGGCTGGAATAGGGAGCGAGGTAGCTGGAATAGGGAGCGGGGTGGCTGGAATAGGGAGCGGGGTGGGTGGAATAGGGAGCGGGATGACTGGAATAGGAAGCGGGGTGACTGGGATAGGGAGCGGGGTGGCTGGAATAGGGAGCGGGGTGGCTGGATTAGGGAGCAGGGTGGCTGGAAAAAGGAGCGGGGTGACTGGAATAGGAAGCGGGGTGACTGGAATAGGGAGCGGGGTGACTGGGATAGGGAGCGGGGTGGCTGGAATAGGGAGCGGGGTGGCTGGATTAGGGAGCAGGGTGGCTGGAAAAAGGAGCGGGGTGACTGGAATAGGAAGCGGGGTGACTGGAATAGGGAGCGGGGTGACTGGGATAGGGAGCGGGGTAGCTGGAATAGGGAGCGGGGTGGCTGGAATAGGGAGCGGGGTGGGTGGAATAGGGAGCGGGGTGACTGGAATAGGGAGCGAGGTGGCTGGAAAAGGGAGCGCTGTGACTGGAAAAGGGAGCGGGGTGACTGGGATAGGGAGCGGGGTGGCTGGAATAGGGAGCGGGGTGACTGCGATGGGGAGCGGGGTGGCTGGAATAGGGAGCGGTGTGACTGGAATAGGGAGCGGGGTGACTGGAATAGGGAGCGGGGTGGCTGGAATACGGAACGGGGTGACTGGGATAGGGAGGGGGGTGGCTGGAATAGGCAGCGGGGTGACTGGAATAGAGAGCGGGGTGACTGGAATAGGGAGCGGTGTGACTGGAATAGGGAGCGGGGTGGCTGGAATAGGGAGCAGAGTGACTGGAATAGGGAGCGGGGTGACTGGAATAGGGAGCGCGCTGACTGGAATAGGAAGCGGGGTGACTGGAATAGGGAGCGGCGTGGCTGGAATAGGGAGCGAGGTGGTTGGAATAGGGAGCGGGGTGGCTGGAATAGGGAGCAGGGTGGCTGGAATAGGGAGCGGGGTGACTGGAAAAGGGAGCGGGGTGACTGGGATAGGGAGCGGGGTGGCTGGAATAGGGAGCGGGGGACTGGAATAGGGAGCCGGGTGACTGGAATAGGGAGCGGGGTGGCTGGAATAGGGAGCGGGGTGACTGGAATAGGGAGCGGGGTGACTGGGATTGGGAGCGGGGTGGCTAGAATAGGCAGCGGGGTGACTGGAATAGGGAGCGGGGTGACTGGAATAGGGAGCGGGGTGACTGGAATAGGGAGCGGTGTGACTGGAATAGGGAGCAGAGTGACTGGAATAGGGAGCGGGGTGACTGGAATAGGGAGCGCGCTGACTGGAATAGGAAGCGGGGTGACTGGAATAGGGAGCGAGGTGGCTGGAATAGGGAGCGAGGTGGTTGGAATAGGGAGCGGGGTGGCTGGAATAGGGAGCGGGGTGGCTGGAATAGGGAGCGGGGTGACTGGAATAGGAAGCGGGGTGACTGGCATAGGGAGCGGGGTGGCTGGAATAAGGAGCGGGGTGGCTGGATTAGGGAGCAGGTTGGCTGGAAAAGGGAGCGGGATGGCTGGAATAGGAAGCGGGGTGACTAGAATAGGGAGCCGGGTGGCTGGAATAGGCAGCAGAGTGACTGGAGTAGGGAACGGGGTGACTGGAATAGGGAGCGGGGTGACTGGAATAGGGAGCGGGGTGGCTGGAATAGGGAGCGGGGTGACTGGAATAGGGAGCGGGGTGACTGGAATAGGGAGCGGGGTGGCTGGAATAGGGAGCGGGGTGACTGGAATAGGGAGCGGGGTGACTGGAATAGGGAGCGCGGTGACTGGAATAGCAAGCGGGGTGACTGGAATAGGGAGCAGGGTGACTGGGATAGGGAGCGGGGTGACTGGAATAGGGAGCGGGGTGACTGGGATAGGGAGCGGGGTGGCTGGAATAGGGAGCGGGGTGACTGGAATAGGGATCGGGGTGACTGGAATAGGGAGCGGGGTGGCTGGAAAAAGGAGCGGGGTGGCTGGGATAGGGAGCGAGGTGGCTAGAATAGGGAGCGGGGTGACTGGGATAGGGAGCGGGGTGGCTGGAATAGGCAGCGGGGTGACTGGAATAGGGAGCGAGGTGGCTGGAAAAGTGAGCGCTGTGACTGGAAAATGGAGCGGGGTGATTGGGATAGGGAGCGGGGTGGCTGGAATAGGGAGCGGGGTGACTGGGATAGGGAGCAGGGTGGCTGGAATAGGGAGCGGTGTGACTGGAATAGGGAGCCGGGTGACTGGAATAGGGAGCGGGGTGGCTGGAATAGGGAGCGGGGTGACTGGGATAGGGAGCGGTGTGACTGGAATAGAGAGCGGGGTGGCTGGAATAGGGAGCGCGCTGACTGGAATGGGCAGCGGGGTGAGTGGAATAGGGAGCGAGGTGACTGGAATAGGGAGCGGGTGACTGGAATAGGAAGCGGGGTGCGCGGTGGCTGGAATAGGGAGCGGGGTGACTGGGATAGGGAGCGGGGTAGCTGGAATAGGGAGCGGGATGGCGGGAATAGGGAGCGGGGTGGCTGGAATAGGGAGCAGAGTGATTGGAATAGGGAGCGGGGTGACTGGAATAGGGAGCGGGGTGACTGGAATAGAGAGCGCGGTGACTGGAATAGGGAGCGGTGGTGACTTGAATAGGAAGCGGGGTGACTGGAATAGGGAGCGGGGTGACTGGAATAGGGAGCGGGGTGGCTGGAATAGGGAGCGAGGTAGCTGGAATAGGGAGCGGGGTGGCTGGAATAGGGAGCGGGGTGGGTGGAATAGGGAGCGGGATGACTGGAATAGGAAGCGGGGTGACTGGGATAGGGAGCGGGGTGGCTGGAATAGGGAGCGGGGTGGCTGGATTAGGGAGCAGGGTGGCTGGAAAAAGGAGCGGGGTGACTGGAATAGGAAGCGGGGTGACTGGAATAGGGAGCGGGGTGACTGGGATAGGGAGCGGGGTGGCTGGAATAGGGAGCGGGGTGACTGGAATAGGGAGCGAGGTGGCTGGAAAAGGGAGCGCTGTGACTGGAAAAGGGAGCGGGGTGACTGGGATAGGGAGCGGGGTGGCTGGAATAGGGAGCGGGGTGACTGGGATGGGGAGCGGGGTGGCTGGAATAGGGAGCGGTGTGACTGGAATAGGGAGCGGGGTGACTGGAATAGGGAGCGGGGTGGCTGGAATAGGGAGCGGGGTGACTGGAATAGCGAGCGCGGTGACTGGAATAGGGAGCGGTGGCGACTTGAATAGGAAGCGGGGTGACTGGAATAGGGAGCGCGCTGACTGGAATGGGCAGCGGGGTGAGTGGAATAGGGAGCGAGGTGACTGGAATAGGGAGCGGGTGACTGGAATAGGAAGCGGGGTGCGCGGTGGCTGGAATAGGGAGCGGGGTGACTGGGATAGGGAGCGGGGTAGCTGGAATAGGGAGCGGGATGGCGGGAATAGGGAGCGGGGTGGCTGGAATAGGGAGCGGGGTGACTGGAATAGGGAGCGGGGTGACTGGAATAGGGAGCGCGGTGACTGGAATAGCAAGCGGGGTGACTGGAATAGGGAGCAGGGTGACTGGGATAGGGAGCGGGGTGACTGGAATAGGGAGCGGGGTGACTGGGATAGGGAGCGGGGTGGCTGGAATAGGGAGCGGGGTGACTGGAATAGGGATCGGGGTGACTGGAATAGGGAGCGGGGTGGCTGGAAAAAGGAGCGGGGTGGCTGGGATAGGGAGCGAGGTGGCTAGAATAGGGAGCGGGGTGACTGGGATAGGGAGCGGGGTGGCTGGAATAGGCAGCGGGGTGACTGGAATAGGGAGCGAGGTGGCTGGAAAAGTGAGCGCTGTGACTGGAAAATGGAGCGGGGTGATTGGGATAGGGAGCGGGGTGGCTGGAATAGGGAGCGGGGTGACTGGGATAGGGAGCAGGGTGGCTGGAATAGGGAGCGGTGTGACTGGAATAGGGAGCCGGGTGACTGGAATAGGGAGCGGGGTGGCTGGAATAGGGAGCGGGGTGACTGGGATAGGGAGCGGTGTGACTGGAATAGAGAGCGGGGTGGCTGGAATAGGGAGCGCGCTGACTGGAATGGGCAGCGGGGTGAGTGGAATAGGGAGCGAGGTGACTGGAATAGGGAGCGGGTGACTGGAATAGGAAGCGGGGTGCGCGGTGGCTGGAATAGGGAGCGGGGTGACTGGGATAGGGAGCGGGGTAGCTGGAATAGGGAGCGGGATGGCGGGAATAGGGAGCGGGGTGGCTGGAATAGGGAGCAGAGTGATTGGAATAGGGAGCGGGGTGACTGGAATAGGGAGCGGGGTGACTGGAATAGAGAGCGCGGTGACTGGAATAGGGAGCGGTGGTGACTTGAATAGGAAGCGGGGTGACTGGAATAGGGAGCGGGGTGACTGGAATAGGGAGCGGGGTGGCTGGAATAGGGAGCGAGGTAGCTGGAATAGGGAGCGGGGTGGCTGGAATAGGGAGCGGGGTGGGTGGAATAGGGAGCGGGATGACTGGAATAGGAAGCGGGGTGACTGGGATAGGGAGCGGGGTGGCTGGAATAGGGAGCGGGGTGGCTGGATTAGGGAGCAGGGTGGCTGGAAAAAGGAGCGGGGTGACTGGAATAGGAAGCGGGGTGACTGGAATAGGGAGCGGGGTGACTGGGATAGGGAGCGGGGTGGCTGGAATAGGGAGCGGGGTGACTGGAATAGGGAGCGAGGTGGCTGGAAAAGGGAGCGCTGTGACTGGAAAAGGGAGCGGGGTGACTGGGATAGGGAGCGGGGTGGCTGGAATAGGGAGCGGGGTGACTGGGATGGGGAGCGGGGTGGCTGGAATAGGGAGCGGTGTGACTGGAATAGGGAGCGGGGTGACTGGAATAGGGAGCGGGGTGGCTGGAATAGGGAGCGGGGTGACTGGAATAGCGAGCGCGGTGACTGGAATAGGGAGCGGTGGCGACTTGAATAGGAAGCGGGGTGACTGGAATAGGGAGCGCGCTGACTGGAATGGGCAGCGGGGTGAGTGGAATAGGGAGCGAGGTGACTGGAATAGGGAGCGGGTGACTGGAATAGGAAGCGGGGTGCGCGGTGGCTGGAATAGGGAGCGGGGTGACTGGGATAGGGAGCGGGGTAGCTGGAATAGGGAGCGGGATGGCGGGAATAGGGAGCGGGGTGGCTGGAATAGGGAGCAGAGTGATTGGAATAGAGAGCGGGGTGACTGGAATAGGGAGCGGGGTGACTGGAATAGAGAGCGCGGTGACTGGAATAGGGAGCGGTGGTGACTTGAATAGGAAGCGGGGTGACTGGAATAGGGAGCGGGGTGACTGGAATAGGGAGCGGGGTGGCTGGAATAGGGAGCGAGGTAGCTGGAATAGGGAGCGGGGTGGCTGGAATAGGGAGCGGGGTGGGTGGAATAGGGAGCGGGATGACTGGAATAGGAAGCGGGGTGACTGGGATAGGGAGCGGGGTGGCTGGAATAGGGAGCGGGGTGAGTGGAATAGGGAGCGAGGTGACTGGAATAGGGAGCGGGTGACTGGAATAGGAAGCGGGGTGCGCGGTGGCTGGAATAGGGAGCGGGGTGACTGGGATAGGGAGCGGGGTAGCTGGAATAGGGAGCGGGATGGCGGGAATAGGGAGCGGGGTGGCTGGAATAGGGAGCAGAGTGATTGGAATAGGGAGCGGGGTGACTGGAATAGGGAGCGGGGTGACTGGAATAGAGAGCGCGGTGACTGGAATAGGGAGCGGTGGTGACTTGAATAGGAAGCGGGGTGACTGGAATAGGGAGCGGGGTGACTGGAATAGGGAGCGGGGTGGCTGGAATAGGGAGCGAGGTAGCTGGAATAGGGAGCGGGGTGGCTGGAATAGGGAGCGGGGTGGGTGGAATAGGGAGCGGGATGACTGGAATAGGAAGCGGGGTGACTGGGATAGGGAGCGGGGTGGCTGGAATAGGGAGCGGGGTGGCTGGATTAGGGAGCAGGGTGGCTGGAAAAAGGAGCGGGGTGACTGGAATAGGAAGCGGGGTGACTGGAATAGGGAGCGGGGTGACTGGGATAGGGAGCGGGGTGGCTGGAATAGGGAGCGGGGTGACTGGAATAGGGAGCGAGGTGGCTGGAAAAGGGAGCGCTGTGACTGGAAAAGGGAGCGGGGTGACTGGGATAGGGAGCGGGGTGGCTGGAATAGGGAGCGGGGTGACTGGGATGGGGAGCGGGGTGGCTGGAATAGGGAGCGGTGTGACTGGAATAGGGAGCGGGGTGACTGGAATAGGGAGCGGGGTGGCTGGAATAGGGAGCGGGGTGACTGGAATAGCGATCGCGGTGACTGGAATAGGGAGCGGGGTGGCTGGAATAGGGAGCGAGGTAGCTGGAATAGGGAGCGGGGTGGCTGGAATAGGGAGCGGGGTGGGTGGAATAGGGAGCGGGATGACTGGAATAGGAAGCGGGGTGACTGGGATAGGGAGCGGGGTGGCTGGAATAGGGAGCGGGGTGGCTGGATTAGGGAGCAGGGTGGCTGGAAAAAGGAGCGGGGTGACTGGAATAGGAAGCGGGGTGACTGGAATAGGGAGCGGGGTGACTGGGATAGGGAGCGGGGTGGCTGGAATAGGGAGCGGGGTGACTGGAATAGGGAGCGAGGTGGCTGGAAAAGGGAGCGCTGTGACTGGAAAAGGGAGCGGGGTGACTGGAATAGGGAGCAGAGTGACTGGAATAGGGAGCGGTGTGACTGGAATAGGGAGCAGAGTGACTGGAATAGGGAGCGGGGTGACTGGAATAGGGAGCGGTGTGACTGGAATAGGGAGCAGAGTGACTGGAATAGGGAGCGGGGTGACTGGAATAGGGAGCGCGCTGACTGGAATAGGAAGCGGGGTGACTGGAATAGGGAGCGCGGTGGCTGGAATAGGGAGCGAGGTGGTTGGAATAGGGAGCGGGGTGGCTGGAATAGGGAGCGGGGTGGCTGGAATAGGGAGCGGGGTGACTGGAATAGGAAGCGGGGTGACTGGCATAGGGAGCGGGGTGGCTGGAATAAGGAGCGGGGTGGCTGGATTAGGGAGCAGGTTGGCTGGAAAAGGGAGCGGGATGGCTGGAATAGGAAGCGGGGTGACTAGAATAGGGAGCCGGGTGGCTGGAATAGGGAGCGGGGTGACTGGAATAGAGAGCGCGGGGACTGGAATAGGGAGCGGTGGTGACTTGAATAGGAAGCGGGGTGACTGGAATAGGGAGCGCGCTGACTGGAATGGGCAGCGGGGTGACTGGAATAGGGAGCGAGGTGACTGGAATAGGGAGCGGGTGACTGGAATAGGAAGCGGGGTGCGCGGTGGCTGGAATAGGGAGCGGGGTGACTGGGATAGGGAGCGGGGTAGCTGGAATAGGGAGCGGGATGGCGGGAATAGGGAGCGGGGTGGCTGGAATAGGGAGCAGAGTGATTGGAATAGGGAGCGGGGTGACTGGAATAGGGAGCGGGGTGACTGGAATAGAGAGCGCGGTGACTGGAATAGGGAGCGGTGGTGACTTGAATAGGAAGCGGGGTGACTGGAATAGGGAGCGGGGTGACTGGAATAGGGAGCGGGGTGGCTGGAATAGGGAGCGAGGTAGCTGGAATAGGGAGCGGGGTGGCTGGAATAGGGAGCGGGGTGGGTGGAATAGGGAGCGGGATGACTGGAATAGGAAGCGGGGTGACTGGGATAGGGAGCGGGGTGGCTGGAATAGGGAGCGGGGTGGCTGGATTAGGGAGCAGGGTGGCTGGAAAAAGGAGCGGGGTGACTGGAATAGGAAGCGGGGTGACTGGAATAGGGAGCGGGGGGACTGGGATAGGGAGCGGGGTGGCTGGAATAGGCAGCGGGGTGACTGGAATAGGGAGCGAGGTGGCTGGAAAAGGGAGCGCTGTGACTGGAATAGGGAGCGGGGTGACTGGGATAGGGAGCGGGGTGGCTGGAATAGGGAACGGGGTGACTGGAATAGGGAGCGGGGTGACTGGGATAGGGAGCGGGGTGGCTGGAATAGGCAGCGGGGTGACTGGAATAGGGAGCGGTGTGGCTGGAATAAGGAGCAGAGTGACTGGAATAGGGAGCGGGGTGACTGGGATAGGGAGCGGGGTGGCTGGAATAGGGAACGGGGTGACTGGAATAGGGAGCAGGGTGGCTGGAATAGGGAGCGGGGTGACTGGAAAAGGGAGCGGGGTGACTGGGATAGGGAGCGGGGTGGCTGGAATAGGGAGCGGGGGACTGGAATAGGGAGCGGGGTGACTGGAATAGGGAGCGGGGGACTGGAATAGGGAGCGGGGTGACTGGAATAGGGAGCGGTGGTGACTTGAATAGGAAGCGGGGTGACTGGAATAGGGAGCGGGGTGACTGGAATAGGGAGCGGGGTGGCTGGAATAGGGAGCGAGGTAGCTGGAATAGGGAGCGGGGTGGCTGGAATAGGGAGCGGGGTGGGTGGAATAGGGAGCGGGATGACTGGAATAGGAAGCGGGGTGACTGGGATAGGGAGCGGGGTGGCTGGAATAGGGAGCGGGGTGGCTGGATTAGGGAGCAGGGTGGCTGGAAAAAGGAGCGGGGTGACTGGAATAGGAAGCGGGGTGACTGGAATAGGGAGCGGGGTGACTGGGATAGGGAGCGGGGTGGCTGGAATAGGGAGCGGGGTGACTGGAATAGGGAGCGAGGTGGCTGGAAAAGGGAGCGCTGTGACTGGAAAAGGGAGCGGGGTGACTGGGATAGGGAGCGGGGTGGCTGGAATAGGGAGCGGGGTGACTGGGATGGGGAGCGGGGTGGCTGGAATAGGGAGCGGTGTGACTGGAATAGGGAGCGGGGTGACTGGAATAGGGAGCGGGGTGGCTGGAATAGGGAGCGGGGTGACTGGAATAGCGATCGCGGTGACTGGAATAGGGAGCGGGGTGGCTGGAATAGGGAGCGAGGTAGCTGGAATAGGGAGCGGGGTGGCTGGAATAGGGAGCGGGGTGGGTGGAATAGGGAGCGGGATGACTGGAATAGGAAGCGGGGTGACTGGGATAGGGAGCGGGGTGGCTGGAATAGGGAGCGGGGTGGCTGGATTAGGGAGCAGGGTGGCTGGAAAAAGGAGCGGGGTGACTGGAATAGGAAGCGGGGTGACTGGAATAGGGAGCGGGGTGACTGGGATAGGGAGCGGGGTGGCTGGAATAGGGAGCGGGGTGACTGGAATAGGGAGCGAGGTGGCTGGAAAAGGGAGCGCTGTGACTGGAAAAGGGAGCGGGGTGACTGGAATAGGGAGCAGAGTGACTGGAATAGGGAGCGGGGTGACTGGAATAGGGAGCGCGCTGACTGGAATAGGAAGCGGGGTGACTGGAATAGGGAGCGCGGTGGCTGGAATAGGGAGCGAGGTGGTTGGAATAGGGAGCGGGGTGGCTGGAATAGGGAGCGGGGTGGCTGGAATAGGGAGCGGGGTGACTGGAATAGGAAGCGGGGTGACTGGCATAGGGAGCGGGGTGGCTGGAATAAGGAGCGGGGTGGCTGGATTAGGGAGCAGGTTGGCTGGAAAAGGGAGCGGGATGGCTGGAATAGGAAGCGGGGTGACTAGAATAGGGAGCCGGGTGGCTGGAATAGGGAGCGGGGTGACTGGAATAGAGAACGCGGGGACTGGAATAGGGAGCGGTGGTGACTTGAATAGGAAGCGGGGTGACTGGAATAGGGAGCGAGGTGACTGGAATAGGGAGCGGGTGACTGGAATAGGAAGCGGGGTGCGCGGTGGCTGGAATAGGGAGCGGGGTGACTGGGATAGGGAGCGGGGTAGCTGGAATAGGGAGCGGGATGGCGGGAATAGGGAGCGGGGTGGCTGGAATAGGGAGCAGAGTGATTGGAATAGGGAGCGGGGTGACTGGAATAGGGAGCGGGGTGACTGGAATAGAGAGCGCGGTGACTGGAATAGGGAGCGGTGGTGACTTGAATAGGAAGCGGGGTGACTGGAATAGGGAGCGGGGTGACTGGAATAGGGAGCGGGGTGGCTGGAATAGGGAGCGGGGTAGCTGGAATAGGGAGCGGGGTGGCTGGAATAGGGAGCGGGGTGGGTGGAATAGGGAGCGGGATGACTGGAATAGGAAGCGGGGTGACTGGGATAGGGAGCGGGGTGGCTGGAATAGGGAGCGGGGTGGCTGGATTAGGGAGCAGGGTGGCTGGAAAAAGGAGCGGGGTGACTGGAATAGGAAGCGGGGTGACTGGAATAGGGAGCGGGGGGACTGGGATAGGGAGCGGGGTGGCTGGAATAGGCAGCGGGGTGACTGGAATAGGGAGCGAGGTGGCTGGAAAAGGGAGCGCTGTGACTGGAATAGGGAGCGGGGTGACTGGGATAGGGAGCGGGGTGGCTGGAATAGGGAACGGGGTGACTGGAATAGGGAGCGGGGTGACTGGGATAGGGAGCGGGGTGGCTGGAATAGGCAGCGGGGTGACTGGAATAGGGAGCGGTGTGGCTGGAATAAGGAGCAGAGTGACTGGAATAGGCAGCGGGGTGACTGGAATAGGGAGCGGTGTGGCTGGAATAAGGAGCAGAGTGACTGGAATAGGGAGCGGGGTGACTGGGATAGGGAGCGGGGTGGCTGGAATAGGGAACGGGGTGACTGGAATAGGGAGCAGGGTGGCTGGAATAGGGAGCGGGGTGACTGGAAAAGGGAGCGGGGTGACTGGGATAGGGAGCGGGGTGGCTGGAATAGGGAGCGGGGGACTGGAATAGGGAGCGGGGTGACTGGAATAGGGAGCGGGGTGGCTGGATTAGGGAGCAGGGTGGCTGGAAAAAGGAGCGGGGTGACTGGAATAGGAAGCGGGGTGACTGGAATAGGGAGCCGGGTGGCTGGAATAGGGAGCGGGGTGACTGGAATAGAGAGCGCGGTGACTGGAATAGGGAGCGGTGGTCACTTGAATAGGAAGCGGGGTGACTGGAATAGGGAGCGGGTGACTGGAATAGGAAGCGGGGTGCACGGTGGCTGGAATAGGGAGCGGGGTGACTGGGATAGGGAGCGGGGTAGCTGGAATAGGGAGCGGGATGGCGGGAATAGGGGGCGGGGTGGCTGGAATAGCGAGCGGGGTGATTGGAATAGGGAGCGGGGTGACTGGAATAGGGAGCGGGGTGACTGGAATAGAGAGCGCGGTGACTGGAATAGGGAGCGGTGGTGACTTGAATAGGAAGCGGGGTGACTGGAATAGGGAGCGGGGTGACTGGGATTGGGAGCGGGGTGGCTAGAATAGGCAGCGGGGTGACTGGAATAGGGAGCGGGGTGACTGGAATTGGGAGCGGTGTGACTGGAATAGGGAGCGGGGTGGCTGGAATAGGCAGCGGGGTGACTGGAATAGGGAGCGGGGTGACTGGAATAGGGAGCGGTGTGACTGGAATAGGGAGCAGAGTGACTGGAATAGGGAGCGGGGTGACTGGAATAGGGAGCGCGCTGACTGGAATAGGAAGCGGGGTGACTGGAATAGGGAGCGAGGTGACTGGAATAGGGAGCGGGGTGGCTGGAATAAGGAGCGGGGTGGCTGGATTAGGGAGCAGGTTGGCTGGAAAAGGGAGCGGGATGGCTGGAATAGGAAGCGGGGTGACTGGAATAGGGAGCCGGGTGGCTGGAATAGGGAGCGGGGTGACTGGGATGGGGAGCGGGGTGGCTGGAATAGGGAGCGGTGTGACTGGAATAGGGAGCGGGGTGACTGGAATAGGGAGCGGGGTGGCTGGAATAGGGAGCGGGGTGACTGGAATAGCGATCGCGGTGACTGGAATAGGGAGCGGGGTGGCTGGAATAGGGAGCGAGGTAGCTGGAATAGGGAGCGGGGTGGCTGGAATAGGGAGCGGGGTGGGTGGAATAGGGAGCGGGATGACTGGAATAGGAAGCGGGGTGACTGGGATAGGGAGCGGGGTGGCTGGAATAGGGAGCGGGGTGGCTGGATTAGGGAGCAGGGTGGCTGGAAAAAGGAGCGGGGTGACTGGAATAGGAAGCGGGGTGACTGGAATAGGGAGCGGGGTGACTGGGATAGGGAGCGGGGTGGCTGGAATAGGGAGCGGGGTGACTGGAATAGGGAGCGAGGTGGCTGGAAAAGGGAGCGCTGTGACTGGAAAAGGGAGCGGGGTGACTGGAATAGGGAGCAGAGTGACTGGAATAGGGAGCGGTGTGACTGGAATAGGGAGCAGAGTGACTGGAATAGGGAGCGGGGTGACTGGAATAGGGAGCGGTGTGACTGGAATAGGGAGCAGAGTGACTGGAATAGGGAGCGGGGTGACTGGAATAGGGAGCGCGCTGACTGGAATAGGAAGCGGGGTGACTGGAATAGGAAGCGCGGTGGCTGGAATAGGGAGCGAGGTGGTTGGAATAGGGAGCGGGGTGGCTGGAATAGGGAGCGGGGTGGCTGGAATAGGGAGCGGGGTGACTGGAATAGGAAGCGGGGTGACTGGCATAGGGAGCGGGGTGGCTGGAATAAGGAGCGGGGTGGCTGGATTAGGGAGCAGGTTGGCTGGAAAAGGGAGCGGGATGGCTGGAATAGGAAGCGGGGTGACTAGAATAGGGAGCCGGGTGGCTGGAATAGGGAGCGGGGTGACTGGAATAGAGAGCGCGGGGACTGGAATAGGGAGCGGTGGTGACTTGAATAGGAAGCGGGGTGACTGGAATAGGGAGCGAGGTGACTGGAATAGGGAGCGGGTGACTGGAATAGGAAGCGGGGTGCGCGGTGGCTGGAATAGGGAGCGGGGTGACTGGGATAGGGAGCGGGGTAGCTGGAATAGGGAGCGGGATGGCGGGAATAGGGAGCGGGGTGGCTGGAATAGGGAGCAGAGTGATTGGAATAGGGAGCGGGGTGACTGGAATAGGGAGCGGGGTGACTGGAATAGAGAGCGCGGTGACTGGAATAGGGAGCGGTGGTGACTTGAATAGGAAGCGGGGTGACTGGAATAGGGAGCGGGGTGACTGGAATAGGGAGCGGGGTGGCTGGAATAGGGAGCGAGGTAGCTGGAATAGGGAGCGGGGTGGCTGGAATAGGGAGCGGGGTGGGTAGAATAGGGAGCGGGATGACTGGAATAGGAAGCGGGGTGACTGGGATAGGGAGCGGGGTGGCTGGAATAGGGAGCGGGGTGGCTGGATTAGGGAGCAGGGTGGCTGGAAAAAGGAGCGGGGTGACTGGAATAGGAAGCGGGGTGACTGGAATAGGGAGCGGGGGGACTGGGATAGGGAGCGGGGTGGCTGGAATAGGCAGCGGGGTGACTGGAATAGGGAGCGAGGTGGCTGGAAAAGGGAGCGCTGTGACTGGAATAGGGAGCGGGGTGACTGGGATAGGGAGCGGGGTGGCTGGAATAGGGAACGGGGTGACTGGAATAGGGAGCGGGGTGACTGGGATAGGGAGCGGGGTGGCTGGAATAGGCAGCGGGGTGACTGGAATAGGGAGCGGTGTGGCTGGAATAAGGAGCAGAGTGACTGGAATAGGCAGCGGGGTGACTGGAATAGGGAGCGGTGTGGCTGGAATAAGGAGCAGAGTGACTGGAATAGGGAGCGGGGTGACTGGAAAAGGGAGCGGGGTGACTGGGATAGGGAGCGGGGTGCCTGGAATAGGGAGCGGGGGACTGGAATAGGGAGCGGGGTGACTGGAATAGGGAGCGGGGTGGCTGGATTAGGGAGCAGGGTGGCTGGAAAAAGGAGCGGGGTGACTGGAATAGGAAGCGGGGTGACTGGAATAGGGAGCCGGGTGGCTGGAATAGGGAGCGGGGTGACTGGAATAGAGAGCGCGGTGACTGGAATAGGGAGCGGTGGTCACTTGAATAGGAAGCGGGGTGACTGGAATAGGGAGCGGGTGACTGGAATAGGAAGCGGGGTGCACGGTGGCTGGAATAGGGAGCGGGGTGACTGGGATAGGGAGCGGGGTAGCTGGAATAGGGAGCGGGATGGCGGGAATAGGGGGCGGGGTGGCTGGAATAGCGAGCGGGGTGATTGGAATAGGGAGCGGGGTGACTGGAATAGGGAGCGGGGTGACTGGAATAGAGAGCGCGGTGACTGGAATAGGGAGCGGTGGTGACTTGAATAGGAAGCGGGGTGACTGGAATAGGGAGCGGGGTGACTGGGATTGGGAGCGGGGTGGCTAGAATAGGCAGCGGGGTGACTGGAATAGGGAGCGGGGTGACTGGAATTGGGAGCGGTGTGACTGGAATAGGGAGCGGGGTGGCTGGAATAGGCAGCGGGGTGACTGGAATAGGGAGCGGGGTGACTGGAATAGGGAGCGGTGTGACTGGAATAGGGAGCAGAGTGACTGGAATAGGGAGCGGGGTGACTGGAATAGGGAGCGCGCTGACTGGAATAGGAAGCGGGGTGACTGGAATAGGGAGCGAGGTGGCTGGACTAGGGAGCGAGGTGGTTGGAATAGGGAGCGGGGTGGCTGGAATAGGGAGCGGGGTGGCTGGAATAGGGAGCGGGGTGACTGGAATAGGAAGCGGGGTGACTGGCATAGGGAGCGGGGTGGCTGGAATAAGGAGCGGGGTGGCTGGATTAGGGAGCAGGTTGGCTGGAAAAGGGAGCGGGATGGCTGGAATAGGAAGCGGGGTGACTGGAATAGGGAGCCGGGTGGCTGGAATAGGGAGCGGGGTGACTGGAATAGAGAGCGCGGTGACTGGAATAGGGAGCGGTGGTCACTTGAATAGGAAGCGGGGTGACTGGAATAGGGAGCGGGGTGAATGGAATGGGCAGCGGGGTGACTGGAATAGGGAGCGAGGTGACTGGAATAGGGAGCGGGTGACTGGAATAGGGAGCGGGGTGGCTGGAATAGGGAGCGAGGTGGTTGGAATAGGGAGCGGGGTGGCTGGAATAGGGAGCGGGGTGGCTGGAATAGGGAGCGGGGTGACTGGAATAGGAAGCGGGGTGACTGGCATAGGGAGCGGGGTGGCTGGAATAAGGAGCGGGGTGGCTGGATTAGGGAGCGGGGTGACTGGAATAGAGAGCGCGGTGACTGGAATAGGGAGCGGTGGTCACTTGAATAGGAAGCGGGGTGACTGGAATAGGGAGCGGGTGACTGGAATAGGAAGCGGGGTGCACGGTGGCTGGAATAGGGAGCGGGGTGACTGGGATAGGGAGCGGGGTAGCTGGAATAGGGAGCGGGATGGCGGGAATAGGGGGCGGGGTGGCTGGAATAGCGAGCGGGGTGATTGGAATAGGGAGCGGGGTGACTGGAATAGGGAGCGGGGTGACTGGAATAGAGAGCGCGGTGACTGGAATAGGGAGCGGTGGTGACTTGAATAGGAAGCGGGGTGACTGGAATAGGGAGCGGGGTGACTGGGATTGGGAGCGGGGTGGCTAGAATAGGCAGCGGGGTGACTGGAATAGGGAGCGGGGTGACTGGAATTGGGAGCGGTGTGACTGGAATAGGGAGCGGGGTGGCTGGAATAGGCAGCGGGGTGACTGGAATAGGGAGCGGGGTGACTGGAATAGGGAGCGGTGTGACTGGAATAGGGAGCAGAGTGACTGGAATAGGGAGCGGGGTGACTGGAATAGGGAGCGCGCTGACTGGAATAGGAAGCGGGGTGACTGGAATAGGGAGCGAGGTGGCTGGACTAGGGAGCGAGGTGGTTGGAATAGGGAGCGGGGTGGCTGGAATAGGGAGCGGGGTGGCTGGAATAGGGAGCGGGGTGACTGGAATAGGAAGCGGGGTGACTGGCATAGGGAGCGGGGTGGCTGGAATAAGGAGCGGGGTGGCTGGATTAGGGAGCAGGTTGGCTGGAAAAGGGAGCGGGATGGCTGGAATAGGAAGCGGGGTGACTGGAATAGGGAGCCGGGTGGCTGGAATAGGGAGCGGGGTGACTGGAATAGAGAGCGCGGTGACTGGAATAGGGAGCGGTGGTCACTTGAATAGGAAGCGGGGTGACTGGAATAGGGAGCGGGGTGAATGGAATGGGCAGCGGGGTGACTGGAATAGGGAGCGAGGTGACTGGAATAGGGAGCGGGTGACTGGAATAGGGAGCGGGGTGGCTGGAATAGGGAGCGAGGTGGTTGGAATAGGGAGCGGGGTGGCTGGAATAGGGAGCGGGGTGGCTGGAATAGGGAGCGGGGTGACTGGAATAGGAAGCGGGGTGACTGGCATAGGGAGCGGGGTGGCTGGAATAAGGAGCGGGGTGGCTGGATTAGGGAGCAGGTTGGCTGGAAAAGGGAGCGGGATGGCTGGAATAGGAAGCGGGGTGACTAGAATAGGGAGCCGGGTGGCTGGAATAGGCAGCAGAGTGACTGGAGTAGGGAACGGGGTGACTGGAATAGGGAGCGGGGTGACTGGAATAGGGAGCGGGGTGGCTGGAATAGGGAGCGGGGTGACTGGAATAGGGAGCGGGGTGACTGGGATAGGGAGCGGGGTGGCTGGAATAGGGAGCGGGGTGACTGGAATAGGGATCGGGGTGACTGGAATAGGGAGCGGGGTGGCTGGAAAAAGGAGCGGGGTGGCTGGGATAGGGAGCGGGGTGGCTAGAATAGGGAGCGGGGTGACTGGGATAGGGAGCGGGGTGGCTGGAATAGGCAGCGGGGTGACTGGAATAGGGAGCGAGGTGGCTGGAAAAGTGAGCGCTGTGACTGGAAAATGGAGCGGGGTGATTGGGATAGGGAGCGGGGTGGCTGGAATAGGGAGCGGGGTGACTGGGATAGGGAGCAGGGTGGCTGGAATAGGGAGCGGTGTGACTGGAATAGGGAGCCGGGTGACTGGAATAGGGAGCGGGGTGGCTGGAATAGGGAGCGGGGTGACTGGGATAGGGAGCGGTGTGACTGGAATAGAGAGCGGGGTGGCTGGAATAGGGAGCGCGCTGACTGGAATGGGCAGCGGGGTGAGTGGAATAGGGAGCGAGGTGACTGGAATAGGGAGCGGGTGACTGGAATAGGAAGCGGGGTGCGCGGTGGCTGGAATAGGGAGCGGGGTGACTGGGATAGGGACCGGGGTAGCTGGAATAGGGAGCGGGATGGCGGGAATAGGGAGCGGGGTGGCTGGAATAGGGAGCAGAGTGATTGGAATAGGGAGCGGGGTGACTGGAATAGGGAGCGGGGTGACTGGAATAGGCAGCGGGGTGACTGGAATAGGGAGCGAGGTGGCTGGAAAAGTGAGCGCTGTGACTGGAAAATGGAGCGGGGTGATTGGGATAGGGAGCGGGGTGGCTGGAATAGGGAGCGGGGTGACTGGGATAGGGAGCAGGGTGGCTGGAATAGGGAGCGGTGTGACTGGAATAGGGAGCCGGGTGACTGGAATAGGGAGCGGGGTGGCTGGAATAGGGAGCGGGGTGACTGGGATAGGGAGCGGTGTGACTGGAATAGAGAGCGGGGTGGCTGGAATAGGGAGCGCGCTGACTGGAATGGGCAGCGGGGTGAGTGGAATAGGGAGCGAGGTGACTGGAATAGGGAGCGGGTGACTGGAATAGGAAGCGGGGTGCGCGGTGGCTGGAATAGGGAGCGGGGTGACTGGGATAGGGAGCGGGGTAGCTGGAATAGGGAGCGGGATGGCGGGAATAGGGAGCGGGGTGGCTGGAATAGGGAGCAGAGTGATTGGAATAGGGAGCGGGGTGACTGGAATAGGGAGCGGGGTGACTGGAATAGAGAGCGCGGTGACTGGAATAGGGAGCGGTGGTGACTTGAATAGGAAGCGGGGTGACTGGAATAGGGAGCGGGGTGACTGGAATAGGGAGCGGGGTGGCTGGAATAGGGAGCGAGGTAGCTGGAATAGGGAGCGGGGTGGCTGGAATAGGGAGCGGGGTGGGTGGAATAGGGAGCGGGATGACTGGAATAGGAAGCGGGGTGACTGGGATAGGGAGCGGGGTGGCTGGAATAGGGAGCGGGGTGGCTGGATTAGGGAGCAGGGTGGCTGGAAAAAGGAGCGGGGTGACTGGAATAGGAAGCGGGGTGACTGGAATAGGGAGCGGGGTGACTGGGATAGGGAGCGGGGTGGCTGGAATAGGGAGCGGGGTGACTGGAATAGGGAGCGAGGTGGCTGGAAAAGGGAGCGCTGTGACTGGAAAAGGGAGCGGGGTGACTGGGATAGGGAGCGGGGTGGCTGGAATAGGGAGCGGGGTGACTGGGATGGGGAGCGGGGTGGCTGGAATAGGGAGCGGTGTGACTGGAATAGGGAGCGGGGTGACTGAAATAGGGAGCGGGGTGGCTGGAATAGGGAGCGGGGTGACTGGAATAGCGAGCGCGGTGACTGGAATAGGGAGCGGTGGCGACTTGAATAGGAAGCGGGGTGACTGGAATAGGGAGCGCGCTGACTGGAATGGGCAGCGGGGTGAGTGGAATAGGGAGCGAGGTGACTGGAATAGGGAGCGGGTGACTGGAATAGGAAGCGGGGTGCGCGGTGGCTGGAATAGGGAGCGGGGTGACTGGGATAGGGAGCGGGGTAGCTGGAATAGGGAGCGGGATGGCGGGAATAGGGAGCGGGGTGGCTGGAATAGGGAGCAGAGTGATTGGAATAGGGAGCGGGGTGACTGGAATAGGGAGCGGGGTGACTGGAATAGAGAGCGCGGTGACTGGAATAGGGAGCGGTGGTGACTTGAATAGGAAGCGGGGTGACTGGAATAGGGAGCGGGGTGACTGGAATAGGGAGCGGGGTGGCTGGAATAGGGAGCGAGGTAGCTGGAATAGGGAGCGGGGTGGCTGGAATAGGGAGCGGGGTGGGTGGAATAGGGAGCGGGATGACTGGAATAGGAAGCGGGGTGACTGGGATAGGGAGCGGGGTGGCTGGAATAGGGAGCGGGGTGGCTGGATTAGGGAGCAGGGTGGCTGGAAAAAGGAGCGGGGTGACTGGAATAGGAAGCGGGGTGACTGGAATAGGGAGCGGGGTGACTGGGATAGGGAGCGGGGTGGCTGGAATAGGGAGCGGGGTGACTGGAATAGGGAGCGAGGTGGCTGGAAAAGGGAGCGCTGTGACTGGAAAAGGGAGCGGGGTGACTGGGATAGGGAGCGGGGTGGCTGGAATAGGGAGCGGGGTGACTGGGATGGGGAGCGGGGTGGCTGGAATAGGGAGCGGTGTGACTGGAATAGGGAGCGGGGTGACTGGAATAGGGAGCGGGGTGGCTGGAATAGGGAGCAGAGTGACTGGAATAGGGAGCGGGGTGACTGGAATAGGGAGCGCGCTGACTGGAATAGGAAGCGGGGTGACTGGAATAGGGAGCGGCGTGGCTGGAATAGGGAGCGGGGTGACTGGGATAGGGAGCGGGGTGGCTGGAATAGGCAGCGGGGTGACTGGAATAGGGAGCGGTGTGGCTGGAATAAGGAGCAGAGTGACTGGAATAGGGAGCGGGGTGACTGGGATAGGGAGCGGGGTGGCTGGAATAGGGAGCGGGGTGACTGGAATAGGGAGCGGGGTGACTGGGATTGGGAGCGGGGTGGCTAGAATAGGCAGCGGGGTGACTGGAATAGGGAGCGGGGTGACTGGAATAGGGAGCGCGCTGACTGGAATAGGAAGCGGGGTGACTGGAATAGGGAGCGGGGTGGCTGGAATAGGGAGCGAGGTGGTTGGAATAGGGAGCGGGGTGGCTGGAATAGGGAGCGGGGTGGCTGGATTAGGGAGCAGGTTGGCTGGAAAAGGGAGCGGGATGGCTGGAATAGGAAGCGGGGTGACTGGAATAGGGAGCCGGGTGGCTGGAATAGGGAGCGGGGTGACTGGAATAGAGAGCGCGGTGACTGGAATAGGGAGCGGTGGTCACTTGAATAGGAAGCGGGGTGACTGGAATAGGGAGCGGGTGACTGGAATAGGAAGCGGGGTGCACGGTGGCTGGAATAGGGAGCGGGGTGACTGGGATAGGGAGCGGGGTAGCTGGAATAGGGAGCGGGATGGCGGGAATAGGGGGCGGGGTGGCTGGAATAGCGAGCGGGGTGATTGGAATAGGGAGCGGGGTGACTGGAATAGGGAGCGGGGTGACTGGAATAGAGAGCGCGGTGACTGGAATAGGGAGCGGTGGTCACTTGAATAGGAAGCGGGGTGACTGGAATAGGGAGCGGGGTGACTGGGATTGGGAGCGGGGTGGCTAGAATAGGCAGCGGGGTGACTGGAATAGGGAGCGGGGTGACTGGAATAGGGAGCGGGGTGACTGGAATAGGGAGCGGGGTGGCTGGAATAGGCAGCGGGGTGACTGGAATAGGGAGCGGGGTGACTGGAATAGGGAGCGGTGTGACTGGAATAGGGAGCAGAGTGACTGGAATAGGGAGCGGGGTGACTGGAATAGGGAGCGCGCTGACTGGAATAGGAAGCGGGGTGACTGGAATAGGGAGCGAGGTGGCTGGAATAGGGAGCGAGGTGGTTGGAATAGGGAGCGGGGTGGCTGGAATAGGGAGCGGGGTGGCTGGAATAGGGAGCGGGGTGACTGGAATAGGAAGCGGGGTGACTGGCATAGGGAGCGGGGTGGCTGGAATAGGGAGCGGGGTGACTGGAATAGAGAGCGCGGTGACTGGAATAGGGAGCGGTGGTCACTTGAATAGGAAGCGGGGTGACTGGAATAGGGAGCGGGGTGAATGGAATGGGCAGCGGGGTGACTGGAATAGGGAGCGGGTGACTGGAATAGGGAGCGGGGTGACTGCAATAGGGAGCGGTGTGACTGGAATAGGGAGCAGAGTGACTGGAATAGGGAGCGGGGTGACTGGAATAGGGAGCGCGCTGACTGGAATAGGAAGCGGGGTGACTGGAATAGGGAGCGCGGTGGCTGGAATAGGGAGCGAGGTGGTTGGAATAGGGAGCGGGGTGGCTGGAATAGGGAGCGAGGTGGTTGGAATAGGGAGCGGGGTGGCTGGAATAGGGAGCGGGGTGGCTGGAATAGGGAGCGGGGTGACTGGAATAGGAAGCGGGGTGACTGGCATAGGGAGCGGGGTGGCTGGAATAAGGAGCGGGGTGGCTGGATTAGGGAGCAGGTTGGCTGGAAAAGGGAGCGGGATGGCTGGAATAGGAAGCGGGGTGACTAGAATAGGGAGCCGGGTGGCTGGAATAGGCAGCAGAGTGACTGGAGTAGGGAACGGGGTGACTGGAATAGGGAGCGGGGTGACTGGAATAGGGAGCGGGGTGGCTGGAATAGGGAGCGGGGTGACTGGAATAGGGAGCGGGGTGACTGGAATAGGGAGCGCGGTGACTGGAATAGCAAGCGGGGTGACTGGAATAGGGAGCAGGGTGACTGGGATAGGGAGCGGGGTGACTGGAATAGGGAGCGGGGTGACTGGGATAGGGAGCGGGGTGGCTGGAATAGGGAGCGGGGTGACTGGAATAGGGATCGGGGTGACTGGAATAGGGAGCGGGGTGGCTGGAAAAAGGAGCGGGGTGGCTGGGATAGGGAGCGGGGTGGCTAGAATAGGGAGCGGGGTGACTGGGATAGGGAGCGGGGTGGCTGGAATAGGCAGCGGGGTGACTGGAATAGGGAGCGAGGTGGCTGGAAAATTGAGCGCTGTGACTGGAAAATGGAGCGGGGTGATTGGGATAGGGAGCGGGGTGGCTGGAATAGGGAGCGGGGTGACTGGGATAGGGAGCAGGGTGGCTGGAATAGGGAGCGGTGTGACTGGAATAGGGAGCCGGGTGACTGGAATAGGGAGCGGGGTGGCTGGAATAGGGAGCGGGGTGACTGGGATAGGGAGCGGTGTGACTGGAATAGAGAGCGGGGTGGCTGGAATAGGGAGCGCGCTGACTGGAATGGGCAGCGGGGTGAGTGGAATAGGGAGCGAGGTGACTGGAATAGGGAGCGGGTGACTGGAATAGGAAGCGGGGTGCGCGGTGGCTGGAATAGGGAGCGGGGTGACTGGGATAGGGAGCGGGGTAGCTGGAATAGGGAGCGGGATGGCGGGAATAGGGAGCGGGGTGGCTGGAATAGGGAGCAGAGTGATTGGAATAGGGAGCGGGGTGACTGGAATAGGGAGCGGGGTGACTGGAATAGAGAGCGCGGTGACTGGAATAGGGAGCGGTGGTGACTTGAATAGGAAGCGGGGTGACTGGAATAGGGAGCGGGGTGACTGGAATAGGGAGCGGGGTGGCTGGAATAGGGAGCGAGGTAGCTGGAATAGGGAGCGGGGTGGCTGGAATAGGGAGCGGGGTGGGTGGAATAGGGAGCGGGATGACTGGAATAGGAAGCGGGGTGACTGGGATAGGGAGCGGGGTGGCTGGAATAGGGAGCGGGGTGGCTGGATTAGGGAGCAGGGTGGCTGGAAAAAGGAGCGGGGTGACTGGAATAGGAAGCGGGGTGACTGGAATAGGGAGCGGGGTGACTGGGATAGGGAGCGGGGTGGCTGGAATAGGGAGCGGGGTGACTGGAATAGGGAGCGAGGTGGCTGGAAAAGGGAGCGCTGTGACTGGAAAAGGGAGCGGGGTGACTGGGATAGGGAGCGGGGTGGCTGGAATAGGGAGCGGGGTGACTGGGATGGGGAGCGGGGTGGCTGGAATAGGGAGCGGGTGACTGGAATAGGAAGCGGGGTGCGCGGTGGCTGGAATAGGGAGCGGGGTGACTGGGATAGGGAGCGGGGTAGCTGGAATAGGGAGCGGGATGGCGGGAATAGGGAGCGGGGTGGCTGGAATAGGGAGCAGAGTGATTGGAATAGGGAGCGGGGTGACTGGAATAGGGAGCGGGGTGACTGGAATAGAGAGCGGGGTGACTGGAATAGGGAGCGGGGTGACTGGGATAGGGAGCGGGGTGGCTGGAATAGGGAGCGGGGTGACTGGAATAGGGAGCGAGGTGGCTGGAAAAGGGAGCGCTGTGACTGGAAAAGGGAGCGGGGTGACTGGGATAGGGAGCGGGGTGGCTGGAATAGGGAGCGGGGTGACTGGGATGGGGAGCGGGGTGGCTGGAATAGGGAGCGGTGTGACTGGAATAGGGAGCGGGGTGACTGGAATAGGGAGCGGGGTGGCTGGAATACGGAACGGGGTGACTGGGATAGGGAGGGGGGTGGCTGGAATAGGCAGCGGGGTGACTGGAATAGAGAGCGGGGTGACTGGAATAGGGAGCGGTGTGACTGGAATAGGGAGCGGGGTGGCTGGAATAGGGAGCAGAGTGACTGGAATAGGGAGCGGGGTGACTGGAATAGGGAGCGCGCTGACTGGAATAGGGAACGGGGTGACTGGAATAGGGAGCAGGGTGGCTGGAATAGGGAGCGGGGTGACTGGAAAAGGGAGCGGGGTGACTGGGATAGGGAGCGGGGTGGCTGGAATAGGGAGCGGGGGACTGGAATAGGGAGCGGGGTGACTGGAATAGGGAGCGGGGTGGCTGGAATAGGGAGCGGGGTGACTGGAATAGGGAGCGGCGTGGCTGGAATAGGGAGCGAGGTGGTTGGAATAGGGAGCGGGGTGGCTGGAATAGGGAGCAGGGTGGCTGGAATAGGGAGCGGGGTGACTGGAATAGGGAGCGGGGTGACTGGGATTGGGAGCGGGGTGGCTAGAATAGGCAGCGGGGTGACTGGAATAGGGAGCGGTGTGACTGGAATAGGGAGCGGGGTGGCTGGAATAGGCAGCGGGGTGACTGGAATAGGGAGCGGGGTGACTGCAATAGGGAGCGGTGTGACTGGAATAGGGAGCAGAGTGACTGGAATAGGGAGCGGGGTGACTGGAATAGGGAGCGCGCTGACTGGAATAGGAAGCGGGGTGACTGGAATAGGGAGCGCGGTGGCTGGAATAGGGAGCGAGGTGGTTGGAATAGGGAGCGGGGTGGCTGGAATAGGGAGCGGGGTGGCTGGAATAGGGAGCGGGGTGACTGGAATAGGAAGCGGGGTGGCTGGAATAAGGAGCGGGGTGGCTGGATTAGGGAGCAGGTTGGCTGGAAAAGGGAGCGGGATGGCTGGAATAGGAAGCGGGGTGACTAGAATAGGGAGCCGGGTGGCTGGAATAGGGAGCGGGGTGACTGGAATAGAGAGCGCGGGGACTGGAATAGGGAGCGGTGGTGACTTGAATAGGAAGCGGGGTGACTGGAATAGGGAGCGCGCTGACTGGAATGGGCAGCGGGGTGACTGGAATAGGGAGCGAGGTGACTGGAATAGGGAGCGGGTGACTGGAATAGGAAGCGGGGTGCGCGGTGGCTGGAATAGGGAGCGGGGTGACTGGGATAGGGAGCGGGGTAGCTGGAATAGGGAGCGGGATGGCGGGAATAGGGAGCGGGGTGGCTGGAATAGGGAGCAGAGTGATTGGAATAGGGAGCGGGGTGACTGGAATAGGGAGCGGGGTGACTGGAATAGAGAGCGCGGTGACTGGAATAGGGAGCGGTGGTGACTTGAATAGGAAGCGGGGTGACTGGAATAGGGAGCGGGGTGACTGGAATAGGGAGCGGGGTGGCTGGAATAGGGAGCGAGGTAGCTGGAATAGGGAGCGGGGTGGCTGGAATAGGGAGCGGGGTGGGTGGAATAGGGAGCGGGATGACTGGAATAGGAAGCGGGGTGACTGGGATAGGGAGCGGGGTGGCTGGAATAGGGAGCGGGGTGGCTGGATTAGGGAGCAGGGTGGCTGGAAAAAGGAGCGGGGTGACTGGAATAGGAAGCGGGGTGACTGGAATAGGGAGCGGGGGGACTGGGATAGGGAGCGGGGTGGCTGGAATAGGCAGCGGGGTAGCTGGAATAGGGAGCGAGGTGGCTGGAAAAGGGAGCGCTGCGACTGGAATAGGGAGCGGGGTGACTGGGATAGGGAGCGGGGTGGCTGGAATAGGGAACGGGGTGACTGGAATAGGGAGCGGGGTGACTGGGATAGGGAGCGGGGTGGCTGGAATAGGCAGCGGGGTGACTGGAATAGGAAGCGGTGTGGCTGGAATAAGGAGCAGAGTGACTGGAATAGGGAGCGGGGTGACTGGGATAGGGAGCGGGGTGGCTGGAATAGGGAACGGGGTGACTGGAATAGGGAGCAGGGTGGCTGGAATAGGGAGCGGGGTGACTGGAAAAGGGAGCGGGGTGACTGGGATAGGGAGCGGGGTGGCTGGAACAGGGAGCGGGGGACTGGAATAGGGAGCGGGGTGACTGGAATAGGGAGCGGGGTGGCTGGAATAGGGAGCGGGGTGACTGGAATAGGGAGCGGGGTGACTGGGATTGGGAGCGGGGTGGCTAGAATAGGCAGCGGGGTGACTGTAATAGGGAGCGGGGTGACTGGAATAGGGAGCGCGCTGACTGGAATAGGAAGCGGGGTGACTGGAATAGGGAGCGGGGTGGCTGGAATAGGGAGCGAGGTGGTTGGAATAGGGAGCGGGGTGGCTGGAATAGGGAGCGGGGTGGCTGGAATAGGGAGCGGGGTGACTGGAATAGGAAGCGGGGTGACTGGCATAGGGAGCGGGGTGGCTGGAATAAGGAGCGGGGTGGCTGGATTAGGGAGCAGGTTGGCTGAAAAGGGAGCGGGATGGCTGGAATAGGAAGCGGGGTGACTGGAATAGGGAGCCGGGTGGCTGGAATAGGGAGCGGGGTGACTGGAATAGAGAGCGCGGTGACTGGAATAGGGAGCGGTGGTCACTTGAATAGGAAGCGGGGTGACTGGAATAGGGAGCGGGTGACTGGAATAGGAAGCGGGGTGCACGGTGGCTGGAATAGGGAGCGGGGTGACTGGGATAGGGAGCGGGGTAGCTGGAATAGGGAGCGGGATGGCGGGAATAGGGGGCGGGGTGGCTGGAATAGCGAGCGGGGTGATTTGAATAGGGAGCGGGGTGACTGGAATAGGGAGCGGGGTGACTGGAATAGAGAGCGCGGTGACTGGAATAGGGAGCGGTGGTGACTTGAATAGGAAGCGGGGTGACTGGAATAGGGAGCGGGGTGACTGGAATAGGGAGCGGGGTGGCTGGAATAGGGAGCGGGATGACTGGAATAGGAAGCGGGGTGACTGGAATAGGGAGCGGGGTGACTGGGATAGGGAGCGGGGTGGCTGGAATAGGCAGCGGGGTGACTAGAATAGGGAGCGAGGTGGCTGGAAAAGGGAGCGCTGTGACTGGAAAAGGGAGCGGGGTGACTGGGATAGGGAGCGGGGTGGCTGGAATAGGGAGCGGGGTGACTGCGATGGGGAGCGGGGTGGCTGGAATAGGGAGCGGTGTGACTGGAATAGGGAGCGGGGTGACTGGCATAGGGAGCGGGGTGGCTGGAATAGGGAGCGGGGTGACTGGGATAGGGAGGGGGGTGGCTGGAATAGGCAGCGGGGTGACTGGAATAGAGAGCGGGGTGACTGGAATAGGGAGCGGTGCGACTGGAATAGGGAGCGGGGTGGCTGGAATAGGCAGCGGGGTGACTGGAATAGAGAGCGGGGTGACTGGAATAGGGAGCGGGGTGGTTGGAATAGGGAGCGGGGTGGCTGGAATAGGAAGCGGGGTGGCTGGAATAGGGAGCGGGGTGACTGGAATAGGAAGCGGGGTGACTGGCATAGGGAGCGGGGTGGCTGGAATAAGGAGCGGGGTGGCTGGATTAGGGAGCAGGTTGGCTGGAAAAGGGAGCGGGATGGCTGGAATAGGAAGCGGGGTGACTGGGATAGGGAGCGGGGTGACTGGAATAGGGAGCGGGGTGACTGGGATAGGGAGCGGGGGACTGGAATAGGGAGCAGGGTGGCTGGAATAGGAAGCGGGGTGACTGGAAAAGGGAGCGGGGTGACTGTGATAGGGAGCGGGGTGGCTGGAATAGGGAGCGGGGGACTGGAATAGGGAGCGGGGTGACTGGAATAGGGAGCGGGGTGGCTGGAATAGGGAGCGGGGTGACTGGAATAGGGAGCGGGGTGACTGGGATTGGGAGCGGGGTGGCTAGAATAGGCAGCGGGGTGACTGGAATAGGGAGCGGGGTGACTGGAATAGGGAGCGGTGTGACTGGAATAGGGAACGGGGTGGCTGGAATAGGCAGCGGGGTGACTGGAATAGGGAGCGGGGTGACTGGAATAGGGAGCGGTGTGACTGGAATAGGGAGCAGATTGACTGGAATAGGGAGCGGGGTGACTGGAATAGGGAGCGCGCTGACTGGAATAGGAAGCGGGGTGACTGGAATAGGGAGCGGGGTGGCTGGAATAGGGAGCGAGGTGGTTGGAATAGGGAGCGGGGTGGCTGGAATAGGAAGCGGGGTGGCTGGAATAGGGAGCGGGGTGACTGGAATAGGAAGCGGGGTGACTGGCATAGGGAGCGGGGTGGCTGGAATAAGGAGCGGGGTGGCTGGATTAGGGAGCAGGTTGGCTGGAAAAGGGAGCGGGATGGCTGGAATAGGAAGCGGGGTGACTGGAATAGGGAGCCGGGTGGCTGGAATAGGGAGCGGGGTGACTGGAATAGAGAGCGCGGTGACTGGAATAGGGAGCGGTGGTCACTTGAATAGGAAGCGGGGTGACTGGAATAGGGAGCGGGGTGAATGGAATGGGCAGCGGGGTGACTGGAATAGGGAGCGAGGTGACTGGAATAGGGAGCGGGTGACTGGAATAGGAAGCGGGGTGGCTGGAATAGGGAGCGGGGTGACTGGATTAGGAAGCGGGTTGACTGGGATAGGGAGCGGGGTGGCTGGAATAGGGAGCGGGTTTGCAGGAATTGGGAGCGGGGTGGCTGGAATAGGGAGCGGGGTGACTGGGATAGACTGGGATGACTGGGGATGACTGGGGTGACTGGAATAGGAAGCGGGGTGACTGGAATAGGAAGCGGGGTGACTGGAATAGGGAGCGGGGTGGCTGGAATAGGGAGCGGTGTGACTGGGATAGGGAGCGGGGTGACTGGAATAGGGAGCGAGGTGACTGGAATAGGGAGCGGGGTGGCTGGGATAGGGAGCGGTGTGACTGGGATAGGGAGCGGGGTGGCTGGAATAGGGAGCGGTGTGACTGGGATAGGGAGCGGGGTGACTGGAATAGGGAGCGGGGTGACTGGAATAGGGAGCGGGGTGGCTGGGATAGGGAGCGGGGTGGCTAGAATAGGGAGCGGGGTGACTGGAATAGGGAGCGGTGTGACTGGGATAGGGAGCGGGGTGGCTTTTTTTTTTGATTAGATTTTGATGAAACTTTGCACACTGCGAGAAATCTCAAAGGGGATTTTTTTTCAAAGCGCTTGCTCCAAAACTGTCGCTATAGTAAGCCTCCTCTCAATTACTGGCCCCATCTTCCAGGCTATAGCAAGCCTTCTCTCAATTAGTGGCCAGGTCTTCCAATGGTTAATTAAAAAGCGAAACAATTACTGACCTTGACCGTTGATCTACATACCCCGTAAACGAACTTGACCCTGGATTTCCGCCATAATAAGGAGTGATGCGTTAAACTTGGGGAAGACAGACAACAATGTCACTATAAATAATACGCTAAACTTTATTTCGTATTTGCATTGACATCGATTGCGGTCAAAAGGTGAGAAAAGTGTAATTCTTACAGATTTCATCTTCAATGTTTTTTGTTGATTAATCTAATGTGGGTCTATGGTCCGACCTTTATACTGACACATCAATGCAGACGTAGTCTGCCGTCTGAACTAACACATAACTTGGCGTGTGGCCTGACGTACTGGCGGACAGCGACTGGCAGACACAGCATGGTGAGTCCTGACGTACTGGCGGACAGCGACTGGCAGACACAGCATGGTGAGTCCTGACGTACTGGCGGACAGCGACTGGCAGACACAGCATGGTGAGTCCTGACGTACTGGCGGACAGCGACTGGCAGACACAGCATGGTGAGGCCTGACGTACTGGCGGACAGCGACTGGCAGAAACAGCATGGTGAGTCCTGACGTACTGGCGGACAGCGACTGGCAGACACAGCATGGTGAGGCCTGACGTACTGGCGGACAGCGACTGGCAGACACAGCATGGGGTGTCCTGACGTACTGGCGGACAGCGACTGGCAGACACAGCATGGTGAGGCCTGACGTACTGGCGGACAGCGACTGACAGACACAGCATGGTGAGTCCTGACGTACTGGCGGACAGCGACTGACAGACACAGCATGGTGAGGCCTGACGTACTGGCGGACACAAACTGGCAGACACAGCATGGTGAGTCCTGACGTACTGGCGGACAGCGACTGGCAGACACAGCATGGTGAGTCCTGACGTGCTGGCGGACAGCGACTGGCAGACACAGCATGGTGAGTCCTGACGTACTGGCGGACAGCGACTGGCAGACACAGCATGGTGAGTCCTGACGTACTGGCGGACAGCGACTGGCAGACACAGCATGGTGAGTCCTGACGTACTGGCGGACAGCGACTGGCAGACACAGCATGGTGAGTCCTGACGTACTGGCGGACAGCGACTGGCAGACACAGCATGGTGAGTCCTGACGTACTGGCGGACAGCGACTGGCAGACACAGCATGGTGAGTCCTGACGTACTGGCGGACAGCGACTGGCAGACACAGCATGGTGAGTCCTGACGTACTGGCGGACAGCGACTGGCAGACACAGCATGGTGAGTCCTGACGTACTGGCGGACAGCGACTGGCAGACACAGCATGGTGAGTCCTGACGTACTGGCGGACAGCGACGGGCAGACACAGCATGGTGAGTCCTGACGTACTGGCGGACAGCGACTGGCAGACACAGCATGGTGAGTCCTGACGTACTGGCGGACAGCGACTGGCAGACACAGCATGGTGAGTCCTGACGTACTGGCGGACAGCGACTGGCAGACACAGCATTGTGAGTCCTGACGTACTGGCGGACAGCGACTGGCAGACACAGCATGGTGAGTCCTGACGTACTGGCGGACAGCGACTGGCAGACACAGCATGGTGAGTCCTGACGTACTGGCGGACAGCGACTGGCAGACACAGCATGGTGAGGCCTGACGTACTGGCGGACAGCGACTGGCAGACACAACATTGGGAGTCCTGACGTACTGGCGGACAGCGACTGGCAGACACAGCATGGTGAGTCCTGACGTACTGGCGGACAGCGACTGGCAGACACAGCATGGTGAGTCCTGACGTACTGGCGGACAGCGACTGGCAGACACAGCATGGTGAGGCCTGACGTACTGGCGGACAGCGACTGGCAGACACAGCATGGTGAGTCCTGACGTACTGGCGGACAGCGACTGGCAGACACAGCATGGTGAGTCCTGACGTACTGGCGGACAGCGACTGGCAGACACAGCATGGTGAGTCCTGACGTACTGGCGGACAGCGACTGGCAGACACAGCATGGTGAGGCCTGACGTACTGGCGGACAGCGACTGGCAGACACAGCATGGTGAGTCCTGACGTACTGGTGGACAGCGACTGGCAGACACAGCATGGTGAGTCCTGACGTACTGGCGGACAGCGACTGGCAGACACAGCATGGTGAGTCCTGACGTACTGGCGGACAGCGACTGGCAGACACAGCATGGTGAGTCCTGACGTACTGGCGGACAGCGACTGGCAGACACAGCATGGTGAGTCCTGACGTACTGGGGGACAGCGACTGGCAGACACAGCATGGTGAGTCCTGACGTACTGGCGGACAGCGACTGGCAGACACAGCATGGTGAGTCCTGACGTACTGGCGGACAGCGACTGGCAGACACAGCATGGTGAGTCCTGACGTACTGGCGGACAGCGACTGGCAGACACAGCATGGTGAGTCCTGACGTACTGGCGGACAGCGACTGGCAGACACAGCATGGTGAGTCCTGACGTACTGGCGGACAGCGACTGGCAGACACAGCATGGTGAGTCCTGACGTACTGGCGGACAGCGACTGGCAGACACAGCATGGTGAGTTCTGACGTACTGGCGGACAGCGACTGGCAGACACAGCATGGTGAGGCCTGACGTACTGGCGGACAGCGACTGGCAGACACAGCATGGTGAGTCCTGACGTACTGGCGGACAGCGACTGGCAGACACAGCATGGTGAGTCCTGACGTACTGGCGGACAGAGACTGGCAGACACAGCATGGTGAGGCCTGACGTACTGGCGGACAGCGACTGGCAGACACAGCATTGTGAGTCCTGACGTACTGGCGGACAGAGACTGGCAGACACAGCATGGTGAGGCCTGACGTACTGGCGGACAGCGACTGGCAGACACAGCATGGTGAGTCCTGACGTACTGGCGGACAGCGACTGGCAGACAAGGCATGGTGAGTCCTGACGTACTGGCGGACAGCGACTGGCAGACACAGCATGGTGAGTCCTGACGTACTGGCGGACAGCGACTGGCAGACACAGCATGGTGAGGCCTGACGTACTGGCGGACAGCGACTGGCAGACACAGCATGGTGAGGCCTGACGTACTGGCGGACAGCGACTGGCAGACACAGCATGGTGAGTCCTGACGTACTGGCGGACAGCGACTGGCAGACACAGCATGGTGAGTCCTGACGTACTGGCGGACAGCGACGGGCAGACACAGCATGGTGAGTCCTGACGTACTGGCGGACAGCGACTGGCAGACACAGCATGGTGAGTCCTGACGTACTGGCGGACAGCGACTGGCAGAAACAGCATGGTGAGTTCTGACGTACTGGCGGACAGCGACTGGCAGACACAGCATGGTGAGTCCTGACGTACTGGCGGACAGCGACGGGCAGACACAGCATGGTGAGTCCTGACGTACTGGCGGACAGCGACTGGCAGACACAGCATTGTGAGTCCTGACGTACTGGCGGACAGCGACTGGCAGACACAGCATGGTGAGTCCTGACGTACTGGCGGACAGCGACTGGCAGACACAGCATGGTGAGTCCTGACGTACTGGCGGACAGCGACTGGCAGACACAGCATGGTGAGGCCTGACGTACTGGCGGACAGCGACTGGCAGACACAACATTGTGAGTCCTGACGTACTGGCGGACAGCGACTGGCAGACACAGCATGGTGAGTCCTGACGTACTGGCGGACAGCGACTGGCAGACACAGCATGGTGAGGCCTGACGTACTGGCGGACAGCGACTGGCAGACACAGCATGGTGAGTCCTGACGTACTGGCGGACAGCGACTGGCAGACACAGCATGGTGAGGCCTGACGTACTGGCGGACAGCGACTGGCAGACACAGCATGGTGAGTCCTGACGTACTGGCGGACAGCGACTGGCAGACACAGCATGGTGAGTCCTGACGTACTGGCGGACAGCGACTGGCAGACACAGCATGGTGAGTCCTGACGTACTGGCGGACAGCGACTGGCAGACACAGCATGGTGAGTCCTGACGTACTGGCGGACAGCGACTGGCAGACACAGCATGGTGAGTCCTGACGTACTGGCGGACAGCGACTGGCAGACACAGCATGGTGAGTCCTGACGTACTGGCGGACAGCGACTGGCAGACACAGCATGGTGAGTCCTGACGTACTGGCGGACAGCGACTGGCAGACACAGCATGGTGAGTCCTGACGTACTGGCGGACAGCGACTGGCAGACACAGCATGGTGAGTCCTGACGTACTGGCGGACAGCGACTGGCAGACACAGCATGGTGAGTCCTGACGTACTGGCGGACAGCGACTGGCAGACACAGCATGGTGAGTCCTGACGTACTGGCGGACAGCGACTGGCAGACACAGCATGGTGAGTCCTGACGTACTGGCGGACAGCGACTGGCAGACACAGCATGGTGAATCCTGACGTACTGGCGGACAGCGATTGGCAGACACAGCATGGTGAGTCCTGACGTACTGGCGGACAGCGACTGGCAGAAACAGCATGGTGAGTCCTGACGTACCGGCGGACAGCGACTGGCAGACACAGTATGGTGAGTCCTGACGTACTGGCGGACAGCGACTGGCAGACATAGCATGGTGAGTCCTGACGGGGCAGCTATTACCGGGGTCCTCACGGGGCACGGGGCAGCTATTACTGGGGTCCTCACGCCATTGCAGATGTCCCCAGACCAAACTTCTAGAACCCCATCAACACAACTTAGCGAATATAATGCAATGATACAGATAGCAATATGTGCCTGTACATATATTTGCGAGAATCGAGTGGATCAAATGGAGTCATAGTGAATAAACAAGCGGAAACAAATGTTTGCAACCTTTCATTGATCCCATACACATCCCCAGTCAGTGAAACGAGCGATATCAGTGACGTCACAATCGTCAAGTACAAGGCTTAGTGTCAGTGACGTCACAATTGTCAAGGCAGTGTCATTGACGTCACAATGGTCAAGGACAACGCGCAATGTCAGTGACGTCACAAGGGTCAATGGCAAGGCGCTGTGTCAGTGACGTCATATGGCAGTGAGAGCCAGGCGACATATCAGGGACGACAACTATTAGTGAGGCGAATCGTAGTCCGTGCTGGCCTGGCTCAGTGTGGGGAGAGCGCCGTCCGTGCTGGCCTGGCTCAGTGTGGTGAGAGCGCCGTCCATGCTGGCCTGGCTCAGTGTGGGGAGAGCGCCGTCCGTGCTGGCCTGGCTCAGTTTGGTGAGAGCGCCGTCCGTGCTGGCCTGGCTCAGTTTGGTGAGAGCGCCGTCCGTGCTGGCCTGGCTCAGTGTGGTGAGAGCGCTGTCCGTGCTGGCCTGGCTCAGTGTGGTGAGAGCGCCGTCCGTGCTGGCCTGGCTCAGTGTGGGGAGAGCGCCGTCCGTGCTGGCCTGGCTCAGTTTGGTGAGAGCGCAGTCCGTGCTGGCCTGGCTCAGTGTGATGAGAGCGCTGTCCGTGCTGGCCTGGCTCAGTGTGGTCAGAGCGCCGTCCGTGCTGGCCTGGCTCAGTGTGGTGAGAGCGCCGTCCGGACTGGCCTGGCTCAGTGTGGTGAGAGCGCCGTCCGTGCTGGCCTGGCTCAGTGTGGTGAGAGCGCTGTCCGTGCTGGCCTGGCTCAGTGTGGTCAGAGCGCCGTCCGTGCTGGCCTGGCTCAGTGTGGTGAGAGCGCCGTCCGTGCTGGCCTGGCTCAGTGTGGGGAGAGCGCCGTCCGTGCTGGCCTGGCTCAGTGTGGTGAGAGCGCTGTCCGTGCTGGCCTGGCTCAGTGTGGTGAGAGCGCCGTCCGTGCTGGCCTGGCTCAGTGTGGGGAGAGCGCCGTCCGTACTGGCCTGGCTCAGCGTGGAGAGATCGCCGTCCGTGCTGGCCTGGCTCAGTGTGGTGAGAGCGCCGTCCGTGCTGGCCTGGCTCAGTGTGGTGAGAGCGCCGTCCGTGCTGGCCTGGCTCAGTGTGGTGAGAGCGCCGTCCGTGCTGGCCTGGCTCAGTGTGGTGAGAGCGCCGTCCGTGCTGGCCTGGCTCAGTGTGGGGAGAGCGCCGTCCGTGCTGGCCTGGCTCCGTGTGGGGAGAGCGCCGTCTGTGCTGGCCTGGCTCAGTTTGGTGAGAGCGCCGTCCGTGCTGGCCTGGCTCAGTGTGGGGAGAGCGCCGTCCGTGCTGGCCTGGCTCAGTGTGGTGAGAGCGCCGTCCGTACTGGCCTGGTTCAGTGAGGTGAGGGCGCCGTCCGTGCTGGCCTGGCTCAGTGTGGGGAGAGCGCCGTCCGTGCTGGCCTGGCTCAGTGTGGGGAGAGCGCCGTCCGTGCTGGCCTGGCTCAGTGTGGGGAGAGCGCCGTCCGTACTGGCCTGGCTCAGTGTGGAGAGAGCGCCGTCCGTGCTGGCCTGGCTCAGTGTGGGGAGAGCGCCGTCCGTGCTGGCCTGGCTCAGTGTGGGGAGAGCGCCGTCCGTGCTGGCCTGGCTCAGTGTGGGGAGAGCGCCGTCCGTGCTGGCCTGGCTCAGTGTGGGGAGAGCACCGTCCGTGCTGGCCTGGCTCAGTGTGGGGAGAGCGCCGTCCGTGCTGGCCTGGCTCAGTGTGGTGAGAGCGCCGTCCGTACTGGCCTGGCTCAGTGTGGTGAGAGCGCCGTCCGCACTGGCCTGGCTCCGTGTGGAGAGAGCGCCGTCCGTGCTGGCCTGGCTTAGTGTAGTGAGAGCGCCGTCCGTGCTGGCCTGGCTCAGTGTGCGGAGAGCGCCGTCCGTGCTGGCCTGGCTCAGTGTGGGGAGAGCGCTGGTACTGGCCTGGCTCAATGTGGTGAGAGCGCCGTCCGTGCTGGCCTGGCTCAGTGTGGTGAGAGCGCCGTCCGCACTGGCCTGGCTCAGTGTGGTGAGAGCGCCGTCCGTACTGGCCTGGCTCAGTGTGGAGGGAACGCCGTCCGTGCTGGCCTGGCTCAGTGTGGTGAGAGCGCCGTCCGTGCTGGCCTGGCTCAGTGTGGGGAGAGCGCCGTCCGTACTGGCCTGGCTCAGTGTGGGGAGAGCGCCGTCCGTGCTGGCCTGGCTCATTGTGGTGAGAGCGCCGTCCGTACTGGCCTGGCTCGGTGAGAGGAGAGCGCCGTCCGTGCTGGCCTGGCTCAGTGTGGTGAGAGCGCCGTCCGTGCTGGCCTGGCTCAGTGTGGGGAGAGCGCCGTCCGTGCTGGCCTGGCTCAGGGTGGTGAGAGCGTCGTCCGTGCTGGCCTGGCTCAGTGTGGTGAGAGCGCCGTCCGTGCTGGCCTGGCTCAGTGTCGTGAGAGCACCGTCCGTGCTGGCCTGGCTCAGTGTGGTGAGAGCGCCGTCCGTGCTGGCCTGGCTCAGTGTGGTGAGAGCGCCGTCCGTGCTGGCCTGGCTCAGTGTCGTGAGAGCACCGTCCGTGCTGGCCTGGCTCAGTGTGGTGAGAGCGCCGTCCGTGCTGGCCTGGCTCAGTGTGCGGAGAGCGCCGTCCGTGCTGGCCTGGCTCAGTGTGGGGAGAGCGCCGTCCGTACTGGCCTGGCTCAGTGAGGTGAGAGCGCCGTCCGTACTGGCCTGGCTCAGTGTGCGGAGAGCGCCGTCCGTGCTGGCCTGGCTCAGTGTGCGGAGAGCGTCGTCCGTGCTGGCCTGGCTCAGTGTGCGGAGAGCGCCGTCCGTGCTGGCCTGGCTCAGTGTGGGGAGAGCGCCGTCCGTACTGGCCTGGCTCAGTGTGGTGAGAGCGCCGTCCGTGCTGGCCTGGCTCAGTGTGGGGAGAGCGCCGTCCGTGCTGGCCTGGCTCAGTGTGGTGAGAGCGCCGTCCGCACTGGCCTGGCTCAGTGTGGAGAGAGCGCCGTCCGTACTGGCCTGGCTCAGTGTGTAGAGAGCGTCGTCCGTACTGGCCTGGCTCAGTGTGTGGAGAGCGCCGTCCCTGCTGGCCTGGCTCAGTGTGGTGAGAGCGCCGTCCGTACTGGCCTGGCTCAGTGTGGAGAGAGCGTCGTCCATACTGGCCTGGCTCAGTGTGGTGAGAGCGCCGTCCGTACTGGCCTGGCTCAGTGTCGTGAGAGCGCCGTCCGTGCTGGCCTGGCTCAGTGTCGTGAGAGCGCCGTCCGTACTGGCCTGGCTCAGTGTAGGGAGAGCGCCGTCCGTACTGGCCTGGCTCAGTGTGGTGAGAGCGCCGTCGGTAATGGCCTGGCTCAGGGTGGTGAGAGCGCCGTCCGTGCTGGCCTGGCTCAGTGTGGTGAGAGCGCCGTCCGTACTGGCCTGGCTCAGTGTGGTGAGAGCGCCGTCCGTGCTGGCTTGGCTCGGTGTGGTGAGAGCGCCGTCCGTGCTGGCCTGGCTCAGTGTGGGGAGAGCGCCGTCTGTGCTGGCCTGGCTCAGTGTGGAGAGAGCGCCGTCCGTGCTGGCCTGGCTCAGTGTGGAGAGAGCGCCGGCTGTGCTGGCCTGGCTCAGTGTGGTGAGAGCGCCGTCCGTGCTGGCCTGGCTCAGTGTGAGCAGAGCATCGTCCGTGCTGGCCTGGCTCAGTGTGGTGAGAGCGCCGTCTCTGCTGGCTTGGCTCAGTGTGGAGAGAGCGCCGTCCGTGCTGGCCTGGCTCAGTGTGGAGAGAGCGCCGTCCGTGCTGGCCTGGCTCAGTGTGGTGAGAGCGCCGTCCGTGCTGGCCTGGCTCAGTGTGGTGAGAGCGCCGTCCGTGCTGGCCTGGCTCAGTGTGGTGAGAGCGCCGTCCGTACTGGCCTGGCTCAGTGTGGGGAGAGCGCCGTCCGTGCTGGTCTGGCTCAGTGTTGAGAGAGCGCCGTCCGTGCTGGCCTGGCTCAGTGTGGAGAGAGCGCCGTCCGTGCTGGCCTGGCTCAGTGTGGTGAGAGCGCCGTCCGTGCTGGCCTGGCTCAGTTTGGTGAGAGCGCCGTCCGTGCTAGCCTGGCTCAGTGTGGTGAGGGCGCCGTCCGTACTGGCCTGGCTCAGTGTGGAGAGAGCCCCGTCCGTGCTGGCCTGGCTCAGTGTGGAGAGATCGCCGTCCGTGCTGGCCTGGCTCAGTGTGGTGAGAGCGCCGTCCGTGCTGGTCTGGCTCAGTGTTGAGAGAGCGCCGTCCGTGCTGGCCTGGCTCAGTGTGGAGAGAGCGCCGTCCGTGCTGGCCTGGCTCAGTGTGGTGAGAGCGCCGTCCGTGCTGGCCTGGCTCAGTTTGGTGAGAGCGCCGTCCGTGCTGGCCTGGCTCAGTGTGGTGAGGGCGCCGTCCGTACTGGCCTGGCTCAGTGTGGAGAGATCGCCGTCCGTGCTGGCCTGGCTCAGTGTGGTGAGAGCGCCGTCCGTGCTGGCCTGGCTCAGCGTGGAGAGATCGCCGTCCGTGCTGGCCTGGCTCAGTGTGGGGAGAGCGCCGTCCGTACTGGCCTGGCTCAGTGTGGAGAGATCGCCGTCCGTGCTGGCCTGGCTCAGTGTGGTGAGATCGCCGTCCGTGCTGGCCTGGCTCAGTGTGGTGAGAGCGCCGTCCGTGCTGGCCTGGCTCAGTGTGGGGAGAGCGCCGTCTGTGCTGGCCTGGCTCAGTGTGGAGAGAGCGCCGTCCGTGCTGGCCTGGCTCAGTGTGGTGAGAGCGCCGTCCGTGCTGGCCTGGCTCAGTGTGGGGAGAGCGCCGTCCGTGCTGGCCTGGCTCAGTGTGGTGAGAGCGCCGTCCGTGCTGGCCTGGCTCAGTGTGGTGAGAGCGCCGTCCGTGCTGGCCTGGCTCAGTGTGGAGAGATCGCCGTCCGTGCTGGCCTGGCTCAGTGTGGTGAGAGCGCCGTCCGTACTGGCCTGGCTCAGTGTGGTGAGAGCGCCGTCCGTGCTGGCCTGGCTCAGTGTGGTAAGAGCACAGTCCGTACTGGCCTGGCTCACTGTGGGGAGAGCGTCGTCCGTGCTGGCCTGGCTCAGTGTGGTGAGAGCGCCGTCCGTGGTGGCCTGGCTCGGTGTGGTGAGAGCGCCGTCCGTGCTGGCCTGGCTCACTGTGGGGAGAGCGTCGTCCGTGCTGGCCTGGCTCAGTGTGGTGAGAGCGCCGTCCGTGGTGGCCTGGCTCGGTGTGGTGAGAGCGCCGTCCGTGCTGGCCTGGCTCAGTGTGGTGAGAGCGCCGTCCGTACTGGCCTGGCTCACTGTGGGGAGAGCGTCGTCCGTGCTGGCCTGGCTCAGTGTGGAGAGAGCGCCGTCCGTGCTGGCCTGGCTCAGTGTGGTGAGAGCGCCGTCCGTGCTGGCCTGGCTCGGTGTGGTGAGAGCGCCGTCCGTGCTGGCCTGGTTCGGTGTGGTACAGGCACTGTGGTATGTGTCGCCCGGTATCTTATACTCTGGAGTCTTTGTTATTGTTCTTTGGTGAAGCGGATGTCGTTGCCATGGCAGAGCCGCCGTTTGTCACATGTTTCTCTGTCAGCGGCCTGTACCTCGCCTCTTCACAACTGGTATCTATTCGCGCCTTCAACCGCGCACAAAATAGTGCCACGAACTGGTCCCTGAAAAGTTTATTGAAAATCATGTAGAGCGCGAAGTTGATGGCAGCGTTGACCCCGAGGAGCATGTCTGTGATCTCCCGGACGCCCTTCACCAGGTAGTTGTCCGACTCCACGTAGCCTAGGTTGAAGAAGCCGGACATGACGGCGTCCGGGATGATGCAGACGAGGAAGAAGAGGATGACGATGATCAGCATGGTGGTGATCTTGTTGCGCGACGCCATCTTCTTGTTGGCGCGCGTCTTGCGCAGGGCGTTGATGATGGCGGAGCTGGTGATGACCAGGATGACGAGCGGGATCATGGAGCGCAGCAGGGACTGGACCCAGTTGTAGGCCACGACGAACGTCTCGTCACGCCACAGCTCTGTCAGCTCCACGTCCAGCTTCGTCACGTTGCGGCCGTCGTCCGCCAGGCGCGCCACGTGCACGGTGCGGTAGCGGAAGGCGGAGGGCACGGCGACGGCCGTCATGGTGAGGAAGCAGGCGACGCTGATGCCAGTGGAGCGGGGGATGGAGGTCCAGGTCATGGCCCGCGTCGGGTGGCACACCAGGATGTAGCGCTCCACCGCCACCGAGATCGTCAGCCAAGACGACACGCACACTGACATGTTGAAGACAAAGTGCGCGTAGGGATACAAGTAGCCGAAGCACTTGTTGCCCGACGGCTCGTCCGTCTCCAGCAGCAGAATGGTGAGGAAGTAGAGCGAGTCGTTGACCAGCTTGAGGAAGTCGCTGACAGCCAGGGCCGACAGGAAGATGTTGGTGGATGTGCGCATGGCCTTCTGGGACAGGACAATGAGGATAAAGACATTGCCCGCCATTCCGCAGAGACACATGAGTGGGTAACAAATAAGGCCGGTCACGAATTGAGCATTTTCGTAGAAATCCTTGTGCGGGGCTTCCGCCGTAGCGTTGTCCATAGCAACGCTGGCGTTGACGTAGTCATACGCTGGAGACAGCGCGATGGCGGCCATTGTGGGTGACGTCATGGTCAAGTGTGTGTGTGCTGGCGCGGGCGTCCCGGCCTGTACCGCGTCCTTGGGGTGCAGCCAGAGGTAATCCCTCATTCCGGGCGGCAGTCACGCTGGCAACCCCCCTAGCGACATAGCGCAGAGTTAGTGGCGTGTCCGTTGAGGAAGGTTCGGAGATAAAGCACGGCCTAACCCCTGCTTACTGCCGGCTGACCCCTGCTTACTGCCGGCTGACCCCTGCTTACTGCTGGCTGACCCCTGCTTACTGCCGGGTGCCTTTTTGAGTGTCCGGTACAAACACATCTCAGACGTCAACCGTCAGGAAAACCTGCAAAAACCAATGAGAGAAGGCGTTAAGCGGGGATCAGGGGGCTGTTACCTGATCGAGGCGTGGCGGTGGCTGGTGGGGGGTGGGGGGCAGGCAGGGGGATCCAGCGGGGTGGGTGGGGGTGGGGGAGTCGAGGCCGGCTCTCGCGTCCCCTGGGTCGTCCACATACACAGAGTCGCCACCGCCGGACAGAAATGACATTACTGGGCGGGTCCCACAGGGAAGAACGGAGCTGCAGTGTACCATTTCATTGATGCTAAAACGGGCGTGACGTCACAGCTCTGTCTCAATGGTTCGTCAGCTATGTGGAAGCCCAGGGAGCTCTACCTTCTATCAGAGCTAGTCATCAGAGTATACGTCTTGATTATCGCTAGAAAACTGAGTCTGTTCCCGGATAAACTCCCGGAGTTCTTCAAAATACTCAGGATACCAGTGTCTCTGTTGGATAGGTGTATGGAGTTTAAACTACAAATATTAGCAAGGACCTCTTATTGGAGAAGTTCATACACGATAGTCATCGAAGTACGAGTAATATATTCACTGTAGCCGACTTGCCTTTCAATTTCAAGTCTCATTCGTTAGGCATGATGAACTCATTTCCGTTGGATATTGTTATATCAAGTTTCGCAGTCTAAAAACAGATTGCAATGACTGATATTTTTTTTTTCATCTGAAATCTTGATTAATATCGCATTCAAATAGCTTATGAGTTAAACTAACAAACTGAGATTTTCATCGGAAATCTGGATGCCAAGGTCTTGCTGTCGAGATAATAACTGAAAAGTTCATTTGTTTGACCGACATTAAGGTTTAAGGTGATAAAGTGGGTTTATCTGTTGACATTGAACAACAAGTAGGCCACAGTTCATACTCCATATCAACCTCTGAAAAACAGGTTTTCCAATTACTACCAATATTAATGTCATCTTTTAATGAAAGTATATCAGGCATGACAGAAAGCTGTGTTGATTCTGGCGTCGCCTGTTAGGATGCTAGTGGCTGCATGCACTTTGAGTTACTTTGGATCAGCTGAGGCCAACATCGGGGCTTCGGAGAAAGGTGCCATATTCTGCAGCTTACACTCGTAAAGCGATTATCGTGGACAGCTAATTCAACAAAGCTGACTGGAGGCATATCAACACCCTACTTCATATGTTGATACAGTGTTGGAGAGAGCGGGGGTGGGGGGAGCAGGGGGGGTGGCATCTGGTATATTCGTAGGGCCGTTAGCAGCCAACGCACCCAGTCTACAACGAACCCCAGCATTTCATTCAGGGTCTACACGAATAGACCGCTCCTAGCTGTCAATCATCCGATGACGTCACACGCATTTCAGCCAATCAGGTGGCGAGTAGCCACGTGCGCGGTCAGACACACGCCTCAGTCGTAACAAACACGGTGACCTGACGCATTTACACGCGAAATCATGCACCGATGCAAGTCCTACACTGACGCAGTCAAATGTTTGTAAATACGGCAGAACAATGTGTGAAGTACATACATCTATGCCTTCAACATCTTCAATAATTCATCACATCCAAGGCGATCAAATTATAAATAGAGAGACGATTGGTTGTTCCGGTAGAGAAGCTAGTAAAATTAGATATTAGACTCTTTCCCGAAGTCATAGACTAAGATTATGCCGAATTTTTAGCACATAACACTTGTTATAATGAATCAATATAACATAAATTGAATAAGCAGTGGTCTTCTTGCCTGTGTCGCGAACATATTTGAGGCACTATAACGCCGCAAAACCCATCGCTTCGACAAGCGATAGGATTCCAACAATGAGGCAAAAACTGTTCCTTCGATTATATTTAGATTTTAGTATTGTGTAGAGATTCCTATTTTAGAACAGAGGTGATATATATTATAGTAATCGAATAGTAATTCACACGCCAAGTACGCAGTTGGTCCGGGGTGGGGGTTTCACAGGGGGGATTGTCTTTTTAATCACAAAAATCCGCTCTCTTAGGCATCAAGGCACCCGCGGAAACCCCAACCAGATTTGTACAATTGTGGGCATATATACAGGTAAACCTCATCTGTACCTGTATAGCCGCATATCTGCCTTGTTTAGCAACAAATGGCTCAGAACGAACAAGGCAGAGTGTAGGTGACATCTTGGTTGAATCAAGCCTGTCAGGTCAGGTTCTCGTTCAGATGACGTCGCTAGTCGCTTCATGTTCGTTAATTAGTCATGTTCAAGAGCCAATATGGCGGCGAGGCGCGATTGCGGCACGAATATGTTGCAAAAGTCGGCCACATAAAATACGATAGGGCGCAAATTTCTTCATAATATCGCCGGACCCCTCAATTAAGGTATGTGGTTTCAGAAAATGTTAACAATCTGTCCCAAAACGCTACCAATGTTGCTGAATCGTGTAGATAAATGGAGCACCATAGCCGTGCTGACTGCTTTTTTCCTATGTCGAGTTATCACCCTGTACACAAGGGTGACTTAGCACTAAATGGGTAGTACCTATTTTCTTTCTGTACATAGCGTTGTTTACTTTGTTTTAGTCGACCGTGGCCAAGGTTGCTTTTCTGTACTCGAATTAAACTTGGCCTCTTGTTAGTTGAAAACTTTCTCAACCGCAGTGAGTCACAAATTGGGGTCCGATAATTTGGGTATCCATGACAAGAAATCAGCTATAATTCGATAACATATTATAGCGAGCGCAAGCGAGCCCTTAAGGCAACATGCATGCATATTCAAAGTCCATTTCAAGCATAGGCTTAGGACTTTCATTTCGCGTAACAGCCCCCATGAGACGTTTTCGGATTCGGAGTAAATATCAGCTGTACATAAATATATTCAAGCAAAGAGAGGTCGAAGCCTATAATGTCATGTCTTTAATAATTAAATCAGCTGCCCCACAAAATTACCGAATACATTATTCAATGTTAACACAGGATGTATACTTCAAATTAAAGTTAATTTACAAGCGACGGGCTAAATGTCTGTTGCCAAGCAGAGCGCTCTTGGTAACCGCCCATCGGCTGCTGTCATAGTGAGTAGTTGTGACGTCAAAACGTTATAAACATAACGTCACAATGGAAGTTCCTAAGCAACCGAATGATATGCCACAAGCACGTGCATGGTATACGTCATCCCGCCAAAGATATTCTTTATGGCAAGCCGAAGTGAGATTAATTTTGAATGTTAATCTAGATGCATCCCCTCGGAATATCTGAATTAATAAATATACGCTCGCATTTTTTAGGTAGCACCTATCCATATTATAAGTTGTTTTGTTTTAGCTATTAGGGCAAAGCCAAGTGATACGCGTGAGGTGCACTCATCATGTTTGCAACATTGTATCGTTTTTTAATGACGTCATTAGTCATGGACCGCGGCGACCGAGCACACGGTCCCCTTTGCTATCCTCAGTTTTGTACTTTTATTTGGCTAAATGCTAAAGCAGACATATAATCTGATAATGGCAAGTTCAAAATGGTATCCCAGCCAAACCAGTAACCAAGCCCCGAGTCATATCTGCCGGTTACAGGCGACAAAGACAATAGATCTACACCCCTTGATGCGAACTGGTTAACATGGATTTAATCGGCAAAAGTAAGTAGAATTAACTTTTATAAAACGCACAAAATTCATACATGTTACGTAATCGCTGATAAGTGTTTTGAAACTCGCCCATGTACCATGTACCATGTACCCTACCTCAGCATGATCGCGCATGGCTCCTGAAGTTATATTACAAACAAAAGGTTTTGATCCCAATTATTTAACTAAAACCCCGGGCAGAAGGATTGTTTTATCTGAAATTAATAAACAAATAATGAACTTGCTTTCTGCAGCCATCGTTTTAGTTGTTATCCTCTTTTTATGGCTTGGTGAGACGAGAAAAAACTGTGAAAGTAGGATCCTGACGACGAAATGATACGCATATGCGTGCGATGACCGAGGGGTCGTCAGTGGGCGGGGCTTAGCGCGGAGCTTGGACCGGTCTATTGGAAATATAGGTCAGAGCATGACCTGACCTAATTAGGCAAACGGCTGGTTATGCTATATTCTTACGTGTTCACACTCGGCCAGCAGAGGGAGCTCGTTCCTCACATCACCGCCCATCTCACGGTTGACCTCAAGAATGGTTTTAGAGGGTGGTTTTATGGAATATTAAATTTTCTATGCAGAATATGAAAAATATGAACATTTCGTTGTTGAATGATCACAATGGAAGAGTTAAGCGAAAACATATTTCAAAATAACACGGGGTCAGAGTTCAAGACGCTTCACACCTTTGACCTCACTCGAACTCGAAAACATAGTTCGAAAGTAACATATGGCTTCCAATTAGTCAAACTCGAATGAATTCGTCCGGTACGGTACCAGCAGCACACACAATGCTAAACAGTGGTGTATTTGATGGCAAACTGCGAATCTATGCTTGATTAGATTCATTTCAATTTTCGCGTATGAAAGATAATTCTGATGGTTAAATTTTGACGTGGGGCAGAGGGTCAGATCAAGATATGCTGGAAAGGGGGCGGGGGGGGGGGGTCGAGTAATAGACTAGCTGTGTCGCCCCCCCCCCACTTGCATCCGCCCCTGGTAGACATGACATATTGTGATGGTATGAATTAGGGCCGAAGAGGGGGACAGTGGTTGGGTGTAGGTATGTCGGTAAAGCATGAGGGGGGGGGGGGTCATAAAGTGATGGTCTTTGATCAGCCTGCAAAATGTCAACATCCGATTTACATACGGCATGTGCGTCTGTCACAAATCAGAGGCGTAGACAGGGACTTGAGCACGTGTACGCACCTGCTGCAGATGTAATTACAAACATTTACCTGCTGCAGATGTAATTACAAACATTTACCTGCTGCAGATGTAATTACAAACATTTACCTGCTGCAGATGTAATTACAAACATTTACCTGCTGCAGATGTAATCACAAACATTTACCTGCTGCAGATGAAATTAAAATAACTCCCAAACAACAAGATTGCACGTGCCTGCACCGCCCAATGTGTACGCACGTGCTTACGTGCGTACGGCTAGCTTCGCTCCTGCAACTGCACCATCAATATAGTTCGCTTTTCACATTGTTATATTTTCATATTACAACCACAAATACGCCAAATGATATATTTTTAGGAACATATGCTCCAACTTGATATGACATGCTACGTTCTAGAGGCAGGCGGTATGTTCCTCTACCCCAATTTGTAGAGACGTACGTTCATAAGGTCGGTCCGGAACTATCTGCTACCTCAGGCGAAGTACGTGGAAAACCACCCGCACCCACACAGCTGGCGAGAAATCACGCCTGGACAGCGCGGAGTCCGTAGGGGGGGTACTTCAGCCGCCCAACGCGTCCACACGCCACTTGCCAGAGTAGGTGGGAGGGGAGGTTAGCGGGATAGAGTGGATAGGGTGGGGGGGGGGGCGACTCCTGCCGTTCCACACCATCCGGGGTAGGTGAGGGAGGAGGTGGGCCGGGAGGGGGGGGGGCAGATCAACTGTGGGTGCACCGAGCACTCTGACGGAGGAGGAAGAAGAGGGGAGCGAGGCTGTGAACCCCGCGCAGGCACGGAGCAGTGATTACCTTGGGAGGGCTCTCCTACCTTGACCCATGGTCTAAAGCTAGACGCCTCGGCCGCCCGTCCACCCCTCCCTCCACCCCACCGCCCACACCCCGTCTGCCACGTGCTCGCTGCAATTACCGCCAATCACGAGTCATCAAAGTTAGCCGGCCTTGCGGCAAAAAACACCTAATCTGCCTTGTAATCTGCCTCCCAACAGACCTCCCACCCAGTCTCCCAACAGACCTCCCACCCAGCCTCCCAACAGACCTCCCACTCAGCCTCCCAAAAGGCCTCCCACCCAGTCTCCTACCCAGCCTCCCAACAGGCCTCCCACCCAGCCTCCCAACAGATCTCCCACCCAGCCTCCCAACAGGCCTCCCACCCAGCCTCTCAACAAACCCCCCACCCAACCTCCCATCAGCCTCCCAACAGATCTCCCACCCAGCCTCCCAACAGGCCTCCCACCCAGCCTCCCAACAGACCTCCCACCCAGCCTCCCAACAGGCCTCCCACCCAGCCTCCCAACAGACCTCCCACCCAGCCTCCCAACAGACCTCCCAACAGGCCTCCCACCCAGCCTCCCAACAGGCCTCCCACCCAGCCTCCCAACAGACCTCCCACCCAGCCTCCCAACAGACCTCTCACTCAGCCTCCCAACAGGTCTCCCACCCAGCCTCCCAACAGGCCTCCCACCCAGCCTCCCAACAGGCCTCCCACCCAGCCTCCCAACAGGCCTCCCACCCAGCCTCCCAACAGGTCTCCCACCCAGCCTCCCAACAAACCTCTCACCCAGCCTCCCAACAGGCCTCCCACCCAGCCTCCCAACAGGCCTCCCACCCAGCCTCCCAACAAATCTCTCACCCAGCCTCCCAACAGACTTCCCACCAGCCTCCCAACAGGCCTCCCACCCATCCTCCCAACAACCCTCTCACCCAGCCTCCCAACAGACTTCCCACCCAGCCTCCCAACAGGCCTCCCACCCAGCCTCCCAACAGGCCTCCCACCCAGCCTCCCAACAGGCCTCCCACCCAGCCACTCAGCAGACCTCCCACCCAGCCTACCAACAGACCTCCCCTCCCACACCGCCTCCTTCATTGTCTCCCAGCCTGTCCGCCCCCTGTGAATCCCCCAGTCTGCCCCTCCCCGCCCCCCCTCGCCACCGTTGCCCTCGCTGCAGGAGGACGCTGCGGCGACTGACATGAAGGTCGGACGGATGGAGCGTCCAGCGTCGCCTGCCACCCTGTCCGCCTGCCACCCTGTGAGCGGGTGCAAGGGATGGGGTGGCAGAGAGAGGGTGGAAGAGATGGGGTGGCAGAGAGAGGGTGGAAGGGATGGGGTGGCAGAGAGAGGGTGGAAGGGATGGGGTGCAAGGGATGGGGTGGCAGAGAGGGGGTGCCAGGGATGGGGTGCCAGGTTTGGGGTGCCAGGTTTGGGGTGCCAGGGTTGGGGTGCCAGGGATGGGGTGCCAGGGTTGAGGTGCCAGGGAGGGTGTGCCGGGGATGGGGTGCCAGGGATGGGGTGCAGGGTTGGGGTGCCGGGGATGGGGTGCCAGGGATGGGGTGCCAGGGTTGGGGTGCCAGGGAGGGTGTGCCGGGGATGGGGTGCCAGGGATGGGGTGCAGGGTTGGGGTGCCGGGGATGGGGTGCCAGGGATGGGGTGCCAGGGTTGGGGTGCCAGGGAGGGTGTGCCGGGGATGGGGTGCCAGGTTTGGAGTGCCAGGGATGGGGTGCCAGGTTTGGGGTGCCAGGGTTGGGGTGCCAGGGAGGGTGTGCAGGGGATGGGGTGCCAGGTTTGGGGTGCCAGGGTTGGGGTGGCAGGGAGGGTGTGCCAGGGATGGGCTGCCAGGGATGGGGTGCCAGGGATGGGGTGCCAGGGATGGGGTGCCAGGTTGGGGGTGCCAGGGATGGGGTGCCAGGGATGGGGTGCCAGAGATGGGCTGCCAGAGATGGGGTGCCAGGGATGGGGTGCCAGGGATGGGGTGCCAGGTTCGGGGTGCCAGGGATGGGGTGCCAGGGAGGGTATGCCAGGGTTGGGCTGCCAGAGATGGGGTGCCAGGGATGGGGTACCAGGGATGGGGTGCCAGGGATGGGGTGCCAGGGATGGGGTGCCAGGTTGGGGGTGCCAGGGATGGGGTGCCAGGGAGGGTGTGCCGAGGATGGGGTGCCAGGGATGAGGTGCCAGAGATGGGGTGCCAGGGATGGGGTGCCAGGGTTGGGGTGGCAAGGAGGGTGTGCCAGGGATGGGGTGCCAGGGATGGGGTGCCAGGTTGGGGGTGCCAGGGATGGGGTGCCAGGGAGGGTGTGCCGGAGATGGGGTGCCAGGGATGGGGTGCCAGGGATGGGGTGCCAGGGTTGGGGTGCCAGGGTTGGGGTGGCAAGGAGGCTGTGCCAGGGATGTGGTGCCAGGGTGCGTGACAGGGAGATGGGTTGCAAGAGCAGAAGGGGGGGAGGGTGTGCCAACTTGTAGCCCAGATTATTCGCCCCGAATAGCAGCCCAAGTATGTAGGTCGGAATAATAGCCTGTTGCAGTAGGCCAGAATAGTCCCTTCACTACGCTGACAGCTGACTGCCCACCATGGTGCCAAGTGAGCACGTGGCAGACGGCTATTTACCTGGTTCAACGTCGACAAACGCATTTGCGACACGCGACTCGTACTGTTGTGATGCCCCCCTCCCCACCCCCACGACTCGTACTGTTGTATGCCCCCACCCACCCCCACCCCCGCGACTACACACCCGCCCGTGATGGCCGCCAACTCCACTCAGCCACCGCCATTGCCAGGGAGACACGAGGGGCTCGCGTTACCGATACCGGCCCTGAGCCTACCGCAGCCCTCCCACAGTCACAGTAATGCGGCCAGCCATCCAATGGGAGACTGACGTAAGGACCGACACCGTCCAGTCCCACGGCCAGTCATTCAATGGGAGGCTGACGTAAGGACCGACACCGTCCAGTCCCACGGCCAGTCATTCAATGGGAGGCTGACGTAAGGACCGACACCGTCCAGTCCCACAGTCATTCAATGGGAGGCTGACGTAAGGACCGACACCGTCCAGTCCCACAGTCATTCAATGGGAGGCTGACGTAAGGACCGACACCGTCCAGTCCCACAGTCATTCAATGGGAGGCTGACGTAAGGACCGACACCGTCCAGTCTCACAGTCATTTAATGGGAGGCTGACGTAAGGACCGACACCGTCCAGTCTCACAGTCATTCAATGGGAGGCTGACGTAAGGACCGACACTGTCCAGTCCCACAGTCATTCAATGGGAGGCTGACGTAAGGACCGACACCGTCCAGTCTCACAGTCATCCAATGGGAGGCTGACGTAAGGACCGACACCGTCCAGTCCCACTGTCATTCAATGGGAGGCTGACGTAAGGACCGACACCGTCCAGTCCCACAGTCATTCAATGGGAGGCTGACGTAAGGACCGACACCGTCCAGTCCCACAGTCATTTAATGGGAGGCTGACGTAAGGACCGACACCGTCCAGTCCCACAGTCATTCAATGGGAGGCTGACGTAAGGACCGACACCGTCCAGTCTCACAGTCATTCAATGGGAGGCTGACGTAAGGACCGACACCGTCCAGTCTCACAGTCATTCAATGGGAGGCTGACGTAAGGACCGACACCGTCCAGTCTCACAGTCATTTAATGGGAGGCTGAAATAAGGACCGACACCGTCCAGTCCCACAGTCATTCAATGGGAGGCTGACGTAAGGACCGACACCGTCCAGTCTCACAGTCATTTAATGGGAGGCTGACGTAAGGACTGACACCGTCCAGTCTCACAGTCATTCAATGGGAGGCTGACGTAAGGACCGACACCGTCCAGTCTCACAGTCATTCAATGGGAGGCTGACGTAAGGACCGACACCCTCCAGTCCCACGGCCAGTCATTCAATGGGAGGCTGACGTAAGGACCGACACCGTCCAGTCTCACTGTCATTCAATGGGAGGCTGAAGTAAGGACCGACACCGTCCAGTCCCACAGTCATTCAATGGGAGGCTGACGTAAGGACCGACACCGTCCAGTCCCACAGTCATTTAATGGGAGGCTGACGTAAGGACCGACACCGTCCAGTCCCACAGTCATTCAATGGGAGGCTGACGTAAGGACCGACACCGTCCAGTCCCACTGTCATTCAATGGGAGGCTGACGTAAGGACCGACACCGTCCAGTCTCACAGTCATTTAATGGGAGGCTGACGTAAGGACCGACACCGTCCAGTCCCACAGTCATTCAATGGGAGGCTGACGTAAGGACCGACACCGTCCAGTCCCACAGTCATTCAATGGGAGGCTGACGTAAGGACCGACACCGTCCAGTCTCACAGTCATTTAATGGGAGGCTGACGTAAGGACTGACACCGTCCAGTCTCACAGTCATTCAATGGGAGGCTGACGTAAGGACCGACACCGTCCAGTCCCACAGTCATTCAATGGGAGGCTGACGTAAGGACCGACACCGTCCAGTCCCACAGTCATTCAATGGGAGGCTGACGTAAGGACCGACACCGTCCAGTCTCACAGTCATTTAATGGGAGGCTGACGTAAGGACTGACACCGTCCAGTCTCACAGTCATTCAATGGGAGGCTGACGTAAGGACCGACACCGTCCAGTCTCACAGTCATTCAATGGGAGGCTGACGTAAGGACCGACACCGTCCAGTCCCACAGTCATTCAATGGGAGGCTGACGTAAGGACCGACACCGTCCAGTCCCACATTCATCCAATGGGAGGCTGACGTAAGGACCGACACCGTCCAGTCCCACAGTCATTCAATGGGAGGCTGACATAAGGACCGACACCGTCCAGTCCCACAGTCATCCAATGGGAGGCTGACGTAAGGACCGACACCGTCCAGTCCCACAGTCATTCAATGGGAGGCTGACGTAAGGACCGACACCGTCCAGTCTCACAGTCATTCAATGGGAGGCTGACGTAAGGACCGACACCGTCCAGTCCCACAGTCATTCAATGGGAGGCGGACGTAAGGACCAACACCGTCCAGTCCCACCGCCAGTCATTCAATGGGAGGCTGACGTAAGGACCGACACCGTCCAGTCTCACAGTCATCCAATGGGAGGCTGACGTAAGGACCGACACCGTCCAGTCTCACAGTCATCCAATGGGAGGCTGACGTAAGGACCGACACCGTCCAGTCCCACAGTCATTCAATGGGAGGCTGACGTAAGGACCGACACCGTCCAGTCTCACTGTCATTCAATGGGAGGCTGACGTAAGGACCGACACCGTCCAGTCTCACGGCCAGTCATTCAATGGGAGGCTGACGTAAGGACCGACACCGTCCAGTCCCACTGTCATTCAATGGGAGGCTGACGTAAGGACCGACACCGTCCAGTCTCACGGCCAGTCATTCAATGGGAGGCTGACGTAAGGACCGACACTGTCCAGTCCTACAGTCATTCAATGGGAGGCTGACGTAAGGACCGACACTGTCCAGTCTCACAGTCATTCAATGGGAGGCTGACGTAAGGACCGACACCCTCCAGTCCCACCGCCAGTCATTCAATGGGAGGCTGACGTAAGGACCGACACCGTCCAGTCCCACAGTCATTTAATGGGAGGCTGACGTAAGGACTGACACCGTCCAGTCTCACAGTCATTTAATGTGAGGCTGACGTAAGGACCGACACTGTCCAGTCTCACAGTCATTCAATGGGAGGCTGACGTAAGGACCGACACCGTCCAGTCCCACAGTCATTCAATGGAAGGCTGACGTAAGGACCGACACCCTCCAGTCCCACCGCCAGTCATTCAATGGGAGGCTGACGTAAGGACCGACACCGTCCAGTCCCACAGTCATTTAATGGGAGGCTGACGTAAGGACTGACACCGTCCAGTCTCACAGTCATTTAATGTGAGGCTGACGTAAGGACCGACACTGTCCAGTCTCACAGTCATTCAATGGGAGGCTGACGTAAGGACCGACACCGTCCAGTCCCACAGTCATTCAATGGAAGGCTGACGTAAGGACCGACACCGTCCAGTCCCACTGTCATTTAATGGGAGGCTGACGTAAGGACCGACACCGTCCAGTCTCACTGTCATTCAATGGGAGGCTGACGTAAGGACCGACACCGTCCAGTCTCACAGTCATTTAATGTGAGGCTGACGTAAGGACCGACACCGTCCAGTCCCACGGCCAGTCATCCAATGGGAGGCTGACGTAAGGACCGACACCGTCCAGTCTCACTGTCATTCAATGGGAGGCTGACGTAAGGACCGACACCGTCCAGTCTCACAGTCATCCAATGGGAGGCTGACGTAAGGACCGACACCGTCCAGTCCCACAGTCATTCAATGGGAGGCTGACGTAAGGACCGACACCGTCCAGTCTCACAGTCATTCAATGGGAGGCTGACGTAAGGACCGACACCGTCCAGTCCCACAGTCATTTAATGGGAGGCTGACGTAAGGACTGACACCGTCCAGTCTCACAGTCATTTAATGTGAGGCTGACGTAAGGACCGACACTGTCCAGTCTCACAGTCATTCAATGGGAGGCTGACGTAAGGACCGACACCGTCCAGTCCCACGGCCAGTCATCCAATGGGAGGCTGACGTAAGGACCGACACCATCCAGTCTCACTGTCATTCAATGGGAGGTTGACGTAAGGACCGACACCGTCCAGTCTCACAGTCATTCAATGGGAGGCTGACGTAAGGACCGACACCGTCCAGTCTCACAGTCATTCAATGGGAGGCTGACGTAAGGACCGACACCGTCCAGTCTCACTGTCATCCAATGGGAGGCTGACGTAAGGACCGACACCGTCCAGTCCCACAGTCATTCAATGGGAGGCTGACGTAAGGACCGACACTGTCCAGTCTCACAGTCATTCAATGGGAGGCTGACGTAAGGACCGACACCGTCCAGTCCCACAGTCATTCAATGGGAGGCTGACGTAAGGACTGACACCGTCCAGTCCCACAGTCATTCAATGGGAGGCTGACGTAAGGACCGACACTGTCCAGTCTCACAGTCATTTAATGTGAGGCTGACGTAAGGACCGACACTGTCCAGTCTCACAGTCATTCAATGTGAGGCTGACGTAAGGACCGACACTGTCCAGTCTCACAGTCATCCAATGGGAGGCTGACGTAAGGACCGACACCCTCCAGTCCCACCGCCAGTCATTCAATGGGAGGCTGACGTAAGGACCGACACCGTCCAGTCTCACAGTCATTCAATGGGAGGCTGACGTAAGGACTGACACCGTCCAGTCTCACAGTCATTTAATGGGAGGCTGACGTAAGGACCGACACCGTCCAGTCTCACAGTCATTTAATGGGAGGCTGACGTAAGGACCGACACCGTCCAGTCCCACTGTCATTCAATGGGAGGCTGACGTAAGGACCGACACCGTCCAGTCTCACAGTCATTTAATGGGAGGCTGACGTAAGGACCGACACCGTCCAGTCTCACAGTCATTCAATGGGAGGCTGACGTAAGGACCGACACCGTCCAGTCTCACAGTCATTTAATGGGAGACTGACGTAAGGACCGACACCGTCTAGTCCCACAGTCATTCAATGGGAGGCTGACGTAAGGACTGACACCGTCCAGTCTCACAGGCATTTAATGGGAGGCTGACGTAAGGACCGACACCGTCCAGTCTCACAGTCATTTAATGGGAGGCTGACGTAAGGACCGACACCGTCCAGTCTCACAGTCATTTAATGGGAGACTGACGTAAGGACCGACACCGTCCAGTCCCACAGTCATTCAATGGGAGGCTGACGTAAGGACCGACACCGTCCAGTCCCACAGTCATTCAATGGGAGGCTGACGTAAGGACCGACACCGTCCAGTCCCACAGTCATTTAATGGGAGACTGACGCAAGGACCGACACCGTCCAATCCCACAGTCATTTAATGGGAGGCTGACACAGTGACCGACACCGTCTAGTCCCACAGTCATTTAATGGGAGGCTGACGCAAGGACCGTCACCGTCCACTCCCACAGTCATTCAATGGGAGGCTGACGTTAGAACCGACACCGTCCAGTCTCACAGTCATTCAATGGGAGGCTGACGCAAGGACCGACACCGCCCAGTCCCACGGCCAGTCATCCAATGTGAGGCTGACGTAAGGACCGACACCGTCCAGTCCCACAGTCATTCAATAGGAGGCTGACGTAAGGACCGACACCGTCCAGTCCCACAGTCATTCAATGGAAGGCTGACGTAAGGACCGACACCGTCCAGTCCCACAGTCATTCAATGGGAGGCTGACGTAAGGACCGACACCGTCCAGTCTCACTGTCATTCAATGGGAGGCTGACGTAAGGACCGACACCGTCCAGTCCCACAGTCATTCAATGGGAGGCTGACGCAAGGACCGACACCGTCCAGTCCCACGGCCAGTCATTCAATGGAAGGTTGACGTAAGGACCGACACCGTCCAGTCCCATGGCCAGTCATCCAATGAGAGGCTGACGTAAGGACCGACACCGTCCAGTCCCACAGTCATTCAATGGGAGGCTGACGTAAGGACCGACACCGTCCAGTTCCACAGTCATTCAATGGGAGGCTGACGTAAGGACCGACACCGTCCAGCCTCACAGTCATGCAATGGGAGGCTGACGTAAGAACCGACACCGTCCAGTCTCAAAGTCATTCAATGGGAGGCTGACGTAAGAACCGACACCCTCCAGTCCCACGGCCAGTCATCCAGTGGGAGGCTGACGTAAGGACCGACACCGTCCAGTCTCACAGTCATTCAAAGGGAGGCTGACGTAAGAACCGACACCGTCCAGTCTCACAGTCATTCAATGGGAGGCTGACGTAAGAACCGACACCGTCCAGTCTCACAGTCCTTTAATGGGAGGCTGACGTAAGGACCGACACCGTCCAGTCTCACAGTCATTTAATGGGAGGTTGACGTAAGGACCGACACCGTCCAGTCTCACAGTCATTTAATGGGAGGCTGACGTAAGGACCGACACTGTCCAGTCCCACAGTCATTCAATGGGAGGCTGACGTAAGGACCGACACCGTCCAGTCCCACAGTCATTCAATGGGAGGCTGACGTAAGGACCGACACCGTCCAGTCTCACAGTCATTCAATGGGAGACTGACGTAAGGACCGACACCGTCCAGTCCCACGGCCAGTCATTCAATGGGAGGCTGACGTAAGGACCGACACCGTCCAGTCCCACAGTCATTCAATGGGAGGCTGACGTAAGGACCGACACCCTCCAGTCCCACGGCCAGTCATTCAATGGGAGGCTGACGTAAGGACCGACACCGTCCAGTCTCACAGTCATTCAAAGGGAGGCTGACGTAAGGACCGACACCGTCCAGTCTCACAGTCATTCAATGGGAGGCTGACGTAAGGACCGACACCGTCCAGTCCCACAGTCATTCAATGGGAGGCTGACGTAAGGACCGACACCGTCCAGTCTCACAGTCATTCAATGGGAGGCTGACGTAAGGACCGACACCGTCCAGTCCCACAGTCATTCAATGGGAGGCTGACGTAAGGACCGACACCGTCCAGTCCCACAGTCATTCAATGGGAGGCTGACGTAAGGACCGACACCGTCCAGTCTCACAGTCATTTAATGGGAGGCTGACGTAAGGACTGACACCGTCCAGTCTCACAGTCATTCAATGGGAGGCTGACGTAAGGACCGACACCGTCCAGTCTCACAGTCATTCAATGGGAGGCTGACGTAAGGACCGACACCGTCCAGTCCCACAGTCATTCAATGGGAGGCTGACGTAAGGACCGACACCGTCCAGTCCCACATTCATCCAATGGGAGGCTGACGTAAGGACCGACACCGTCCAGTCCCACAGTCATTCAATGGGAGGCTGACATAAGGACCGACACCGTCCAGTCCCACAGTCATCCAATGGGAGGCTGACGTAAGGACCGACACCGTCCAGTCCCACAGTCATTCAATGGGAGGCTGACGTAAGGACCGACACCGTCCAGTCTCACAGTCATTCAATGGGAGGCTGACGTAAGGACCGACACCGTCCAGTCCCACAGTCATTCAATGGGAGGCGGACGTAAGGACCAACACCGTCCAGTCCCACCGCCAGTCATTCAATGGGAGGCTGACGTAAGGACCGACACCGTCCAGTCTCACAGTCATCCAATGGGAGGCTGACGTAAGGACCGACACCGTCCAGTCTCACAGTCATCCAATGGGAGGCTGACGTAAGGACCGACACCGTCCAGTCCCACAGTCATTCAATGGGAGGCTGACGTAAGGACCGACACCGTCCAGTCTCACTGTCATTCAATGGGAGGCTGACGTAAGGACCGACACCGTCCAGTCTCACGGCCAGTCATTCAATGGGAGGCTGACGTAAGGACCGACACCGTCCAGTCCCACTGTCATTCAATGGGAGGCTGACGTAAGGACCGACACCGTCCAGTCTCACGGCCAGTCATTCAATGGGAGGCTGACGTAAGGACCGACACTGTCCAGTCCTACAGTCATTCAATGGGAGGCTGACGTAAGGACCGACACTGTCCAGTCTCACAGTCATTCAATGGGAGGCTGACGTAAGGACCGACACCCTCCAGTCCCACCGCCAGTCATTCAATGGGAGGCTGACGTAAGGACCGACACCGTCCAGTCCCACAGTCATTTAATGGGAGGCTGACGTAAGGACTGACACCGTCCAGTCTCACAGTCATTTAATGTGAGGCTGACGTAAGGACCGACACTGTCCAGTCTCACAGTCATTCAATGGGAGGCTGACGTAAGGACCGACACCGTCCAGTCCCACAGTCATTCAATGGAAGGCTGACGTAAGGACCGACACCCTCCAGTCCCACCGCCAGTCATTCAATGGGAGGCTGACGTAAGGACCGACACCGTCCAGTCCCACAGTCATTTAATGGGAGGCTGACGTAAGGACTGACACCGTCCAGTCTCACAGTCATTTAATGTGAGGCTGACGTAAGGACCGACACTGTCCAGTCTCACAGTCATTCAATGGGAGGCTGACGTAAGGACCGACACCGTCCAGTCCCACAGTCATTCAATGGAAGGCTGACGTAAGGACCGACACCGTCCAGTCCCACTGTCATTTAATGGGAGGCTGACGTAAGGACCGACACCGTCCAGTCTCACTGTCATTCAATGGGAGGCTGACGTAAGGACCGACACCGTCCAGTCTCACAGTCATTTAATGTGAGGCTGACGTAAGGACCGACACCGTCCAGTCCCACGGCCAGTCATCCAATGGGAGGCTGACGTAAGGACCGACACCGTCCAGTCTCACTGTCATTCAATGGGAGGCTGACGTAAGGACCGACACCGTCCAGTCTCACAGTCATCCAATGGGAGGCTGACGTAAGGACCGACACCGTCCAGTCCCACAGTCATTCAATGGGAGGCTGACGTAAGGACCGACACCGTCCAGTCTCACAGTCATTCAATGGGAGGCTGACGTAAGGACCGACACCGTCCAGTCCCACAGTCATTTAATGGGAGGCTGACGTAAGGACTGACACCGTCCAGTCTCACAGTCATTTAATGTGAGGCTGACGTAAGGACCGACACTGTCCAGTCTCACAGTCATTCAATGGGAGGCTGACGTAAGGACCGACACCGTCCAGTCCCACGGCCAGTCATCCAATGGGAGGCTGACGTAAGGACCGACACCATCCAGTCTCACTGTCATTCAATGGGAGGTTGACGTAAGGACCGACACCGTCCAGTCTCACAGTCATTCAATGGGAGGCTGACGTAAGGACCGACACCGTCCAGTCTCACAGTCATTCAATGGGAGGCTGACGTAAGGACCGACACCGTCCAGTCTCACTGTCATCCAATGGGAGGCTGACGTAAGGACCGACACCGTCCAGTCCCACAGTCATTCAATGGGAGGCTGACGTAAGGACCGACACTGTCCAGTCTCACAGTCATTCAATGGGAGGCTGACGTAAGGACCGACACCGTCCAGTCCCACAGTCATTCAATGGGAGGCTGACGTAAGGACTGACACCGTCCAGTCCCACAGTCATTCAATGGGAGGCTGACGTAAGGACCGACACTGTCCAGTCTCACAGTCATTTAATGTGAGGCTGACGTAAGGACCGACACTGTCCAGTCTCACAGTCATTCAATGTGAGGCTGACGTAAGGACCGACACTGTCCAGTCTCACAGTCATCCAATGGGAGGCTGACGTAAGGACCGACACCCTCCAGTCCCACCGCCAGTCATTCAATGGGAGGCTGACGTAAGGACCGACACCGTCCAGTCTCACAGTCATTCAATGGGAGGCTGACGTAAGGACTGACACCGTCCAGTCTCACAGTCATTTAATGGGAGGCTGACGTAAGGACCGACACCGTCCAGTCTCACAGTCATTTAATGGGAGGCTGACGTAAGGACCGACACCGTCCAGTCCCACTGTCATTCAATGGGAGGCTGACGTAAGGACCGACACCGTCCAGTCTCACAGTCATTTAATGGGAGGCTGACGTAAGGACCGACACCGTCCAGTCTCACAGTCATTCAATGGGAGGCTGACGTAAGGACCGACACCGTCCAGTCTCACAGTCATTTAATGGGAGACTGACGTAAGGACCGACACCGTCTAGTCCCACAGTCATTCAATGGGAGGCTGACGTAAGGACTGACACCGTCCAGTCTCACAGGCATTTAATGGGAGGCTGACGTAAGGACCGACACCGTCCAGTCTCACAGTCATTTAATGGGAGGCTGACGTAAGGACCGACACCGTCCAGTCTCACAGTCATTTAATGGGAGACTGACGTAAGGACCGACACCGTCCAGTCCCACAGTCATTCAATGGGAGGCTGACGTAAGGACCGACACCGTCCAGTCCCACAGTCATTCAATGGGAGGCTGACGTAAGGACCGACACCGTCCAGTCCCACAGTCATTTAATGGGAGACTGACGCAAGGACCGACACCGTCCAATCCCACAGTCATTTAATGGGAGGCTGACACAGTGACCGACATCGTCCAGTCCCACAGTCATTCAATGCGAGGCTGACGTAAGGACCGACACCGTCCAGTCCCACAGTCGTTCAATGGGAGGCTGACGTAAGGACCGACACCGTCCAGTCTCACAGTCATTTAATGGGAGGCTGACGCAAGGACCGTCACCGTCCACTCCCACAGTCATTCAATGGGAGGCTGACGTTAGAACCGACACCGTCCAGTCTCACAGTCATTCAATGGGAGGCTGACGCAAGGACCGACACCGCCCAGTCCCACGGCCAGTCATCCAATGTGAGGCTGACGTAAGGACCGACACCGTCCAGTCCCACAGTCATTCAATAGGAGGCTGACGTAAGGACCGACACCGTCCAGTCCCACAGTCATTCAATGGAAGGCTGACGTAAGGACCGACACCGTCCAGTCCCACAGTCATTCAATGGGAGGCTGACGTAAGGACCGACACCGTCCAGTCTCACTGTCATTCAATGGGAGGCTGACGTAAGGACCGACACCGTCCAGTCCCACAGTCATTCAATGGGAGGCTGACGCAAGGACCGACACCGTCCAGTCCCACGGCCAGTCATTCAATGGAAGGTTGACGTAAGGACCGACACCGTCCAGTCCCATGGCCAGTCATCCAATGAGAGGCTGACGTAAGGACCGACACCGTCCAGTCCCACAGTCATTCAATGGGAGGCTGACGTAAGGACCGACACCGTCCAGTTCCACAGTCATTCAATGGGAGGCTGACGTAAGGACCGACACCGTCCAGCCTCACAGTCATGCAATGGGAGGCTGACGTAAGAACCGACACCGTCCAGTCTCAAAGTCATTCAATGGGAGGCTGACGTAAGAACCGACACCCTCCAGTCCCACGGCCAGTCATCCAGTGGGAGGCTGACGTAAGGACCGACACCGTCCAGTCTCACAGTCATTCAAAGGGAGGCTGACGTAAGAACCGACACCGTCCAGTCTCACAGTCATTCAATGGGAGGCTGACGTAAGAACCGACACCGTCCAGTCTCACAGTCCTTTAATGGGAGGCTGACGTAAGGACCGACACCGTCCAGTCTCACAGTCATTTAATGGGAGGTTGACGTAAGGACCGACACCGTCCAGTCTCACAGTCATTTAATGGGAGGCTGACGTAAGGACCGACACTGTCCAGTCCCACAGTCATTCAATGGGAGGCTGACGTAAGGACCGACACCGTCCAGTCCCACAGTCATTCAATGGGAGGCTGACGTAAGGACCGACACCGTCCAGTCTCACAGTCATTCAATGGGAGACTGACGTAAGGACCGACACCGTCCAGTCCCACGGCCAGTCATTCAATGGGAGGCTGACGTAAGGACCGACACCGTCCAGTCCCACAGTCATTCAATGGGAGGCTGACGTAAGGACCGACACCCTCCAGTCCCACGGCCAGTCATTCAATGGGAGGCTGACGTAAGGACCGACACCGTCCAGTCTCACAGTCATTCAAAGGGAGGCTGACGTAAGGACCGACACCGTCCAGTCTCACAGTCATTCAATGGGAGGCTGACGTAAGGACCGACACCGTCCAGTCCCACAGTCATTCAATGGGAGGCTGACGTAAGGACCGACACCGTCCAGTCTCACAGTCATTCAATGGGAGGCTGACGTAAGAACCGACACCGTCCAGTCTCAAAGTCATTCAATGGGAGGCTGACGTAAGAACCGACACCCTCCAGTCCCACGGCCAGTCATTCAATGGGAGGCTGACGTAAGGACCGACACCGTCCAGTCTCACAGTCATTCAAAGGGAGGCTGACGTAAGGACCGACACCGTCCAGTCTCACAGTCATTCAATGGGAGGCTGACGTAAGGACCGACACCGTCCAGTCTCACAGTCATTCAATGGGAGGCTGACGTAAGAACCGACACCCTCCAGTCCCACGGCCAGTCATCCAGTGGGAGGCTGACGTAAGGACCGACACCGTCCAGTCCCACAGTCATTCAATGGGAGGCTGACGTAAGCACCGACACCTCCAGTCTCACAGTCATTCAATGGGAGGCTCACGTAAGGACCGACACCGTCCAGTCCCACGGCCAGTCATCCAATGGGAGGCTGACGTAAGGACCGACACCTTCCAGTCTCACAGTCATTCAATGGGAGGCTGACGTAAGGACCGACACCGTCCAGTCCCACAGTCATTTAATGGGAGGCTGACGTAAGGACCGACACCGTCCAGTCCCACAGTCATTCAATGAGAGGCTGACGTAAGGACCGACACCGTCCAATCTCACAGCCATCCAATGGGAGGCTGACGTAAGGACCGACACCCTCCAGTCCCACGGCCAGTCATTCAATGGGAGGCTGACGTAAGGACCGACACCGTCCAGTCTCACAGTCATTCAATGGGAGGCTGACGTAAGGACCGACACCGTCCAGTCTCACAGTCATTCAATGGGAGGCTGACGTAAGGACCGACACCGTCCAGTCTCACAGTCATTTAATGGGAGGCTGACGTAAGGACCGACACCGTCCAGTCCCACAGTCATTCAATGGGAGGCTGACGTAAGGACCGACACCTTCCACTCCCACAGTCATTAAGTAGGAGACTGACGTAAGGACCGACACCGTCCAGTCTCACAGTCATTCAATGGGAGGCTGACGTAAGGACCGACACCGTCCAGTCCCACAGTCATCCAATGGGAGGCTGAAATAAGGACCGACACCGTCTAGTCCCACAGTCATTCAATGGGAGGCTGACGTAAGGACCGACACCGTCCAGTCTCACAGTCATTCAATGGGAGGCTGACGTAAGGACCGACACCGTCCAGTCCCACAGTCATTCAATGGGAAGCTGACGTAAGGACCGACACCGTCCACTCCCACAGTCATTCAATGGGAGGCTGACGTAAGGACCGACACCGTCCAGTCCCAGTCATTCAATGGGAGGCTGACGTAAGGACCGACACCGTCCAGTCTCACAGTCATTCAAAGGGAGGCTGACGTAAGGACCGACACCGTCCAGTCCCACAGTCATCCAATGGGAGGCTGACATAAGGACCGACACCGTCCAGTCTCACAGTCATTCAATGGGAGGCTGACGTAAGGACCGACACCGTCCAGTCCCACAGTCATTCAATGGGAGGCTGACGTAAGGACCGACACCGTCCAGTCTCACACTCATCCAATGGGAGGCTGACGTAAGGACCGACACCGTCCAGTCCCACCGCCAGTCATCCAATGGGAGGCTGACGTAAGCACCGACACCCTCCAGTCCCACCGCCAGTCATCCAATGGGAGGCTGACGTAAGGACCGACACCGTCCAGTCCCACTGTCATTCAATGGGAGGCTGACGTAAGGACCGACACCGTCCAGTCCCACAGTCATTTAATGGGAGGCTGACGTAAGGACCGACACCGTCCAGTCTCACAGTCATTCAATGGGAGGCTGACGTAAGGACCGACACCGTCCAGTCCCACAGTCATTTAATGGGAGGCTGACGTAAGGACCGACACCGTCCAGTCCCACTGTCATTCAATGGGAGGCTGACGTAAGGACCGACACCGTCCAGTCCCACTGTCATTCAATGGGAGGCTGACGTAAGGACCGACACCGTCCAGTCTCACAGTCATTCAATGGGAGGCTGACGTAAGGACCGACACCGTCCAGTCTCACAGTCATTCAAAGGGAGGCTGACGTAAGGACCGACACCGTCCAGTCCCACCGCCAGTCATTCAATGGGAGGCTGACGTAAGGACCGACACCGTCCAGTCCCACCGCCAGTCATTCAATGGGAGGCTGACGTAAGGACCGACACCGTCCAGTCCCACTGTCATTCAATGGGAGGCTGACGTAAGGACCGACACCGTCCAGTCTCACAGTCATCCAATGGGAGGCTGACGTAAGGACCGACACCGTCCAGTCTCACAGTCATTCAATGGGAGGCTGACGTAAGGACCGACACCGTCCAGTCCCACTGTCATTCAATGGGAGGCTGACGTAAGGACCGACACCGTCCAGTCCCACTGTCATTCAATGGGAGGTTGACGTAAGGACCGACACCGTCCAGTCCCACAGTCATTTAATGGGAGGCTGACGTAAGGACCGACACCGTCCAGTCCCACTGTCATTCAATGGGAGGCTGACGTAAGGACCGACACCGTCCAGTCCCACAGTCATTCAATGGGAGGCTGACGTAAGGACCGACACCGTCCAGTCCCACTGTCATTCAATGGGAGGCTGACGTAAGGACCGACACCGTCCAGTCCCACTGTCATTCAATGGGAGGCTGACGTAAGGACCGACACCGTCCAGTCTCACAGTCATCCAATGGGAGGCTGACGTAAGGACCGACACCGTCCAGTCTCACAGTCATTCAATGGGAGGCTGACGTAAGGACCGACACCGTCCAGTCCCACTGTCATTCAATGGGAGGCTGACGTAAGGACCGACACCGTCCAGTCCCACTGTCATTCAATGGGAGGTTGACGTAAGGACCGACACCGTCCAGTCCCACAGTCATTTAATGGGAGGCTGGCGTAAGGACCGACACCGTCCAGTCCCACAGTCATTCAATGAGAGGCTGACGTAAGGACCGACACCGTCCAGTCTCACAGTCATTTAATGGGAGGCTGACGTAAGGACCGACACCGTCCAGTCCCACTGTCATTCAATGGGAGGTTGACGTAAGGACCGACACCGTCCAGTCTCACAGTCATTCAATGGGAGGCTGACGTAAGGACCGACACCGTCCAGTCCCACAGTCATTCAATGGGAGGCTGACGTAAGGACCGACACCGTCCACTCCCACAGTCATTCAATAGGAGGCTGACGTAAGGACCGACACCGTCCAGTCTCACAGTCATTCAATGGGAGGCTGACGTAAGGACCGACACCGTCCAGTCCCACAGTCATCCAATGGGAGGCTGAAATAAGGACCGACACCGTCTAGTCCCACAGTCATTCAATGGGAGGCTGACGTAAGGACCGACACCGTCCAGTCCCACAGTCATCCAATGGGAGGCTGAAATAAGGACCGACACCGTCCAGTCCCACAGTCATTCAATGGGAGGCTGACGTAAGGACCGACACCGTCCAGTCTCACAGTCATTCAATGGGAGGCTGACGTAAGGACCGACACCGTCCAGTCCCACAGTCATCCAATGGGAAGCTGACATAAGGACCGACACCGTCCAGTCTCACAGTCATTCAATGGGAGGCTGACGTAAGGACCGACACCGTCCAGTCCCACGGCCAGTCATTCAATGGGAGGCTGACGTAAGGACCGACACCGTCCAGTCCCACGGCCAGTCATCCAATGGGAGGCTGACGTAAGGACCGACACCCTCCAGTCCCACCGCCAGTCATCCAATGGGAGGCTGACGTAAGGACCGACACCGTCCAGTCCCACTGTCATTCAATGGGAGGCTGACGTAAGGACCGACACCGTCCAGTCCCACAGTCATTTAATGGGTGGCTGACGTAAGGACCGACACCGTCCAGTCCCACTGTCATCCAATGGGAGGCTGACGTAAGGACCGACACCGTCCAGTCCCACTGTCATCCAATGGGAGGCTGACGTAAGGACCGACACCGTCCAGTCCCACAGTCATTCAATGGGAGGCTGACGTAAGGACCGACACCGTCCAGTCCCACTGTCATCCAATGGGAGGCTGACGTAAGGACCGACACCGTCCAGTCCCACCGTCATCCAATGGGAGGCTGACGTAAGGACCGACACCGTCCAGTCCCACAGTCATTCAATGGGAGGCTGACGTAAGGACCGACACCGTCCAGTCCCACAGTCATTTAATGGGAGGCTGACGTAAGGACCGACACCCTCCAGTCCCACGGCCAGTCATTCAATGGGAGGCTGACGTAAGGACCGACACCGTCCAGTCCCACTGTCATTCAATGGGAGGCTGACGTAAGGACCGACACCGTCCAGTCCCACAGTCATTTAATGGGAGGCTGACGTAAGGACCGACACCGTCCAGTCCCACTGTCATTCAATGGGAGGCTGACGTAAGGACCGACACCCTCCAGTCCCACCGCCAGTCATCCAATGGGAGGCTGACGTAAGGACCGACACCGTCCAGTCCCACTGTCATTCAATGGGAGGCTGACGTAAGGACCGACACCGTCCAGTCCCACAGTCATTTAATGGGAGGCTGACGTAAGGACCGACACCGTCCAGTCCCACTGTCATTCAATGGGAGGCTGACGTAAGGACCGACACCGTCGTCCCACAGTCATTTAATGGGAGGCTGACGTAAGGACCGACACCGTCCAGTCCCACCGCCATTCATCCAATGGGAGGCTGACGTAAGGACCGACACCCTCCAGTCCCACCGCCAGTCATCCAATGGGAGGCTGACGTAAGGACCGACACCGTCCAGTCCCACCGCCAGTCATCCAATGGGAGGCTGACGTAAGGACCGACACCGTCCAGTCCCACAGTCATCCAATGGGAGGCTGAAATAAGGACCGACACCGTCTAGTCCCACAGTCATTCAATGGGAGGCTGACGTAAGGACCGACACCGTCCAGTCCCACAGTCATCCAATGGGAGGCTGAAATAAGGACCGACACCGTCCAGTCCCACAGTCATTCAATGGGAGGCTGACGTAAGGACCGACACCGTCCAGTCTCACAGTCATTCAATGGGAGGCTGACGTAAGGACCGACACCGTCCAGTCCCACAGTCATCCAATGGGAAGCTGACATAAGGACCGACACCGTCCAGTCTCACAGTCATTCAATGGGAGGCTGACGTAAGGACCGACACCGTCCAGTCCCACGGCCAGTCATTCAATGGGAGGCTGACGTAAGGACCGACACCGTCCAGTCCCACGGCCAGTCATCCAATGGGAGGCTGACGTAAGGACCGACACCCTCCAGTCCCACCGCCAGTCATCCAATGGGAGGCTGACGTAAGGACCGACACCGTCCAGTCCCACTGTCATTCAATGGGAGGCTGACGTAAGGACCGACACCGTCCAGTCCCACAGTCATTTAATGGGTGGCTGACGTAAGGACCGACACCGTCCAGTCCCACTGTCATCCAATGGGAGGCTGACGTAAGGACCGACACCGTCCAGTCCCACTGTCATCCAATGGGAGGCTGACGTAAGGACCGACACCGTCCAGTCCCACAGTCATTCAATGGGAGGCTGACGTAAGGACCGACACCGTCCAGTCCCACTGTCATCCAATGGGAGGCTGACGTAAGGACCGACACCGTCCAGTCCCACAGTCATCCAATGGGAGGCTGACGTAAGGACCGACACCGTCCAGTCCCACAGTCATTCAATGGGAGGCTGACGTAAGGACCGACACCGTCCAGTCCCACAGTCATTTAATGGGAGGCTGACGTAAGGACCGACACCCTCCAGTCCCACGGCCAGTCATTCAATGGGAGGCTGACGTAAGGACCGACACCGTCCAGTCCCACTGTCATTCAATGGGAGGCTGACGTAAGGACCGACACCGTCCAGTCCCACAGTCATTTAATGGGAGGCTGACGTAAGGACCGACACCGTCCAGTCCCACTGTCATTCAATGGGAGGCTGACGTAAGGACCGACACCCTCCAGTCCCACCGCCAGTCATCCAATGGGAGGCTGACGTAAGGACCGACACCGTCCAGTCCCACTGTCATTCAATGGGAGGCTGACGTAAGGACCGACACCGTCCAGTCCCACAGTCATTTAATGGGAGGCTGACGTAAGGACCGACACCGTCCAGTCCCACTGTCATTCAATGGGAGGCTGACGTAAGGACCGACACCGTCGTCCCACAGTCATTTAATGGGAGGCTGACGTAAGGACCGACACCGTCCAGTCCCACCGCCATTCATCCAATGGGAGGCTGAAGTAAGGACCGACACCCTCCAGTCCCACCGCCAGTCATCCAATGGGAGGCTGACGTAAGGACCGACACCGTCCAGTCCCACCGCCAGTCATCCAATGCGAGGCTGACGTAAGGACCGACACCCTCCAGTCCCACCGCCAGTCATCCAATGGGAGGCTGACGTAAGGACCGACACCGTCCAGTCCCACTGTCATTCAATGGGAGGCTGACGTAAGGACCGACACCGTCCAGTCCCACCGCCAGTCATCCAATGGGAGGCTGACGTAAGGACCGACACCCTCCAGTCCCACCGCCAGTCATCCAATGGGAGGCTGACGTAAGGACCGACACCGTCCAGTCCCACTGTCATTCAATGGGAGGCTGACGTAAGGACCGACACCGTCCAGTCCCACTGTCATCCAATGGGAGGCTGACGTAAAGACCGACACCCTCCAGTCCCACCGCCAGTCATCCAATGGGAGGCTGACGTAAGGACCGACACCGTCCAGTCCCACTGTCATTCAATGGGAGGCTGACGTAAGGACCGACACCGTCCAGTCCCACAGTCATTTAATGGGAGGCTGACGTAAGGACCGACACCGTCCAGTCCCACCGCCAGTCATCCAATGGGAGGCTGACGTAAGGACCGACACCCTCCAGTCCCACCGCCAGTCATCCAATGGGAGGCTGACGTAAGGACCGACACCGTCCAGTCCCACTGTCATTCAATGGGAGGCTGACGTAAGGACCGACACCGTCCAGTCCCACAGTCATTTAATGGGAGGCTGACGTAAGGACCGACACCGTCCAGTCCCACTGTCATTTAATGGGAGGCTGACGTAAGGACCGACACCCGCCAGTCCCACCGCCAGTCATTTAATGGGAGGCTGACGTAAGGACCGACACCGTCCAGTCCCACAGTCATTTAATGGGAGGCTGACGTAAGGACCGACACCGTCCAGTCTCACAGTCATTTAATGGGAGGCTGACGTAAGGACCGACACCGTCCAGTCCCACAGTCATTCAATGGGAGGCTGACGTAAGGACCGACACCGTCCAGTCCCACCGCCAGTCATCCAATGGGAGGCTGACGTAAGGACCGACACCCTCCAGTCCCACCGCCAGTCATCCAATGGGAGGCTGACGTAAGGACCGACACCGTCCAGTCCCACTGTCATTCAATGGGAGGCTGACGTAAGGACCGACACCGTCCAGTCCCACAGTCATTTAATGGGAGGCTGACGTAAGGACCGACACCGTCCAGTCTCACTGTCATTCAATGGGAGGCTGACGTAAGGACCGACACCGTCCAGTCTCACAGTCATTCAATGGGAGGCTGACGTAAGGACCGACACCGTCCAGTCTCACAGTCATTCAATGGGAGGCTGACGTAAGGACCGACACCGTCCAGTCTCACAGTCATTCAATGGGAGGCTGACGTAAGGACCGACACCGTCCAGTCCCACCGCCAGTCATTCAATGGGAGGCTGACGTAAGGACCGACACCGTCCAGTCCCACAGTCATTTAATGGGAGGCTGGCGTAAGGACCGACACCGTCCAGTCCCACAGTCATTCAATGAGAGGCTGACGTAAGGACCGACACCGTCCAGTCCCACTGTCATTCAATGGGAGGCTGACGTAAGGACCGACACCGTCCAGTCTCACAGTCATCCAATGGGAGGCTGACGTAAGGACCGACACCGTCCAGTCTCACAGTCATTCAATGGGAGGCTGACGTAAGGACCGACACCGTCCAGTCCCACAGTCATTCAATGGGAGGCTGACGTAAGGACCGACACCGTCCAGTCCCACTGTCATTCAATGGGAGGTTGACGTAAGGACCGACACCGTCCAGTCCCACAGTCATTTAATGGGAGGCTGGCGTAAGGACCGACACCGTCCAGTCCCACAGTCATTCAATGAGAGGCTGACGTAAGGACCGACACCGTCCAGTCTCACAGTCATTTAATGGGAGGCTGACGTAAGGACCGACACCGTCCAGTCTCACAGTCATCCAATGGGAGGCTGACGTAAGGACCGACACCGTCCAGTCTCACAGTCATTCAATGGGAGGCTGACGTAAGGACCGACACCGTCCAGTCCCACAGTCATTCAATGGGAGGCTGACGTAAGGACCGACACCGTCCACTCCCACAGTCATTCAATAGGAGGCTGACGTAAGGACCGACACCGTCCAGTCTCACAGTCATTCAATGGGAGGCTGACGTAAGGACCGACACCGTCCAGTCCCACAGTCATCCAATGGGAAGCTGACATAAGGACCGACACCGTCCAGTCTCACAGTCATTCAATGGGAGGCTGACGTAAGGACCGACACCGTCCAGTCCCACGGCCAGTCATTCAATGGGAGGCTGACGTAAGGACCGACACCGTCCAGTCCCACCGCCATTCATCCAATGGGAGGCTGACGTAAGGACCGACACCGTCCAGTCCCACTGTCATTCAATGGGAGGCTGACGTAAGGACCGACACCGTCCAGTCCCACAGTCATTTAATGGGAGGCTGACGTAAGGACCGACACCGTCCAGTCCCACTGTCATCCAATGGGAGGCTGACGTAAGGACCGACACCCTCCAGTCCCACCGCCAGTCATCCAATGGGAGGCTGACGTAAGGACCGACACCGTCCAGTCCCACTGTCATTCAATGGGAGGCTGACGTAAGGACCGACACCGTCCAGTCCCACAGTCATTTAATGGGAGGCTGACGTAAGGACCGACACCGTCCAGTCCCACTGTCATTTAATGGGAGGCTGACGTAAGGACCGACACCCTCCAGTCCCACCGCCAGTCATTCAATGGGAGGCTGACGTAAAGACCGACACCGTCCAGTCCCACTGTCATTCAATGGGAGGCTGACGTAAGGACCGACACCGTCCAGTCCCCCAGTCATCCAATGGGAGGCTGACGTAAGGACCGACACCGTCCAGTCCCACTGTCATTTAATGGGAGGCTGACGTAAGGACCGACACCCTCCAGTCCCACCGCCAGTCATTCAATGGGAGGCTGACGTAAGGACCGACACCGTCCAGTCCCACAGTCATTTAATGGGAGGCTGACGTAAAGACCGACACCGTCCAGTCCCACAGTCATTTAATGGGAGGCTGACGTAAGGACCGACACCCTCCAGTCTCACAGTCATTTAATGGGAGGCTGACGTAAGGACCGACACCGTCCAGTCCCACAGTCATTCAATGGGAGGCTGACGTAAGGACCGACACCGTCCAGTCCCACCGCCAGTCATCCAATGGGAGGCTGACGTAAGGACCGACACCCTCCAGTCCCACCGCCAGTCATCCAATGGGAGGCTGACGTAAGGACCGACACCGTCCAGTCCCACTGTCATTCAATGGGAGGCTGACGTAAGGACCGACACCGTCCAGTCCCACAGTCATTTAATGGGAGGCTGACGTAAGGACCGACACCGTCCAGTCCCACAGTCATTCAATGGGAGGCTGACGTAAGGACCGACACCGTCCAGTCCCACAGTCATTTAATGGGAGGCTGACGTAAGGACCGACACCGTCCAGTCCCACAGTCATTCAATGGGAGGCTGACGTAAGGACCGACACCGTCCAGTCCCACAGTCATTCAATGGGAGGCTGACGTAAGGACCGACACCGTCCAGTCCCACTGTCATCCAATGGGAGGCTGACGTAAGGACCGACACCGTCCAGTCCCACTGTCATTCAATGGGAGGCTGACGTAAGGACCGACACCGTCCAGTCCCACTGTCATTTAATGGGAGGCTGACGTAAGGACCGACACCGTCCAGTCCCACAGTCATTCAATGGGAGGCTGACGTAAGGACCGACACCGTCCAGTCCCACAGTCATTTAATGGGAGGCTGACGTAAGGACCGACACCGTCCAGTCCCACAGTCATTCAATGGGAGGCTGACGTAAGGACCGACACCGTCCAGTCCCACAGTCATTCAATGGGAGGCTGACGTAAGGACCGACACCGTCCAGTCCCACAGTCATTCAATGGGAGGCTGACGTAAGGACCGACACCGTCCAGTCCCACTGTCATCCAATGGGAGGCTGACGTAAGGACCGACACCGTCCAGTCCCACTGTCATTCAATGGGAGGCTGACGTAAGGACCGACACCGTCCAGTCCCACAGTCATTTAATGGGAGGCTGACGTAAGGACCGACACCGTCCAGTCCCACTGTCATTCAATGGGAGGCTGACGTAAGGACCGACACCGTCCAGTCCCACAGTCATTCAATGGGAGGCTGACGTAAGGACCGACACCGTTCAGTCCCACGGCCAGTCATCCAATGGGAGGCTGACGTAAGGACCGACACCGTCCAGTCCCACTGTCATTCAATGGGAGGCTGACGTAAGGACCGACACCGTCCAGTCCCACTGTCATTCAATGGGAGGCTGACGTAAGGACCGACACCGTCCAGTCCCACTGTCATTCAATGGGAGGCTGACGTAAGGACCGACACCGTCCAGTCTCACAGTCATTTAATGGGAGGCTGACGTAAGGACCGACACCGTCCAGTCCCACAGTCATTCAATGGGAGGCTGACGTAAGGACCGACAACGTCCAGTCTCACACTCATTTAATGGGAGGCTGACGTAAGGACCGACACCGCCCAGTCTCACAGTCATTCAATGGGAGGCTGACGTAAGGACCGACACCGTCCAGTCTCACTGTCATTCAATGGGAGGCTGACGTAAGGACCGACACCGTCCAGTCTCACAGTCATTCAATGGGAGGCTGACGTAAGGACCGACACCGTCCAGTCTCACAGTCATTCAATGGGAGGCTGACGTAAGGACCGACACCGTCCAGTCTCACGGCCAGTCATTCAATGGAAGGCTGACGTAAGGACCGACACCGTCCAGTCTCACTGTCATTCAATGGGAGGCTGACGTAAGGACCGACACCGTCCAGTCTCACAGTCATTCAATGGGAGGCTGACGTAAGGACCGACACCGTCCAGTCTCACAGTCATTCAATGGGAGGCTGACGTAAGGACCGACACCGTCCAGTCTCACGGCCAGTCATTCAATGGAAGGCTGACGTAAGGACCGACACCGTCCAGTCCCACAGTCATTTAATGGGAGGCTGACGTAAGGACCGACACCGTCCAGTCTCACAGTCATTCAATGGGAGGCTGACGTAAGGACCGACACCGTCCAGTCTCACAGTCATTCAATGGGAGGCTGACGTAAGGACCGACACCGTCCAGTCTCACAGTCCTTTAATGGGAGGCTGACGTAAGGACCGACACCGTCCAGTCTCACAGTCATTTAATGGGAGGCTGACGTAAGGACCGACACCGTCCAGTCTCACAGTCATTTAATGGGAGGCTGACGTAAGGACCGACACTGTCCAGTCCCACAGTCATTCAATGGGAGGCTGACGTAAGGACCGACACCGTCCAGTCCCACAGTCATTCAATGGGAGGCTGACGTAAGGACCGACACCGTCCAGTCTCACAGTCATTCAATGGGAGGCTGACGTAAGGACCGACACCGTCCAGTCTCACAGTCATTCAATGGGAGACTGACGTAAGGACCGACACCGTCCAGTCCCACGGCCAGTCATTCAATGGGAGGCTGACGTAAGGACCGACACCGTCCAGTCTCACACTCATCCAATGGGAGGCTGACGTAAGGACCGACACCGTCCAGTCCCACCGCCAGTCATCCAATGGGAGGCTGACGTAAGGACCGACACCCTCCAGTCCCACCGCCAGTCATCCAATGGGAGGCTGACGTAAGGACCGACACCGTCCAGTCCCACTGTCATTCAATGGTAGGCTGACGTAAGGACCGACACCGTCCAGTCCCACAGTCATTCAATGGGAGGCTGACGTAAGGACCGACACCGTCCAATCTCACAGTCATTCAATGGGAGGCTGACGTAAGGACCGACACCGTCCAATCTCACAGTCATTCAATGGGAGGCTGACGTAAGGACCGACACCCTCCAGTCCCACCGCCAGTCATCCAATGGGAGGCTGACGTAAGGACCGACACCGTCCAGTCTCACAGTCATTCAATGGGAGGCTGAAGTAAGGACCGACACCGTCCAGTCCCACAGTCATTCAATGGGAGGCTGACGTAAGGACCGACACCGTCCAGTCTCACAGTCATTTAATGGGAGGCTGACGTAAGGACCGACACCGTCCAGTCCCACTGTCATTCAATGGGAGGCTGACGTAAGGACCGACACCGTCCAGTCCCACTGTCATTCAATGGGAGGCTGAAGTAAGGACCGACACCGTCCAGTCCCACAGTCATTCAATGGGAGGCTGACGTAAGGACCGACACCGTCCAATCTCACAGTCATTCAATGGGAGGCTGACGTAAGGACCGACACCGCCCAGTCTCACACTCATTTAATGGGAGGCTGACGTAAGGACTGACACCGTCCAGTCTCACAGTCATTCAATGGGAGGCTGAAGTAAGGACCGACACCGTCCAGTCCCACAGTCATTCAATGGGAGGCTGACGTAAAGACCGACACTGTCCAGTCCCACAGTCATTCAATGGGAGGCTGATGTAAGGACCGCAACCGTCCAGTCTCACAGTCATCCAATGGGAGGCTGACGTAAGGACCGACACCGTCCAGTCTCACAGTCATTCAATGGGAGGCTGACGTAAGGACCGACACCGTCCAGTCTCACAGTCATTTAATGGGAGGCTGACGTAAGGACCGACACCGTCCAGTCTCACAGTCATTCAATGGGAGGCTGACGTAAGGACCGACACCGTCCAGTCTCACGGCGAGGCATCCAATGGGAGGCTGACATAAGGACCGGCACCGTCCAGTCCCACAGTCATTCAATGGGAGGCTGACGTAAGGACCGACACCGTCCAGTCTCACAGTCATTCAATGGGAGGCTGACGTAAGGACCGACACCGTCCAGTCTCACAGTCATCCAATAGGAGGCTGACGTAAGGACCGACACCGTCCAGTCTCACGGCCAGTCATTCAATGGGAGGCTGACGTAAGGACCGACACCGTCCAGTCCCACAGTCATTCAATGGGAGGCTGACGTAAGGACCGACACCGTCCAGTTTCACGGCCAGTCATTCAATGGGAGGCTGACGTAAGGACCGACACCGTCCAGTCTCACGGTCATTCAATGGGAGGCTGACGTAAGGACCGACACCGTCCAGTCCCACAGTCATTCAATGGAAGGCTGACGTAAGGACCGACACCGTCCAGTCCCACAGTCATTCAATGGGAGGCTGACGTAAGGACCGACACCGTCCAGTCCCACAGTCATTCAATGGAAGGCTGACGTAAGGACCGACACCGTCCAGTCCCACAGTCATTCAATGGGAGGCTGACGTAAGGACCGACACCGTCCAGTCCCACAGTCATTCAATGGAAGGCTGACGTAAGGACCGACACCGTCCAGTCCCACGGCCAGTCATTCAATGGGAGGCTGACGCAAGGACCGACACCGTCCAGTCCCACAGTCATTCAATGGGAGGCTGGCGTAAGGACCGACACCGTCCAGTCTCACAGTCATTTAATGGGAGGCTGACGTAAGGACCGACACCGTCCAGTCTCACAGTCATTCAATGGGAGGCTGACGTAAGGACCGACACCGTCCAGTCTCACAGTCATTTAATGGGAGGCTGAAATAAGGACCGACACCGTCCAGTCCCACAGTCATTCAATGGGAGGCTGACGTAAGGACCGACACCGTCCAGTCCCACAGTCATTCAATGGGAGGCTGACGTAAGGACTGACACCGCCCAGTCCCACGGCCAGTCATTCAATGGGAGGCTGACGTAAGGACCGACACCGTCCAGTCCCACAGTCATTCAATGGGAGGCTGACGTAAGGACCGACACCGTCCAGTCCCAGAGTCATTCAATGGGAGGCTGACGTAAGGACCGACACCGTCCAGTCCCACAGTCATTCAATGGGAGGCTGACGTAAGGACCGACACCGTCCAGTCCCATAGTCATTCAATGGGAGGCTGACGTAAGGACCGACACCGTCCAGTCTCACAGTCATTCAATGGGAGGCTGACGTAAGGACCGACACCGTCCAGTCCCACCGCCAGTCATTCAATGGGACACTGACGTAAGGACCGACACCGTCCAGTCCCACCGCCAGTCATCCAATGGGAGGCTGACGTAAGGACCGACACCCTCCAGTCCCACCGCCAGTCATCCAATGGGAGGCTGACGTAAGGACCGACACCGTCCGGTCCCACAGTCATTCAATGGGAGGCTGACGTAAGGACCGACACCGTCCAGTCCCACAGTCATTCAATGGGAGGCTGACGTAAGGACCGACACCGCCCAGTCCCACGGCCAGTCATTCAATGGGAGGCTGACGTAAGGACCGACACCGTCCAGTCCCACAGTCATTCAATGGGAGGCTGACGTAAGGACCGACACCGTCCAGTCCCACAGTCATTCAATGGGAGGCTGACGTAAGGACCGACACCGCCCAGTCCCACGGCCAGTCATTCAATGGGAGGCTGACATAAGGACCGACACCGTCCAGTCCCACTGTCATTCAATGGGAGGCTGACGTAAGGACCGACACCGCCCAGTCCCACGGCCAGTCATTCAATGGGAGGCTGACGTAAGGACCGACACCGTCCAGTCCCACAGTCATTCAATGGGAGGCTGACGTAAGGACCGACACCGTCCAGTCCCACAGTCATTCAATGGGAGGCTGACGTAAGGACCGACACCGTCCAGTCTCACAGTCATTCAATGGGAGGCTGACGTAAGGACCGACACCGTCCAGTCCCACAGTCATTCAATGGAAGGCTGACGTAAGGACCGACACCGTCCAGTCTCACAGTCATTTAATGGGAGGCTGACGTAAGGACCGACACCGTCCAGTCCCACAGTCATTCAATGGGAGGCTGACGTAAGGACCAACACCGTCCAGTCCCACAGTCATTCAATGGAAGGCTGACGTAAGGACCGACACCGTCCAGTCCCACAGTCATTCAATGGGAGGCTGACGTAAGGACCGACACCGTCCAGTCCCACGGCCAGTCATTCAATGGGAGGCTGACGCAAGGACCGACACCGTCCAGTCCCACAGTCATTCAATGGGAGGCTGACGTAAGGACCGACACCGTCCAGTCTCACAGTCATTTAATGGGAGGCTGACGTAAGGACCGACACCGTCCAGTCTCACAGTCATTCAATGGGAGGCTGACGTAAGGACCGACACCGTCCAGTCTCACAGTCATTTAATGGGAGGCTGAAATAAGGACCGACACCGTCCAGTCCCACAGTCATTCAATGGGAGGCTGACGTAAGGACCGACACCGTCCAGTCCCACAGTCATTCAATGGGAGGCTGACGTAAGGACCGACACCGTCCAGTCCCACAGTCATTCAATGGGAGGCTGACGTAAGGACCGACACCGTCCAGTCCCACAGTCATTCAATGGGAGGCTGACGTAAGGACCGACACCCTCCAGTCCCACGGCCAGTCATTCAATGGGAGGCTGACGTAAGGACCGACACCGTCCAGTCCCACTGTCATTCAATGGGAGGCTGACGTAAGGACCGACACCGTCCAGTCTCACAGTCATTTAATGGGAGGCTGACGTAAGGACCGACACCGTCCAGTCTCACAGTCATTCAATGGGAGGCTGACGTAAGGACCGACACCGTCCAGTCTCACAGTCATTTAATGGGAGGCTGAAATAAGGACCGACACCGTCCAGTCCCACAGTCATTCAATGGGAGGCTGACGTAAGGACCGACACCGTCCAGTCCCACAGTCATTCAATGGGAGGCTGACGTAAGGACCGACACCGTCCAGTCCCACAGTCATTCAATGGGAGGCTGACGTAAGGACCGACACCGTCCAGTCCCACAGTCATTCAATGGGAGGCTGACGTAAGGACCGACACCCTCCAGTCCCACGGCCAGTCATTCAATGGGAGGCTGACGTAAGGACCGACACCGTCCAGTCTCACAGTCATTCAATGGGAGGCTGACGTAAGGACCGACACCGTCCAGTCCCACAGTCATCCAATGGGAGGCTGACGTAAGGACCGACACCGTCCAGTCCCACTGTCATTCAATGGGAGGCTGACGTAAGGACCGACACCGTCCAGTCTCACAGTCATTCAATGGGAGGCTGACGTAAGGACCGACACCGTCCAGTCTCACAGTCATTCAATGGGAGGCTGACGTAAGGACCGACACCGTCCAGTCCCACAGTCATTCAATGGGAGGCTGACGTAAGGACCGACACCGTCCAGTCCCACAGTCATTCAATGGGAGGCTGACGTAAGGACCGACACCGTCCAGTCCCACAGTCATTCAATGGGAGGCTGACGTAAGGACCGACACCGTCCAGTCCCACAGTCATTCAATGGGAGGCTGACGTAAGGACCGACACCGTCCAGTCCCACAGTCATTCAATGGGAGGCTGACGTAAGGACCGACACCGTCCAGTCCCACAGTCATTCAATGGGAGGCTGACGTAAGGACCGACACCGTCCAGTCTCACAGTCATTCAATGGGAGGCTGACGTAAGGACCGACACCGTCCAGTCTCACAGTCATTCAATGGGAGGCTGACGTAAGGACCGACACCGTCCAGTCCCACAGTCATTCAATGGGAGGCTGACGTAAGGACCGACACCGTCCAGTCCCAGTCATTCAATGGGAGGCTGACGTAAGGACCGACACCGTCCAGTCCCACAGTCATTCAATGGGAGGCTGACGTAAGGACCGACACCGTCCAGTCTCACAGTCATTCAATGGGAGGCTGACGTAAGGACCGACACCGTCCAGTCTCACAGTCATTCAATGGGAGGTTGACGTAAGGACCGACACCGTCCAGTCTCACAGTCATTCAATGGGAGGCTGACGTAAGGACCGACACCGTCCAGTCTCACAGTCATTCAATGGGAGGCTGACGTAAGGACCGACACCGTCCAGTCTCACAGTCATTCAATGGGAGGCTGACGTAAGGACCGACACCGTCCAGTCCCACAGTCATTCAATGGGAGGCTGACGTAAGGACCGACACCGTCCAGTCCCACAGTCATTCAATGGGAGGCTGACGTAAGGACCGACACCGTCCAGTCTCACAGTCATTCAATGGGAGGCTGACGTAAGGACCGACACCGTCTAGTCCCACAGTCATTCAATGGGGGGCTGACGTAAGGACCGACACCGTCCAGTCTCACAGTCATTCAATGGGAGGCTGACGTAAGGACCGACACCGTCCAGTCTCACAGTCATTCAATGGGAGGCTGACGTAAGGACCGACACCGTCCAGTCTCACAGTCATTCAATGGGAGGCTGGCGTAAGGACCGACACCGTCCAGTCCCACAGTCATTCAATGGGAGGCTGACGTAAGGACCGACACCGTCCAGTCCCACAGTCATTCAATGGGAGGCTGACGTAAAGACCGACACCGTCCAGTCTCACAGTCATCCAATGGGAGGCTGACGTAAGGACCGACACCGTCCAGTCCCACAGTCATTCAATGGGAGGCTGACGTAAAGACCGACACCGTCCAGTCTCACAGTCATCCAATGGGAGGCTGACGTAAGGACCGACACCGTCCAGTCCCACAGTCATTCAATGGGAGGCTGACGTAAGGACCGACACCGTCCAGTCTCACAGTCATTCAATGGGAGGCTGACGTAAGGACCGACACCGTCCAGTCTCACAGTCATTCAATGGGAGGCTGACGTAAGGACCGACACCGTCCAGTCTCACAGTCATTCAATGGGAGGCTGACGTAAGGACCGACACCCTCCAGTCCCACGGCCAGTCATTCAATGGGAGGCTGACGTAAGGACCGACACCGTCCAGTCCCACAGTCATTTAATGGGAGGCTGACGTAAGGACCGACACCGTCCAATCTCACAGTCATTTAATGGGAGGCTGACGTAAGGACCGACACCGTCCAGTCTCACAGTCATTCAATGGGAGGCTGACGTAAGGACCGACACCGTCCAGTCTCACAGTCATTCAATGGGAGGCTGACGTAAGGACCGACACCGTCCAGTCCCACAGTCATTCAATGGGAGGCTGACGTAAGAACCGACACCGTCCAGTCTCACTGTCATTCAATGGGAGGCTGACGTAAGGACCGACACCGTCCAGTCTCACGGCCAGTCATTCAATGGAAGGCTGACGTAAGGACCGACACCGTCCAGTCTCACTGTCATTCAATGGGAGTCTGACGTAAGGACCGACACCGTCCAGTCTCACAGTCATTCAATGGGAGGCTGACGCAAGGACCGACACCGTCCAGTCCCACAGTCATTCAATGGGAGGCTGACGTAAGGACCGACACCGTCCAGTCCCACAGTCATTCAATGGGAGGCTGACGTAAGGACCGACACCGTCCAGTCCCACAGTCATTCAATGGGAGGCTGACGTAAGGACCGACACCCTCCACTCCCACGGCCAGTCATTCAATGGGAGGCTGACGTAAGGACCGACACCGTCCAGTCCCACCGCCAGTCATCCAATGGGAGGCTGACGTAAGGACCGACACCGTCCAGTCTCACAGTCATTCAATGGGAGGCTGACGTAAGGACCGACACTGTCCAGTCCCACAGTCATTTAATGGGAGGCTGACGTAAGGACCGACACCGTCCAGTCTCACTGTCATTCAATGGGAGGCTGACGTAAGGACCGACACCGTCCAGTCCCACAGTCATTCAATGGGAGGCTGACGTAAGGACCGACACCGTCCAGTCCCACAGTCATCCAATGGGAGGCTGACGTAAGGACCGACACCGTCCAGTCCCACAGTCATTCAATGGGAGGCTGACGTAAGGACCGACACCGTCCAGTCCCACAGTCATCCAATGGGAGGCTGACGTAAGGACCGACACCGTCCAGTCCCACAGTCATTCAATGGGAGGCTGACGTAAGGACCGACACCGTCCAGTCCCACAGTCATTCAATGGGAGGCTGACGTAAGGACCGACACCGTCCAGTCTCACAGTCATTCAATGGGAGGCTGACGTAAGGACCGACACCCTCCAGTCCCACGGCCAGTCATTCAATGGGAGGCGGACGTAAGGACCAACACCGTCCAGTCCCACCGCCAGTCATTCAATGGGAGGCTGACGTAAGGACCGACACCGTCCAGTCCCACAGTCATTCAATGGGATCGAGGCTTTAAGGTCATTCATTTAGTTACCTGGTCACAAGTATTAATCCTTCCTGAGAGAGAGTCGTTGTAAGCGGAATTGACCAACATGGAATAATCTCCAGACGACTAATACACACACTGGATGACGAGCACTGAGGCGTATCATCATTGTATCCACTTTGGTTGATGGCCTCGCTGGGTGTGGTTACACCTCGGGGCGGCCACTATCCAATGGCCAGGCTGGCGGGGCCGTATCTCCGCGGCCAGAGGGTGCGCGACAACGGCTGTCACGGACCGCTCTCCCCCCCGGACACTTGCCTGGCTTGTTTGCCGCTATCCTTGGATGCGACTGGGGCGGGTGGCAGCCTGTTAGGGGGTCGCCGTCTGGCGCGGCATCTCGGAACCCGTCCGTCCTCACACCAGCACTAAGTGGATTAGCTCATAAAGGCGCAAGTAGAGCGCCATAGCCGGCCGTGAGCCAGGAGTCATCGCCGCCACTGGCTGCTCTCACCGGCCGCCTGGTGCCGCCACTGGCTGCTCTCACCGGCCGCGTGGTGCCGCCACTAGCTGTTCCCTCTGCCCGCTGCTCGCCGCTCGCCTGCCGCCGCCTGTTGCCGACACCGCCGCCACTGCCAGCCTCCCTGCAGGCCACTGCAGGCGTGTCTTCTCGCTTGGCTATGGCAGGGGCGCATCCCCCACCCCACCCCACCCCAGTCCGCTTCTCAGCAGCTCGGCCGCGGACGACGGGCAACTGTGACTGGCTGATGCCGGGAGGACCTGTGTCGCGTGGCTGCCCGCTCTCCCCCCCCCCCCCCGCCCCGCCCTGCCCACCCTGGCCCGCCCCGCCGCTCCGTTGCGGAGGCCGTACGACCCAGGATTCCAGCCGTCGTCTCGGAGTGGCAATTGTAACCCAAAGCAACCAGCCCCCAGCCCCGAGCCCGCATCCCGCCTTGGCAGCCTTGGAGAGGCCGGGCAGCCTGGGGGAGAGACTTCAGCCGGGTGGGTGGCCGAGGGGGTGGGATGGGGTGCGGGGGAGGGGGAGGGGTTCCTGTTGATGGCACGCGAGGAGCAGTCAAGACAGTTACCAGACCTCGTAACTGACCAGAGCTGAACTGTCCGTTACAAGAGGCGCACTCACGGCAGGAGAGTTGTTCCCGTCAGTAGGTGTTGGTAGCTTTTGGCCGGAACAGGGGCGGGACGCTCAGGGGAGGGTGGGGGGGGGGGGGGTCGGAGGGAGGCGAGGAAAGCGTTGAAGGGGTCGGGAGGAGGTGTAGCTAAGGGGTGGGGACGAGGGGGGAAGGGACGTTGAGGGCTGGCGACGCGGGGGTCGCTGAGGGGTGGGGACAAAGGGGTCGCTAGGGGGTAGGGACGAGGGGGTCGCTGAGGGGTGGGGACAAAGGGGTCGCTAGGGGGTGGGGACGAGGGAGTTCGCTAAGGGGTGGGGACAAAGGGGTCGCTAAGTGGTGGGGACGAGGGGGTCGCTAAGGGGTGGGGACAAGGGGGTCGCTGAGGGCTGGCGACGCGGGGGTCGCTAGGGGGTGGGGACGAGGGGGTCGCTGAGGGGTGGGGACAAAGGGGTCGCTAAGGGGTGGGGACGAGGGGGTCGCTGAGGGGGGGAAGGGGCGTTGAAGGGGTAGCTAAGCGGTGGGGACGAGGGGGTCGCTTAGGGGGGGAAGGGGCGTTGAGGGGGTAGCTAAGGGGTGGGGACGAGGGGGTCGCTGAGGGGGGGAAGGGGCGTTGAAGGGGTAGCTAAAGGGTGGGGACGAGGGGGTCGCTGAGGGGGGGAAGGGGCGTTGAGGGGGTAGCTAAGGGGTGGGGACGAGGGGGTCGCTTAGGGGGGGAAGGGGCGTTGAGGGGTTAGCTAAAGGGTGAGGACGAGGGGGTCGCTGAGGGGGGGAGGGGCGTTGAGGGGGTAGCTAAGGGGTGGGGACGAGGGAGGAAAGGGGGTTGAGGGGTGGGAACGAGGGGGTCGCCGAGGGGGTCGGGATGATCAGGTTGGGGCAGGGGGCTAAGCGGGGGGCAGGCCGGAGGGGTGGGGGTGGGACCTGACAGGGGGCACTTGAATGGGTGGGCACTACCTCCTTTTATTTGATGCATTGAGCAGGCACACTGAATAGAGCGTAAATCGAGGACGTCGCGCAGACATTCAAAACAGTGTTTAAAACCAGATTTCTTCGATACGGGCGATCACTGGCAACAACAGTCCGGCGTGTGTCAGGGACGGCGCTATGAGGCATGGCAGACAGTGAGCGAGGGAAGACTGAGAGGCAGCCGCTAATTGGTAATCACGCTCCATTCAAGGGTACATGCAAGAAAAAAGGGAGAATTAAAGAGAGGCGGCACGGGTCAGAGAGAAATGGAGAGAGAAAGGCCCAGTGCCAGGGAGAAGGAGAGAGAAAGGGCCCTAGCGGAGGGCGTGCCAGGGAGAGGGAAAGAGAAAGGGCCCTAGCGGAGGGAGTGCCAGAGAGCGGGAAAGATAAAGGGCCCTAGCGGAGGGAGTGCCAGGGAGAGGGTAAGGGAAAGAGAAAGGGCCCCCGTGGAGGGAGTGCCAGGGAGAGGGAAAGGGAAAGGGCCCCCGTGGAGGGAGTGCCAGGGAGAGGGAAAGAGAAAGGGCCCTAGCGGAGGGAGTGCCAGGGAAAGGGAAAGAGAAACGGCCCTCGCGGAGGGAGTGCCAGGGAGAGGGAAAGGGAAAGGGCCCCCGTGGAGGGAGTGCCAGGGAGAGGGAAAGAGAAAGGGCCCTAGCGGAGGGAGTGCCAGGGAAAGGGAAAGAGAAACGGCCCTCGCGGAGGGAGTGCCAGGGAGAGAGAAAGGGCCCTAGCGGAGGGAGTGCCAGGGAGAGGGAAAGGGAAAGGGCCCTAGCGGAGGGAGTGCCAGGGAGAGGGAAAGAGAAAGGACCCTAGCGGAGGGAGTGCCAGGGAACGGGAAAGAGAAAGGGCCCTAGCGGAGGGAGTAACAGGGAGAGGGAAAGGGAAAGGGAAAGGGCCCCAGTGGAGGGAGAGCCAGGGAGCGGGAGAGAGAAAGAGCCCTAGCGGAGGGGGAGTGCCAGGGAGCGGGAGAGAGAAAGGGCCCTAGCGGAGGGAGTGCCAGGGAGAGGGAAAGAGAAAGGGCCCTAGCGGAGGGAGTGCCAGGGAGAGGGAAAGAAAATGAGCCCTAGGGGAGGGAGTGCCAGGGAGAGGGAAAGAGAAAGGGCCCTAGCGGAGGGAGTGCCAGGGAGAGGGAAAGAAAATGAGCCCTAGCGGAGGGAGTGCCAGGGAGAGGGAGAGAGAAAGGGCCCTAGCGGAGGGAGTGCCAGGGAGAGGGAAAGAGAAAGGACCCTAGCGGAGGGAGTGCCAGGGAACGGGAAAGAGAAAGGGCCCTAGCGGAGGGAGTAACAGGGAGAGGGAAAGGGAAAGGGAAAGGGCCCCAGTGGAGGGAGAGCCAGGGAGCGGGAGAGAGAAAGAGCCCTAGCGGAGGGGGAGTGCCAGGGAGCGGGAGAGAGAAAGGGCCCTAGCGGAGGGAGTGCCAGGGAGAGGGAAAGAGAAAGGGCCCTAGCGGAGGGAGTGCCAGGGAGAGGGAAAGAGAAAGGGCCCTAGCGGAGGGAGTGCCAGGGAGAGGGAAAGAAAATGAGCCCTAGGGGAGGGAGTGCCAGGGAGAGGGAAAGAGAAAGGGCCCTAGCGGAGGGAGTGCCAGGGAGAGGGAAAGAAAATGAGCCCTAGCGGAGGGAGTGCCAGGGAGAGGGAGAGAGAAAGGGCCCTAGCGGAGGGAGTGCCAGGGAGAGGGAAAGAGAAAGGACCCTAGCGGAGGGAGTGCCAGGGAACGGGAAAGAGAAAGGGCCCTAGCGGAGGGAGTAACAGGGAGAGGGAAAGGGAAAGGGAAAGGGCCCCAGTGGAGGGAGAGCCAGGGAGCGGGAGAGAGAAAGAGCCCTAGCGGAGGGGGAGTGCCAGGGAGCGGGAGAGAGAAAGGGCCCTAGCGGAGGGAGTGCCAGGGAGAGGGAAAGAGAAAGGGCCCTAGCGGAGGGAGTGCCAGGGAGAGGGAAAGAAAATGAGCCCTAGGGGAGGGAGTGCCAGGGAGAGGGAAAGAGAAAGGGCCCTAGCGGAGGGAGTGCCAGGGAGAGGGAAAGAAAATGAGCCCTAGCGGAGGGAGTGCCAGGGAGAGGGAGAGAGAAAGGGCCCTAGCGGAGGGAGTGCCAGGGAGAGGGAGAGAGAAGGGGCCCTAGCGGAGGGAGTGCCAGGGAGAGGGAAAGGGCCCTAGCGGAGGGAGTGCCAGGGAGAGGGAGAGAGAAAGGGCCCTAGCGGAGGGAGTGCCAGGGAGAGGGAGAGAGAAAGGGCCTTAGCGGAGAGAGTGCCAGGGAGAGGGAAAGAGAAAGAGCCCTAGCGGAGGGAGTGCCAGGGAGAGGGAAAGGGCCCTAGCGGAGGGAGTGCCAGGCCGAGGGAAAGGGAAAGCACCCTGGTGGCGGAGTGCCAGGGAGAGGGAAAGGGCCCTAGCGGAGGGAGTGCCAGGGAGAGGGAAGGGGAAAGGGCCCTAGCGGAGGGAGTGCCAGGGAGAGGGAAAGAGAAAGGGCCCTAGCGGAGGGAGTGCCAGGGAGAGGGAAAGAGAAAGGGCCCTAGCGGAGGGAGTGCCAGGGAGAGGGAAAGAGAAAGGGCCCTAGCGGAGGGACTGCCAGGGAGAGGGAAAGAGAAAGGGCCCTAGCGGAGGGAGTGCCAGGGAGAGGGAGAGAGAAAGGGCCCTAGCGGAGGGAGTGCCAGGGAGAGGGAAAGGGCCCCAGTGGAGGGAGAGCCAGGGAGAGGGAAAGGGAAAGGGCCCTAGCGGAGGGAGTGCCAGGGAGAGGGAGAGAGAAAGGGCCCTAGCGGAGGGGGTGCCAGGGAGAGAGAAAGGGAAAGGGCCCTAGCGGAGGGAGTGCCAGGGAGAGGGAGAGAGAAGGGGCCCTAGCGGAAGGAGTGCCAGGGAGAGGGAAAGGGCCCTAGCGGAGGGAGTGCCAGGGACAGGGAAAGGGCCCTAGCGGAGGGAGTGCCAGGGAGAGGGAAAGGGAAAGGGCCCTAGCGGAGGGAGTGCCAGGGAGAGGGAAAGAGAAAGGACCCTAGCGGAGGGAGTGCCAGGGAACGGGAAAGAGAAAGGGCCCTAGCGGAGGGAGTAACAGGGAGAGGGAAAGGGAAAGGGAAAGGGCCCCAGTGGAGGGAGAGCCAGGGAGCGGGAGAGAGAAAGGGCCCTAGCGGAGGGAGTGCCAGGGAGAGGGAAAGGGCCCTAGCGGAGGGAGTGCCAGGGAGAGGGAAGGGGAAAGGGCCCTAGCGGAGGGAGTGCCAGGGAGAGGGAGAGAGAAAGGGCCCTAGCGGAGGGAGTGCCAGGGAGAGGCAGAGAGAAAGGGCCCTAGCGGAGGGAGTGCCAGGGAGAGGGAGGGAGAAAGGGCCCTAGCGGAGGGAGTGCCAGGGAGAGGGAAAGGGCCCTAGCGGAGGGAGTGCCAGGGAGAGGGAGAGAGAAAGGGCCCTAGCGGAGGGAGTGTCAGGGAGAGGGAAGGGGAAAGGGCCCTAGCGGAGGGAGTGCCAGGGAGAGGGAAAGGGCCCTAGCGGAGGGAGTGCCAGGGAGAGGGAGAGAGAAAGGGCCCTAGCGGAGGGAGTGTCAGGGAGAGGGAAGGGGAAAGGGCCCTAGCGGAGGGAGTGCCAGGGAGAGGGAGAGAGAAAGGGCCCTAGCGGAGGGAGTGCCAGGGAGAGGGAAAGGGTCCTAGCGGAGGGAGTGCCAGGGAGAGGCAGAGAGAAAGGGCCATAGCGGAGGGAGTGCCAGGGAGAGGGAAGGGGAAAGGGCCCTAGCGGAGGGAGTGCCAGGGAGAGGGAAGGGGAAAGGGCCCTAGCGGAGGGAGTGCCAGGGAGAGGGAAAGAGAAAGGGCCCTAGCGGAGGGGGAGTGCCAGGGAGAGGGAGAGAGAAAGGGCCCTCGCGGAGGGAGTGCCAGGGAGAGAGAAAGGGCCCTAGCGGAGGGAGTGCCAGGGAGAGGGAGAGAGAAAGGGCCCTAGCGGAGGGAGTGCCAGGGAGAGAGAAACGGCCCTCGCGGAGGGAGTGCCAGGGAGAGAGAAAGGGCCCTAGCGGAGGGAGTGCCAGGGAGAGGGAGAGAGAAACGGCCCTCGCGGAGGGAGTGCCAGGGAGAGAGAAACGGCCCTCGCGGAGGGAGTGCCAGGGAGAGAGAAGGGGCCCTAGCGGAGGGAGTGCCAGGGAGAGGGAAAGGGCCCTAGCGGAGGGAGTGCCAGGGAGAGGGAGAGAGAAAGGGCCCTAGCGGAGGGAGTGCCAGGGAGAAGGAAAGAGAAAGGGCCCTAGTGGAGGGAGTGCCAGGGAGAGGGAAAGAGAAAGGGCCCTAGCGGAGGGAGTGCCAGGGAGAAGGAAAGAGAAAGGGCCCTAGTGGAGGGAGTGCCAGGGAGAGGGAAAGAGAAAGGGCCTTAGCGGAGGGAGTGCCAGGGAGAGGGAGAGAGAAAGGGCCTTAGCGGAGGGAGTGCCAGGGAGAGGGAGAGAGAAAGGGCCTTAGCGGAGGGAGTGCCAGGGAGAGGGAAGGGGAAAGGGCCCTAGTGGAGGGAGTGCCAGGGAGAGGGAAGGGGAAAGGGCCCTAGCGGAGGGAGTGCCAGGGAGAGGGAAGGGGAAAGGGCCCTAGCGGAGGGAGTGCCAGGGAGAGGGAAAGAGAAAGGGCCCTAGTGGAGGGAGTGCCAGGGGGAGGGGGAGAGAAAGGGCCTTAGCGGAGGGAGTGCCAGGGAGAGGGAAGGGGAAAGGGCCCTAGTGGAGGGAGTGCCAGGGAGAGGGAAGGGGAAAGGGCCCTAGCGGAGGGAGTGCCAGGGAGAGGGAAGGGGAAAGGGCCCTAGCGGAGGGAGTGCCAGGGAGAGGGAAGGGGAAAGGGCCCTAGCGGAGGGAGTGCCAGGGAGAGGGAGAGAGAAAGGGCCCTAGCGGAGGGAGTGCCAGGGAGAGGGAAAGAGAAAGGGCCCTAGTGGAGGGAGTGCCAGGGAGAGGCAGAGAGAAAGGGCCCTAGCGGAGGGAGTGCCAGGGAGAGGGAAAGGGCCCTAGCGGAGGGCGTGCCAGGGAGAGGGAGAGAGAAAGGGCCCTAGCGGAGGGAGTGCCAGGGAGAGGGAGAGAGAAAGGGCCCTAGCGGAGGGAGTTCCAGGGAGAGGCAGAGAGAAAGGGCCCTAGCGGAGGGAGTGCCAGGGAGATCGAGAGAGAAAGGGCCCTAGCGGAGGGCGTGCCAGGGAGAGGGAAAGAGAAAGGGCCCTAGCGGAGGGAGTGCCAGAGAGCGGGAAAGATAAAGGGCCTTAGCGGAGGGAGTGCCAGGGAGAGGGTAAGGGAAAGGGAAAGGGCCCCCGTGGAGGGAGTGCCAGGGAGAGGGAAAGGGAAAGGGCCCCCGTGGAGGGAGTGCCAGGGAGAGGGAAAGAGAAAGGGCCCTAGCGGAGGGAGTGCCAGGGAAAGGGAAAGAGAAACGGCCCTCGCGGAGGGAGTGCCAGGGAGAGGGAAAGGGAAAGGGCCCCCGTGGAGGGAGTGCCAGGGAGAGGGAAAGAGAAAGGGCCCTAGCGGAGGGAGTGCCAGGGAAAGGGAAAGAGAAACGGCCCTCGCGGAGGGAGTGCCAGGGAGAGAGAAAGGGCCCTAGCGGAGGGAGTGCCAGGGAGAGGGAAGGGGAAAGGGCCCTAGCGGAGGGAGTGCCAGGGAGAGGGAAAGAGAAAGGGCCCTAGTGGAGGGAGTGCCAGGGGGAGGGAGAGAGAAAGGGCCTTAGCGGAGGGAGTGCCAGGGAGAGGGAAGGGGAAAGGGCCCTAGTGGAGGGAGTGCCAGGGAGAGGGAAGGGGAAAGGGCCCTAGCGGAGGGAGTGCCAGGGAGAGGGAAGGGGAAAGGGCCCTAGCGGAGGGAGTGCCAGGGAGATCGAGAGAGAAAGGGCCCTAGCGGAGGGAGTGCCAGGGAGAGGGAAAGGGCCCTAGCGGAGGGAGTGCCAGGGAGAGGGAGAGAGAAGGGGCCCTAGCGGAGGAAGTACCAGGGAGTCTGTCTCTGGTCCATGTAGTTGATGGCGGTGTGTCACAGACAAGGTTTGTGCCATCCTGTCTGTCTCTGGTCCATGTAGTTTATGGCGGTGTGTCACATACAAGGTATGTGCCATCCTGTCTGTGACTGGTCCGTGTAGTTGATGGCGGTGTGTCACAAACAAGGTATGTGCCATCCTGTCCGTGTAGTTGATGGCGGTGTGTCACAGACAAGGTCTGTGCCATCCTGTCCGTGTAGCGAGGAGGTGAGGCTGCAGAACCAGACCACAAGCCCCTGATTGACTTATGGAGTGCCCAATTGCTTTTGCTGAAGATGCCCCCCCCCCCCCCCTCAACAAAGAACTGTAAAACACTTGCACCAAATCTTACGCTGGTCTTTTGGTCAAATTATGTTTTAAATATGTATAGCCTACTATATGCCTAGGAAAACATTTGTTATGTCACGTAACCACCACAGACTGCTATCAATGAGTTGTATACAGTTGTATACAGTTGACGATGCCCTTCCGATGTGTCTCTGCGTTCACCATTGTCCACTCTCTGAGTGATATTGTCAAATGTTCTCGTCTATTCATTGTATTTACTTGTTACTCACTATACTTGTTGTATTTGCCTGGCTGTTCCGTGCCTGGCTTGCACTGTGCTCACTCGAAAAGTCATCATCTCATACCGGTAGTGTACCCTGCTGTTAACCGCTTGCTGTGCTCATTTTTCTTCTCTGAGTTATATTCCAGTTATATCGCTCTGTGTGTCATTGGTCGGAATATGACAGTATCTACTCAGGCGACGTGTCCGCAAGGTTGTAGATCAATGCCCCTCCGTATAGAGAGAAAGGTGATCTGTGTGTGTGGTCAACTCGTTGTGAAGATGGATATTTTCTCGGAAATAGTCCTATGTCAGGTAAAACGATAGATGAATTATTACTTGAAGAATTTGGTGGCCTAGCGAATAATTCTTTGGTGAATGTTATTCGACAAAATGTATCAAACGACGATTCAGATGTAGATGAACTTGAAACAATCGTACATTCCCCTTACTATGATGATGAGTCGTTAATTAAATCTGCCAAGCAGTGGAAGAGTTGTTTTTCTGTACTGAGTCTCAATACTGGATCCTTAACTGCTAAATTTGACCAACTAGAAGTATTCTTAGGTCATCTTGCAGAAAATGGTATAACGTTCAGTGCAATCTGTGTGCAAGAGAGCTGGCTGCCTGATGATGCAAAACTATCTCTTCTTCGGCTCGAAGGCTATAGCATTATATCCCAAGGTAAACAAATCAGTGAACACGGTGGTCTTGTCATATATCTGAAAAATACCCTTAGCTATCATTCGGTATCTCGACCCGTTGAATCTCAAATCTGGGAGTCTCAATTTATAGAGATAACCGGAACTAGCATGAATAAAAAAGTGTTATTGGGTAATTTATATAGACCACCATGTGATATAAATGCTAACTATGTGTCCTTTACAAATGAAATGGAAACAACACTTGCATATCTTGAAAGACAGTCAAGTGATATCATACTGGCTGGAGACTTTAATATAGATTTATTAAAAATAAATGAAAAACCAGCAATAAATGAATATTTTGAAGCTGTCTCATCTCATAGTTTCTCGCCCAAAATAACACTACCCACTAGATTTTCTCAACATAGGGGTACCTTGATTGACAACTTTCTTTGCAGGCTCAGCCCAAACAGTAAGAACGTGAAAGCTGGTATTCTCATTAAGCAGCTGTCTGACCACCTTCCATATTTCATTTGCTTCGAACATAAGGTTGCGCGAGAGAAGCCTCACAAAAAAATCAGAGTAAAGCGTTATGAACCAAACTACGTTCGAAATTTAAAGATGGATCTCAGCGATGCCAATATTGCTGAAACCCTAAACCCAGATTTACATGCAGACCCAAATCTAAACTATAACACAATGATTGATACCGTTCTGAGAATGAAAAATAAGTATGTTCAAACTAAATATGTCAAATTTCATAAACATAAACACAAGCGAAATGGTTGGATGCCTAAAGGCATGATTAAATCCATTACTTTTCGTGACAAACTGTATAAGAAGCTAAAACAGACTTCGCCCACTCTCCCTGAGTACCTGACGTTAAAGACAAACCTCTCGACGTATAACCGCATCCATACCAAAAATATACGCTTAGCCAAAAAACATCATTATGACTATCTCTTTCAGAAATACAAGTCTGACATGAAACAAACATGGAAAACTATAAACATGGTACTTTGTAAATCATTTTGCAAAGAATTGACTCCCAAGTACTATGACATAGACTCTAAAAGAATAGATGATAGCGCGCAAATGGCAAATGCCTTTAACCATTACTTTACAAATATCGGCCCCAATTTAGCACGGGCAATTAACTCTCCTGAAGGTAAAACGTTTACACAATACTTATCGAATCCTTGTGAACGTGAAATAAGTCTGTCACTCATCAATAAAAAAGATGTGGAGGATACTATAAATACACTGAAGACTAAGTCAAGCAGTGGGTATGATGAATTATCCACTATCTTGTTAAAAGAAATAAAATGTGAAGTAAGTGAAACCATAGCAATAATAATAAACCAATCCGTGACTACAGGCATATTCCAGGAGAAACTTAAAGTAGCAAAAGTTATCCCAACCTACAAAAGTGGATTGGATCCGAAATTGGAAAACTATCGCCCCATATCACTTCTTCCGGCAATCTCTAAAGTCTTTGAAAAAATTATATACTACCAAATCCATAACCACTTTAAAAGAAATATGTTACTGACAAATGGTCGATATGGATTCCGCGAAAAACACTCAGCAGAGCAGGCCATTCTTGAGTTAATAGACCGTACCACTGCTAGCTTAGATCAAGGTAATACCCCCATAAGCATTTTCCTTGATTTATCAAAAGCATTTGATACTCTGGATCATAAAATACTTTTATACAAACTGAATTATTATGGAATTACTGGAACGGCCCTAACCCTGTTAGAAAGCTACTTGAGTCACAGGGTTTAGTATGTTCAATTTGAAGACGAGAAATCGAATCTATTAAATATCACTACTGGTGTGCCCCAAGGGTCAATACTTGGTCCCCTCTTATTCATAATATATATAAATGACATTTCTAAAGCTTCTGATCTGTTTAAAGCCATCATATATGCTGACGATACCACCCTGTCGAGCACCCTCAACACCTTAAATATGTCAACCGATAATAACAAAATAAATTACGAATTAGAAAAGGTCAATATCTGGCTGAAAGTGAATAAATTATCACTAAACACCACAAAATCAAAGTACATGATCTTTCATATGCCACAGAAAAAAATTCTGATACCTCAGATCATGATGGATAATGTGGAAATAGTAAGTGTAGAGAACTTTAATTTACTTGGGGTAATTATTGATAGTCGTCTAGGGTGGCATTGTCATACTGATCAACTCTCCCGTAAATTGTCTAAACGAGTCGGAATGCTCAACCGGCTCAAATATACCCTACCCCAGAGAATTCTGTTAATGCTATATAACTCACTGATTGTCTCCTGTTTAAATGATGGTATTTTGCTATGGGGTTACAGAGCAAACAAGGTCTTAAACATGCAAAAGAAAGCAATTCGAATAATTACTCTTAGCCCATACAATGCCCACACTGAACCACTATTTAAGCAGTTGAAGTTATTAAGAATAGACGATATCCATCAACTGCACCAAATGAAATTCTTCTACAACCTATCCCATGATACAGTACCATCATATTTTTCTAATATGTCACTTAGACAAAGTTCAGATATTCATTGGCATAATACAAGAAACAAACATAAGTATATTGTAAGCTCTACAAGGCATGAGTATGCTAAGCGATGCCTAAGAATTAGCCTCCCTATTACCATGGATACACTTCCATCTATAGTTAAGGACAAAGTCTTCACACATAGCCTGATTGGGTTCACCCTATATTTAAAAAATTATTTGTTAGGACTATACAGTAATGTATGTTCTATTGCTCATTGTTATATTTGCCATCGTGTACAGTAATCCTCTACATTTTGTGGTCCATATCACTGTATATTTCATTTTGATCGCCTATAGTTTGCAGTAATAGAAAGTAATATCTCATGATATTATTCAGACTAAATGACATTTGCAAAGATTTTTTAACCATTATTATGAAGAATCTAATTATTATTTAGCTCCGCTACTTAATGTATTGGATATAGCTCCCCATTTCTTTAGTCTATAAAACGCAGTAATTAGCAGCAGTCCCAACCTACCTTGTCAACTGTTTATATTTACCGGTATATATATATATACATATATATAGGTGGCTCCCATGATAGCGACCTACCTGTGTCTTAATGGAAGTCTCCTGGCCAATCCGTATATCTATGTTTTGTATGATATTTACTACATATCTTGGTCAAATAAACGAATTCTGACTCTGACTCTGACTAGTTGATGGCGGTGTGTCACAGACAATGTAGTTAATGGCGGTGTGTCACAGACAAGGTCTGTGCCATCCTGTATATGTAGTTGATGGCGGTGTGTCACAGACAAGGTCTGTGCCATCCTGTCCGTGTAGTTGATGGCGGTGTGTCACAAACAAGGTATGTGCCATCCTGTCCGTGTAGTTGATGGCGGTGTGTTACAGACAAGGTCTGTGCCATCCTTTCCATGTGGTTGATGGCGGTGTGTCACAGACAAGGTCTGTGCCATCCTGTCCGTGTAGTTGATGGCGGTGTGTCACAGACAAGGTCTGTGCCATCCTGTCCATGTAGTTAATGGCGGTGTGTCACAGACAAGGTCTGTGCCATCCTGTATATGTAGTTGATGGCGGTGTGTCACAGACAAGGTCTGTGCCATCCTGTCCGTGTAGTTGATGGCGGTGTGTCACAAACAAGATATGTGCCATCCTGTCCGTGTAGTTGATGGCGGTGTGTTACAGACAAGGCCTGTGCCATCCTTTCCATGTGGTTGATGGCGGTGTGTCACAGACAAGGTCTGTGCCATCCTGTCCGTGTAGTTGATGGCGGTGTGTCACAGACAAGGTCTGTGCCATCCTGTCCGTGTAGTTGATGGCGGTGTGTCACAGACAAGGTCTGTGCCATCCTGTCCGTGTAGTTGATGGCGGTGTGTCACAAACAAGGTATGTGCCATCCTGTCCATGTAGTTGATGGCGGTGTGTCACATACAAGGTCTGTGCCACCCTGCCCGTGTAGTTGATGGCGGTGTGTCACAAACAAGGTATGTGCCATCCTGTCCGTGTAGTTGATGGCGGTGTGTCACAGACAAGGTCTGTGCCATCCTGTCCATGTAGTTGATGGCGGTGTGTCACATAAAAGGTCTGTGCCACCCTGCCCGTGTAGTTGATGGCGGTGTGTCACAAACAAGGTATGTGCCATCCTGTCCGTGTAGTTGATGGCGGTGTGTCACAGACAAGGTCTGTGCCATCCTGTCCGTGTAGTTGATGGCGGTGCGTCACAGACAAGGTCTGTGCCATCCTGTCTGTCTCTGGTCTGTGCAGTTGATGGCGCTGTGTCACAGACAAGGTCTGTGCCACCCTGCCCGTGTAGTTGATGGCGGTGTGTCACAGACAAGGTCTGTGCCATCCTGTCCATTGAGTTGATGGCGGTGTGTCACAGACAATGTCTGTGCCATCCTGTCCGTGTAGTTGATGGTGGTGTGTCACAGAAAAGGTCTGTGCCATCCTGTCCGTGTGGTTGATGGCGGTGTGTCACAGACAAGGTCTGTGCCATCCTGTCCGTGTGGTTGATGGCGGTGTGTCACAGACAAGGTCTGTGCCATCCTGTCCATGTAGTTGATAGCGGTGTGTCACAGACAAGGTCTGTGCCATCCTGTCCATGTGGTTGATGGCGGTGTGTCACAGACAAGGTCTGTGCCATCCTGTCCGTGTAGTTAATGGCGGTGTGTCACAGACAAGGTCTGTGCCATCCTGTCCATGTGGCTGATGGCGGTGTGTCACAGACAAGGTTTGTGCCATCCTGTCCGTGTAGTTGATGGCGGCGTGTCACAGACAAGGTCTGTGCCATCCTGTCTGTCTCTGGTCCATGTAGTTGATGGCGGTGTGTCACAGACAAGGTTTGTGCCATCCTGTCCGTGTAGTTGATGGCGGCGTGTCACAGACAAGGTCTGTGCCATCGTGTCTGTCTCTGGTCCATGTAGTTGATGCCGGTGTGTCACAGACAAGGTCTGTGCCATCCTGTCTGTCTCTGGTCCATGTAGTTGATGGCGGTATGTTACAGACAAGGTCTGTTGATGGCGGCGTGTCACAGACAAGGTCTGTGCCATCGTGTCTGTCTCTGGTCCATGTAGTTGATGCCGGTGTGTCACAGACAAGGTCTGTGCCATCCTGTCTGTCTCTGGTCCATGTAGTTGATGGCGGTATGTTACAGACAAGGTCTGTTGATGGCGGCGTGTCACAGACAAGGTCTGTGCCATCGTGTCTGTCTCTGGTCCATGTAGTTGATGCCGGTGTGTCACAGACAAGGTCTGTGCCACCCTGTCTGTCTCTGGTCCATGTAGTTGATGGCGGTATGTGACAGACAAGGTCTGTGCCATCCTGTCCGTGTAGTTGATGGCGGCGTGTCACAGACAAGGTCTGTGCCATCCTGTCTGTCTCCGGTCCATGTAGTTGATGGCGGTGTGTCACAGACAAGGTCTGTGCCACCCTGTCTGTCTCTGGTCCATGTAGTTGATGGCGGTGTGTCACAGACAAGGTCTGTGCCATCCTGTCCGTGTGGTTGGTGGCGGTGTGTCACAGACAAGGTCTGTGCCATCCTCTCCGTGTAGTTGATGACGGTGTGTCACAGACAAGGTCTGTGCCATCCTGTCCGTGTGGTTGGTGGCGTGTGTCACAGACAAGGTCTGTGCCATCCTGTCCGTGTGGTTGATGGCGGTGTGTCACAGACAAGGTCTGTGCCATCCTGTCCGTGTGGTTGGTGGCGGTGTGTCACAGACAAGGTCTGTGCCATCCTGTCCGTGTGGTTGATGGCGGTGTGTCACAGACAAGGTCTGTGCCATCCTGTCCGTGTAGTTGATAGCGGTTTGTCACAGACAAGGTCTGTGCCATCCTGTCCGTGTGGTTGGTGGCGGTGTGTCACAGACAAGGTCTGTGCCATCCCGTCCGTGTAGTTGATAGCGGTGTGTCACAGACAAGGTCTGTGCCATCCTGTCCGTGTGGTTGGTGGCGGTGTGTCATAGACAAGGTCTGTGCCATCCTGTCCGTGTGGTTGGTGGCGGTGTGTCACAGACAAGGTCTGTGCCATCCTGTCCGTGTGGTTGATGGCGGTGTGTCACAGACACGGTCTGTGCCATCCTGTCCGTGTAGTTGATAGCGGTGTGTCACAGACAAGGTCTGTGCCATCCTGTCCGTGTGGTTGATGGCGGTGTGTCACAGACAAGGTCTGTGCCATCCTGTCCGTGTGGTTGGTGGCGGCGTGTCACAGACAAGGTCTGTGCCATCCTGTCCGTGTAGTTGATAGCGGCGTGTCATAGACAAGGTCTGTGCCATCCTGTCCGTGTGGTTGATGGCGGCGTGTCACAAACAAGGTCTGTGCCATCCTGTCCGTGTGGTTGATGGCGGCGTGTCACAGACAAGGTCTGTGCCATCCTTTCCATGTGGTTGGTGGCGGTGTGTCACAGACAAGGTCTGTGCCATCCTTTCCATGTGGTTGGTGGCGGTGTGTCACAGATAAGGTCTGTGCCATCCTGTCCGTGTGGTTGATGGCGGTGTGTCACAGACAAGGTCTGTGCCATCCTGTCCGTGTGGTTGATGGCGGTGTGTCACAGACACGGTCTGTGCCATCCTGTCCGTGTGGTTGGTGGCGGTGTGTCACAGACAAGGTCTGTGCTATCCTGTCCGTGTGGTTGGTGGCGGTGTGTCACAGATAAGGTCTGTGCCATCCTGTCCGTGTGGTTGATGGCGGTGTGTCACAGAGAAGGTCTGTGCCATCCTGTCCGTGTGGTTGGTGGCGGTGTGTCACAGACAAGGTCTGTGCCATCCTGTCCGTGTGGTTGGTGGCGGTGTGTCACAGATAAGGTCTGTGCCATCCTGTCCGTGTGGTTGATGGCGGTGTGTCACAGAGAAGGTCTGTGACATCCTGTCCGTGTGGTTGGTGGCGGTGTGTCACAGACAAGGTCTGTGCCATCCTGTATATGTAGTTAATGGCGTGGCGACATGATGCGACATTGATTTTTTAATACCCGCCTCATTGATTAACGCCGAGGTAAGTGGTCACTTCATCGTCTCAGCGCCGTTACAAATGGTCCACTCTAGACCCCGGCGGGCGCCCGGATCGGGGCCACGCCCCCCGCCACCCCGTCCCACCTCTCCATCCCCCGCCACCCAACCCCACCTCCCCGTCCCCCGCCACCCAACCCCACCCCCATCCCCCGCCACCCAACCCCACCTCCCCGTCTCCCAACACACATGGGAGTCAGACGGAGGGAAAGGACGAGAAGAGACAAAGACAGTGACGACGCCGTCTGTTGCTCTCCGTGACGGGGGTAAGGGGGGGGGGGGGCACTTCCAGCCAGGTACACCGGGGTGTGAGGGGGCGACCTCCAGCCAGGTACGCCGGGGTGTGATAGGGCGACCTCCAGCCAGGTACACCGGGGTGTGAGGGGGCGACCTCCAGCCAGGTACGCCGGGGTGTGATAGGGCGACCTCCAGCCAGGTACACCGGGGTGTGAGGGGGCGACCTCCAGCCAGGTACACCGGGGTGTGAGGGGGCGACCTCCAGCCAGGTACACCGGGATGTGAGGGGGCGACTTCCAGCCAGATACACCGGGGTGTGAGGGGGCGACCTACAGCCAGGTACACCGGGGTGTGAGGGGGCGACCTCCAGCCAGGTGGTCGCCCCCTCACACCCCGTGGGAGTATGAAGACATCTGGCGGGGCGGTGGCTGTATGACGACGGCCGGGTGGAGGGGGTATGAAGACATCTGCCGGGGCGGTGGCTGTATGACGACGGCCGGGTGGAGGGGGTATGAAGACATCTGGCGGGGCGGTGGCTGTATGACGACGGCCGGCTGGTGGGGGTATGAAAACATCTGGCGGGGCGGTGGCTGTATGACGACGGCCGGATGGAGGGGGTATGAAGACATCTGGCGGGGCGGTGGCTGTATGACGACGGCCGGGTGGTGGGGGTATGAAGACATCTGGCGGGGCGGCGGCTGTATGACGACGGCCGGGAGGAGGGGGTATGAAGACATCTGGCGGGGCGGTGGCTGTATGACGACGGCCGGCTGGTGGGGGTATGAAGACATCTGGCGGGGCGGTGGCTGTATGACGACGGCCGGCTGGTGGGGGTATGAAGACATCTGGCGGGGCGGTGGCTGTATGACGACGGCCGGGTGGTGGGGGTATGAAGACATCTGGCGGGGCGGTGGCTGTATGACGACGGCCGGGTGGTGGGGGTATGAAGACATCTGGCGGGGCAGTGGCTGTATGACGACGGCCGGGAGGAGGGGGTATGAAGACATCTGGCGGGGCGGCGGCTGTATGACGACGGCCGGCTGGTGGGGGTATGAAGACATCTGGCGGGGCAGTGGCTGTATGACGACGGCCGGGTGGAGGGGGTATGAAAACATCTGGCGGGGCGGTGGCTGTATGACGACGGCCGGGTGGAGGGGTTATGAAGACATCTGCCGGGGCGGTGGCTGTATGACGACGGCCGGGAGGAGGGGGTATGAAGACATCTGGCGGGGCGGCGGCTGTATGACGACGGCCGGCTGGTGGGGGTATGAAGACATCTGGCGGGGCGGTGGCTGTATGACGACGGCCGGCTGGTGGGGGTATGGAAACATCTGGCGGGGCGGTGGCTGTATGACGACGGCCGGGTGGAGGGGGTATGAAGACATCTGGCGGGGCGGTGGCTGTATGACGACGGCCGGGTGGTGGGGGTATGAAGACATCTGGCGGGGCGGTGGCTGTATGACGACGGCCGGGTGGTGGGGTTATGAAGACATCTGCCGGGGCGGTGGCTGTATGACGACGGCCGGGAGGAGGGGGTATGAAGACATCTGGCGGGGCGGCGGCTGTATGACGACGGCCGGCTGGTGGGGGTATGAAGACATCTGGCGGGGCGGTGGCTGTATGACGACGGCCGGCTGGTGGGGGTATGGAAACATCTGGCGGGGCGGTGGCTGTATGACGACGGCCGGGTGGAGGGGGTATGAAGACATCTGGCGGGGCGGTGGCTGTATGACGACGGCCGGGTGGTGGGGGTATGAAGACATCTGGCGGGGCGGTGGCTGTATGACGACGGCCGGGTGGTGGGGGTATGAAGACATCTGGCGGGGCAGTGGCTGTATGACGACGGCCGGGAGGAGGGGGTATGAAGACATCTGGCGGGGCGGCGGCTGTATGACGACGGCCGGCTGGTGGGGGTATGAAGACATCTGGCGGGGCGGTGGCTGTATGACGACGGCCGGGTGGAGGGGGTATGAAAACATCTGGCGGGGCGGTGGCTGTATGACGACGGCCGGGTGGAGGGGTTATGAAGACATCTGCCGGGGCGGCGGCTGTATGACGACGGCCGGGTGGAGGGGGTATGAAAACATCTGGCGGGGCGGTGGCTGTATGACGACGGCCGGGTGGAGGGGTTATGAAGACATCTGCCGGGGCGGTGGCTGTATGACGACGGCCGGCTGGTGGGGGTATGAAGACATCTGGCGGGGCGGTGGCTGTATGACGACGGCCGGGTGGTGGGGGTATGAAGACATCTGGCGGGGCAGTGGCTGTATGACGACGGCCGGGTGGTGGGGGTATGAAGACATCTGGCGGGGCGGTGGCTGTATGACGACGGCCGGCTGGTGGGGGTATGAAGACATCTGGCGGGGCGGTGGCTGTATGACGACGGCCGGGTGGAGGGGGTATGAAGACATCTGGCGGGGCGGCGGCTGTATGACGACGGCCGGCTGGTGGGGGTATGAAGACATCTGGCGGGGCGGTGGCTGTATGACGACGGCCGGGTGGTGGGGGTATGAAGACATCTGGCGGGGCAGTGGCTGTATGACGACGGCCGGGTGGAGGGGGTATGAAGACATCTGGCGGGGCGGCGGCTGTATGACGACGGCCGGGTGGAGGGGGTATGAAGACATCTGGCGGGGCGGTGGCTGTATGACGACGGCCGGCTGGTGGGGGTATGAAGACATCTGGCGGGGCGGTGGCTGTATGACGACGGCCGGGTGGTGGGGGTATGAAGACATCTGGCGGGGCGGTGGCTGTATGACGACGGCCGGGTGGTGGGGTTATGAAGACATCTGGCGGGGCAGTGGCTGTATGACGACGGCCGGGTGGAGGGGGTATGAAGACATCTGGCGGGGCGGTGGCTGTATGACGACGGCCGGGTGGTGGGGGTATGAAGACATCTGGCGGGGCGGTGGCTGTATGACGACGGCCGGGTGGTGGGGTTATGAAGACATCTGGTGGGGCAGTGGCTGTATGACGACGGCCGGGTGGAGGGGGTATGAAGACATCTGGCGGGGCGGCGGCTGTATGACGACGGCCGGGTGGAGGGGGTATGAAGACATCTGGCGGGGCGGTGGCTGTATGACGACGGCCGGGTGGAGGGGGTATGAAGACATCTGGCGGGGCAGTGGCTGTATGACGACGGCCGGCTGGTGGGGGTATGAAGACATCTGGCGGGGCGGTGGCTGTATGACGACGGCCGGGTGGTGGGGGTATGAAGACATCTGGCCGGGCGGTGGCTGTATGACGACGGCCGGGTGGTGGGGGGGGGCGGGGGTATGATGGTGGTTGGGCCCCGCGGTCATCCCTCTGCCCGCCGGAAGCGGTGGGTGAATGCTGATAAGAGGTTCCCCGCATGACGCGGGTTGGTCGGCGCCGGCGGGTTACAAGGGAGTTTAGTCCCTTATTAGCCCAATACCCCCTTGAGGTGAGGGCGGCGCGCCCGGCCTCCACTGCAGCCATCCGGCAGAGGGTAAATCTAGCGGGAGTCACAATAGCCTTCTAAAAGCAGCCTTCTCAGGGAAAACAAGACTCCGATAATGAGGTATCTTGCCCAGTATTGGGCTAATAATTGAGACAAGCGAGGGGGTGGCAGTGGGTGGGTGGGTGTGGGAGGAGGGCTAATGCGCAAGCGGGTGGTCTCAATGGCTCGCGGGGTTACGGACAGATATATAGTGCCGCCAGTGACCGGTAAGTGACGGGGATAGGGGTGGCGGCGGACGGGGGATGGTTGGGTGGGGGCCGGGGGCGGGGGGGGGGGTGGTCAAGGAGATTACTTTGTCACACGGCTGGGTGGCTGGCTGGGTGGCTGGCAGGCGCTGGCGAAGGTCACCTTAACCTTTGTAGGTCATATCGATTCGAGGGTAGCACAGAGCCATGTCCCAAGGGTCACCAGCAAGTCTTCTCAAGTACGACCTTATCCGCCACATGTAGTATGTAAACCCACCCCACCACCTGATCTGTACCCACATGTAGTCTGTACACCCCACCCCACCACCTGATCTGTACCCACATGTAGTCTGTACACCCCACCCCACCACCGGGTCTGTACCCACATGTAGTCTGTACACCCACCCCACCACCTGGTCTGTACCCACATGTAGTCTGTAAATCCCACCCCACTACCGGGTCTGTACCCACATGTAGTCTGTACACCCCACCCCACCACTGGGTCTGTACCCACATGTAGTCTGTACACCCCACCCCACCACCGGGTCTGTACCCACATGTAGTCTGTGCACCCCACCCCAGCACCGGGTGTGTACACACATGTAGTCTGTACACCTCACCCCAACCCCTGGGTCTGTACCCATAAGCTGTTTGTACACCCCACCCCACCACCAGGTCTGTACTCACATGTAGTGTTACACCTTACCCCACCACCGGGTCTGTACCCACATGTAGTCTGTACACCCCACCCCACCACCGAGTTCGTACCCACAGGTAGTCTGTGCACCCCAACCCACCACCGGGTCTGTACCCACATGTAGTCTGTACAACCCACCCCACCACCGAGTCTGTACCCACATGTAGTCTGTACACCCCACCCCACCACCGGGTCTGTACCCACATGTAGTCGGTACACCCCACCCCACCACCGAGTCTGTACCCACATGTAGTGTGTACACCCCACCCCGCCACCAGGTCTGTACCCACATGTAGTCTGTACACCCCACCCCACCCCACAAACGGGTATGCACCCACAAGTAGTCTGCACACCCCACCCCACCACCGGTTCTGTACCCACATGTAGTCTGTACAGCCCACGATACCCCACCGCCAGGTCTGCACCCATATGTAGTCTGTAACCCCACCCCACCACAGGGTCTGTACCCACAAGTAGTCTGTACACCCCACCCCACCACCGGGTCTGTACCCACAAGTAGTCTGTACACCCCACCCCACCACCGGGTCTGTAGCCACAAGCAGTCTGTACACCCCACCCCACCACCAGGTGTGTAGCCACAAGTAGTCTGTACACCCCACCCCACCCCACCCCACCACCAGGTCTGTACCCACATGTAGTCTGTACACCCCACCCCACCACCAGGTCTGTACCCACATGTAGTCTGTACACCCCACCCCACCACCGGGTCAGTACCCACATGTAGTCTGTACACCCCACCCCACCACCGGGTCTGTATCCACATGTAGTCTGTACACCCCACCCCACAACCGGGTCTGTACCCACATGTAGTCTGTACAACCCACCCCACCACCAGGTCTCTACCCTGGGTCTGGCATGGCCTCGGTCCCACCCGGTGAGTCAGTGCCCTGGGTCTGGCATGGACATGGCACCCGGTGAGTCAGTGCCCTGGGTCTGGCATGGCCTCGGTCCCACCCGGTGAGTCTGTGTCCTGCGTCTGGGATGGCCTCGGTCCCACCCGGTGAGTCTGAGTCCTGGGTCTGGGATGGCCTCGGTCCCACCCGGTGAGTCTGTGTCCTGGGTCTGGGATGGCCTCGGTCCCACCCGGTGAGTCTCAGTCCTGGGTCTGGGATGGCCTCGGTCCCACCCGGTGAGTCTGTGTCCTAGGTCTGGGATGGCCGCGGTCCCACCCGGTGAGTCTGTGTCCTGGGTCTGGGATGGCCGCGGTCCCACCCGGTGAGTCTGTGTCCTGGGTCTGGGATGGCCTCGGTCCCACCCGGTGAGTCTGTGTCCTGGGTCTGGGATGGCCTCGGTCCCACCCGGTGAGTCTGTGTCCTGGGTCTGGGATGGCCTCGGTCCCACCCGGTGAGTCTGTGTCCTGGGTCTGGGATGGCCTCGGTCCCACCAGGTGAGTCTGTGTCCTGGGTCTGGGATGGCCGCGGTCCCACCCGGTGAGTCTGAGTCCTGGGTCTGGGATGGCCTCGGTCCCACCCGGTGAGTCTGTGTCCTGGGTCTGGGGTGGCCTCGGTCTCACCCGGTGAGTCTGTGTCCTGGGTCTGGGATGGCCCTGGTCCCACCCGATGAGTCTGTGTCCTGGGTCTGGGATGGCCTCGGTCCCACCCGGTGAGTCTGTGTCCTGGGTCTGGGATGGCCTCGGTCCCACCCGGTGACACTGTGTCCTGGGTCTGGGATGGCCTCGGTCCCACCCGTTGAGTCTGTGTCCTGGGTCTAGGATGGCCATGGTCCCACCCGGTGAGTCTGAGTCCTGGGTCTGGGATGGCCTCGGTCCCACCCGGTGAGTCTGTGTCCTGGGTCTGGGATGGCCCCGGTCCCACCCGGTGAGTCTGTGTCCTGGGTCTGGGATGGCCTTGGTCCCACCCGGTGAGTCTGTGTCCTGGGTCTGGGATAGCCTCGGTCCGACCCGGTGAGTCTGTGTCCTGGGTCTGGGATGGCCTCGGTCCCACCCAGTGAGTCTGTGTCCTGGGTCTGGGATGGCCGCGGTCCCACCCGGTGAGTCTGTGTCCAGGGTCTGGGATGGCCATGGTCCCACCCGATGAGTCTGTGTCCTGGGTCTGGGATGCCCTCGGTCCGACCCGGTGAGTCTGTGTCCTGGGTCTGGGATGGCCTCGGTCCGACCCGGTGAGTCTGTGTCCTGGGTCTGGGATGGCCTCGGTCCCACCCAGTGAGTCTGTGTCCTGGGTCTGGGATGGCCGCGGTCCCACCCGGTGAGTCTGTGTCCTGGGTCTGGGATGGCCTCGGTCCCACCCGGTGACACTGTGTCCTGGGTCTGGGATGGCCTCGGTCCCACCCGGTGAGTCTGTGTCCGGGGTCTGGGATGGCCTCGGTCCGACCCGGTGAGTCTGTGTCCTGGGTCTGGGATGGCCTCGGTCCCACCCAGTGAGTCTGTGTCCTGGGTCTGGGATGACCTCGGTCCCACCCGGTGAGTCTGTGTCCGGGGTCTGGGATGGCCTGGGTCCGACCCGGTGAGTCTGTGTCCTGGGTCTGGGATGGCCTCGGTCCCACCCAGTGAGTCTGTGTCCTGGGTCTGGGATGGCCTCGGTCCCACCCGGTGAGTCTGTGTCCTGGGTCTGGGATGGCCTCGGTCCCACCCGGTGAGTCTGTGTCCTGGGTCTGGGATGGCCTCGGTCCCACCCGGTGAGTCTGTGTCCTGGGTCTGGGATGGCCTCGGTCCCACCCGGTGAGTCTGTGTCCTGGGTCTGGGATGGCCTCGGTCCCACCCGGTGAGTCTGTGTCCTAGGTCTGGGATGACCTCGGTCCCACCCGGTGAGTCTGTGTCCTGGGTCTGGGATGGCCTCGGTCCCACCCGGTGAGTCTGTGTCCTGGGTCTGGGATGGCCTCGGTCCCACCCGGTGAGTCTGTGTCCTAGGTCTGGGATGGCCTCGGTCCCACCCGGTGAGTCTGTGTCCTGGGTCTGGGATGGCCTCGGTCCCACCCGGTGAGTCTGTGTCCTGGGTCTGGGATGGCCTCGGTCCCACCCGGTGAGTCTGTGTCCTGGGTCTGGGATGGCCTCGGTCCCACCCGGTGAGTCTGTGTCCTGGGTCTAGGATGGCCATGGTCCCACCCGGTGAGTCTATGTCCTGGGTCTGGGATGACCTCGGTCCCACCCGGTGAGTCTGAGTCCTGGGTCTGGGATGGCCTCGATCCCACCCGGTGAGTCTGTGTGCTGGGTCTGGGATGGCCTCGGTCCGACCCGGTGAGTCTGTGTCCTGGGTCTGGGATGGCCCCGGTCCCACCCAGTGAGTCTGTCCTGGGTCTGGGATGGCCCCGGTCCCACCCAGTGAGTCAGTGTCCTGGGTCTGGGATGGCCTCGGTCCCACCCGGTGAGTCTGTGTCCTGGGTCTGGGATGGCCCCGGTCCCACCCGGTGAGTCTGTATCCTGGGTCCGGAATGGCCTCGGTCCCACCCGGTGAGTCTGTGTCCTGGGTCTGGCATGGCCTCGGTCCCACTCGGTGAGTCAGTTTCCTGGGTCTGGCATGGCCTCGGTCTCACCCGGTAAGTCTGTGTCCTGGGTCTGGGATGGCCTCGGTCCCACCCGGTGATTCTGTGTCCTGGGTCTGGCATGGCCTCGGTCCCACCCGGTGAGTCAGTTTCCTGGGTCTGGGATGGCCTCGGTCCCACCCGGTGAGTCTGTGTCCTGGGTCTGGCATGGCCTCGGTCCCACCCGGTGAGTCAGTTTCCTGGGTCTGGGATGGCCTCGGTCCCACCCGGTGAGTCTTGAGTCCTGGGTCTGGGATGGCCTCGGTCCCACCCGGTGAGTCTTGAGTCCTGGGTCTGGGATGGCCTCGGTCCCACCCGGTGAGTCTGTGTCCTGGGTCTGGGTTGGCCCGGGTCCCACCCGGTGAGTCTGTGTCCTGGGTCTGGCATGGCCTCGGTCCCACCCGGTGAGTTAGTTTCCTGGGTCTGGGATGGCCTCGGTCCCACCCGGTAAGTCTGTGTCCTGGGTCAGGGATGGCCTCGGTCCCACCCGGTGAGTCAGTTCCCTGGGTCTGGGATGGCCTCGGTCCCACCCGGTGAGTCTGTGTCCTGGGTCTGGCATGGCCTCGGTCCCACCCGGTGACACTGTGTCCTAGGTCTGGGATGGCCGCGGTCCCACCCGGTGAGTCTGTGTCCTAGGTCTGGGATGGCCTTGGTCCCACCCAGTGAGTCAGTGTCCTGGGTCTGGGATGGCCTCGGTCCCACCAGGTGAGTCTGTGTCCTGGGTCTGGGATGGCCGCGGTCCCACCCGGTGAGTCTGAGTCCTGGGTCTGGGATGGCCTCGGTCCCACCCGGTGAGTCTGTGTCCTGGGTCTGGGGTGGCCTCGGTCTCACCCGGTGAGTCTGTGTCCTGGGTCTGGGATGGCCCTGGTCCCACCCGATGAGTCTGTGTCCTGGGTCTGGGATGGCCTCGGTCCCACCCGGTGAGTCTGTGTCCTGGGTCTGGGATGGCCTCGGTCCCACCCGGTGACACTGTGTCCTGGGTCTGGGATGGCCTCGGTCCCACCCGTTGAGTCTGTGTCCTGGGTCTAGGATGGCCATGGTCCCACCCGGTGAGTCTGAGTCCTGGGTCTGGGATGGCCTCGGTCCCACCCGGTGAGTCTGTGTCCTGGGTCTGGGATGGCCCCGGTCCCACCCGGTGAGTCTGTGTCCTGGGTCTGGGATGGCCTTGGTCCCACCCGGTGAGTCTGTGTCCTGGGTCTGGGATGGCCTCGGTCCGACCCGGTGAGTCTGTGTCCTGGGTCTGGGATGGCCTCGGTCCCACCCAGTGAGTCTGTGTCCTGGGTCTGGGATGGCCGCGGTCCCACCCGGTGAGTCTGTGTCCAGGGTCTGGGATGGCCATGGTCCCACCCGATGAGTCTGTGTCCTGGGTCTGGGATGCCCTCGGTCCGACCCGGTGAGTCTGTGTCCTGGGTCTGGGATGGCCTCGGTCCGACCCGGTGAGTCTGTGTCCTGGGTCTGGGATGGCCGCGGTCCCACCCAGTGAGTCTGTGTCCTGGGTCTGGGATGGCCGCGGTCCCACCCGGTGAGTCTGTGTCCTGGGTCTGGGATGGCCTCGGTCCCACCCGGTGACACTGTGTCCTGGGTCTGGGATGGCCTCGGTCCCACCCGGTGAGTCTGTGTCCGGGGTCTGGGATGGCCTCGGTCCGACCCGGTGAGTCTGTGTCCTGGGTCTGGGATGGCCTCGGTCCCACCCGGTGAGTCTGTGTCCTGGGTCTGGGATGACCTCGGTCCCACCCGGTGAGTCTGTGTCCGGGGTCTGGGATGGCCTCGGTCCGACCCGGTGAGTCTGTGTCCTGGGTCTGGGATGGCCTCGGTCCCACCCAGTGAGTCTGTGTCCTGGGTCTGGGATGGCCTCGGTCCCACCCGGTGAGTCTGTGTCCTGGGTCTGGGATGGCCTCGGTCCCACCCGGTGAGTCTGTGTCCTGGGTCTGGGATGGCCTCGGTCCCACCCGGTGAGTCTGTGTCCTGGGTCTGGGATGGCCTCGGTCCCACCCGGTGAGTCTGTGTCCTGGGTCTGGGATGGCCTCGGTCCCACCCGGTGAGTCTGTGTCCTAGGTCTGGGATGACCTCGGTCCCACCCGGTGAGTCTGTGTCCTGGGTCTGGGATGGCCTCGGTCCCACCCGGTGAGTGTGTGTCCTGGGTCTGGGATGGCCTCGGTCCCACCCGGTGAGTCTGTGTCCTAGGTCTGGGATGGCCTCGGTCCCACCCGGTGAGTCTGTGTCCTGGGTCTGGGATGGCCTCGGTCCCACCCGGTGAGTCTGTGTCCTGGGTCTGGGATGGCCTCGGTCCCACCCGGTGAGTCTGTGTCCTGGGTCTGGGATGGCCTCGGTCCCACCCGGTGAGTCTGTGTCCTGGGTCTAGGATGGCCATGGTCCCACCTGGTGAGTCTATGTCCTGGGTCTGGGATGACCTCGGTCCCACCCGGTGAGTCTGAGTCCTGGGTCTGGGATGGCCTCGATCCCACCCGGTGAGTCTGTGTGCTGGGTCTGGGATGGCCTCGGTCCGACCCGGTGAGTCTGTGTCCTGGGTCTGGGATGGCCCCGGTCCCACCCAGTGAGTCTGTCCTGGGTCTGGGATGGCCCCGGTCCCTCCCAGTGAGCCAGTGTCCTGGGTCTGGGATGGCCTCGGTCCCACCCGGTGAGTCTGTGTCCTGGGTCTGGGATGGCCCCGGTCCCACCCGGTGAGTCTGTGTCCTGGGTCTGGGATGGCCCCGGTCCCACCCGGTGAGTCTGTATCCTGGGTCCGGGATGGCCTCGGTCCCACCCGGTGAGTCTGTGTCCTGGGTCTGGGATGGCCGCGGTCCCACCCGGTGAGTCTGTGTCCTGGGTCTGGGATGGCCTTGGTCCCACCCAGTGAGTCTGAGTCCTGGGTCTGGGATGGCCTCGGTCCCACCCAGTGAGTCTGTGTCCTGGGTCTGTGATGGCCTCGGTCCCAACCGGTGAGTCTGTGTCCTGGGTCTGGGATGGCCCTGGTCCCACCCGGTGAGTCAGTGTCCTGGTTCTGGAATGGCCCCGGTCCCACCCGGTGAGTAAGTGTCCTGGGTCTGGGATGGGCTCGGTCCCACCCGGTGAGTCTGTGTCCAGGGTCTGGGATGGCCCCGGTCCCACCCGGTGAGTCTCTACCCTGGGTCTGGCATGGCCTCGGTCCCACCCGGTGAGTCAGTGCCCTGGGTCTGGCATGGACATGGCACCCGGTGAGTCAGTGCCCTGGGTCTGGCATGGCCTCGGTCCCACCCGGTGAGTCTGTGTCCTGCGTCTGGGATGGCCTCGGTCCCACCCGGTGAGTCTGAGTCCTGGGTCTGGGATGGCCTCGGTCCCACCCGGTGAGTCTGTGTCCTGGGTCTGGGATGGCCTCGGTCCCACCCGGTGAGTCTCAGTCCTGGGTCTGGGATGGCCTCGGTCCCACCCGGTGAGTCTGTGTCCTAGGTCTGGGATGGCCGCGGTCCCACCCGGTGAGTCTGTGTCCTGGGTCTGGGATGGCCGCGGTCCCACCCGGTGAGTCTGTGTCCTGGGTCTGGGATGGCCTCGGTCCCACCCGGTGAGTCTGTGTCCTGGGTCTGGGATGGCCATGGTCCCACCCGGTGAGTCTGTGTCCTGGGTCTGGGATGGCCTCGGTCCCACCCGGTGAGTCTGTGTCCTGGGTCTGGGATGGCCTCGGTCCCACCAGGTGAGTCTGTGTCCTGGGTCTGGGATGGCCGCGGTCCCACCCGGTGAGTCTGAGTCCTGGGTCTGGGATGGCCTCGGTCCCACCCGGTGAGTCTGTGTCCTGGGTCTGGGGTGGCCTCGGTCTCACCCGGTGAGTCTGTGTCCTGGGTCTGGGATGGCCCTGGTCCCACCCGATGAGTCTGTGTCCTGGGTCTGGGATGGCCTCGGTCCCACCCGGTGAGTCTGTGTCCTGGGTCTGGGATGGCCTCGGTCCCACCCGGTGACACTGTGTCCTGGGTCTGGGATGGCCTCGGTCCCACCCGTTGAGTCTGTGTCCTGGGTCTAGGATGGCCATGGTCCCACCCGGTGAGTCTGAGTCCTGGGTCTGGGATGGCCTCGGTCCCACCCGGTGAGTCTGTGTCCTGGGTCTGGGATGGCCCCGGTCCCACCCGGTGAGTCTGTGTCCTGGGTCTGGGATGGCCTTGGTCCCACCCGGTGAGTCTGTGTCCTGGGTCTGGGATAGCCTCGGTCCGACCCGGTGAGTCTGTGTCCTGGGTCTGGGATGGCCTCGGTCCCACCCAGTGAGTCTGTGTCCTGGGTCTGGGATGGCCGCGGTCCCACCCGGTGAGTCTGTGTCCAGGGTCTGGGATGGCCATGGTCCCACCCGATGAGTCTGTGTCCTGGGTCTGGGATGCCCTCGGTCCGACCCGGTGAGTCTGTGTCCTGGGTCTGGGATGGCCTCGGTCCGACCCGGTGAGTCTGTGTCCTGGGTCTGGGATGGCCTCGGTCCCACCCAGTGAGTCTGTGTCCTGGGTCTGGGATGGCCGCGGTCCCACCCGGTGAGTCTGTGTCCTGGGTCTGGGATGGCCTCGGTCCCACCCGGTGACACTGTGTCCTGGGTCTGGGATGGCCTCGGTCCCACCCGGTGAGTCTGTGTCCGGGGTCTGGGATGGCCTCGGTCCGACCCGGTGAGTCTGTGTCCTGGGTCTGGGATGGCCTCGGTCCCACCCAGTGAGTCTGTGTCCTGGGTCTGGGATGACCTCGGTCCCACCCGGTGAGTCTGTATCCGGGGTCTGGGATGGCCTCGGTCCGACCCGGTGAGTCTGTGTCCTGGGTCTGGGATGGCCTCGGTCCCACCCAGTGAGTCTGTGTCCTGGGTCTGGGATGGCCTCGGTCCCACCCGGTGAGTCTGTGTCCTGGGTCTGGGATGGCCTCGGTCCCACCCGGTGAGTCTGTGTCCTGGGTCTGGGATGGCCTCGGTCCCACCCGGTGAGTCTGTGTCCTGGGTCTGGGATGGCCTCGGTCCCACCCGGTGAGTCTGTGTCCTGGGTCTGGGATGGCCTCGGTCCCACCCGGTGAGTCTGTGTCCTAGGTCTGGGATGCCCTCGGTCCCACCCGGTGAGTCTGTGTCCTGGGTCTGGGATGGCCTCGGTCCCACCCGGTGAGTCTGTGTCCTGGGTCTGGGATGGCCTCGGTCCCACCCGGTGAGTCTGTGTCCTAGGTCTGGGATGGCCTCGGTCCCACCCGGTGAGTCTGTGTCCTGGGTCTGGGATGGCCTCGGTCCCACCCGGTGAGTCTGTGTCCTGGGTCTGGGATGGCCTCGGTCCCACCCGGTGAGTCTGTGTCCTGGGTCTGGGATGGCCTCGGTCCCACCCGGTGAGTCTGTGTCCTGGGTCTAGGATGGCCATGGTCCCACCCGGTGAGTCTATGTCCTGGGTCTGGGATGACCTCGGTCCCACCCGGTGAGTCTGAGTCCTGGGTCTGGGATGGCCTCGATCCCACCCGGTGAGTCTGTGTGCTGGGTCTGGGATGGCCTCGGTCCGACCCGGTGAGTCTGTGTCCTGGGTCTGGGATGGCCCCGGTCCCACCCAGTGAGTCTGTCCTGGGTCTGGGATGGCCCCGGTCCCACCCAGTGAGTCAGTGTCCTGGGTCTGGGATGGCCTCGGTCCCACCCGGTGAGTCTGTGTCCTGGGTCTGGGATGGCCCCGGTCCCACCCGGTGAGTCTGTGTCCTGGGTCTGGGATGGCCCCGGTCCCACCCGGTGAGTCTGTATCCTGGGTCCGGGATGGCCTCGGTCCCACCCGGTGAGTCTGTGTCCTGGGTCTGGCATGACCTCGATCTCACCCGGTGAGTCTGAGTCCTTGGTCTAGGATGGCCTCGGTCCCACCCGGTGAGTCTGTGTCCTGGGTCTGTGATGGCCTCGGTCCCAACCGGTGAGTCTGTGTCCTGGGTCTGGGATGGCCCTGGTCCCACCCGGTGAGTCAGTGTCCTGGTTCTGGAATGGCCCCGGTCCCACCCGGTGAGTAAGTGTCCTGGGTCTGGGATGGGCTCGGTCCCACCCGGTGAGTCTGTGTCCAGGGTCTGGGATGGCCCCGGTCCCACCCGGTGAGTCTGTATCCTGGGTCTGGGATGGCCTCGGTCCCACCCGGTGAGTCTGTGTCCTGGGTCTGGGATGGCCTCGGTCCCACCCGGTGAGTCTGTGTCCTGGGTCTGGGATGGCCCTGGTCCCACCCGGTGAGTCAGTGTCCTGGGTCTGGAATGGCCTCGGTCCCACCCGATGAGTCTGAGTCCTGGGTCTGGGATGGCCTCGGTCCCACCCGGTGAGTCTGTGTCCGGGGTCTGGCATGGCCTCGGTCCCACCCGGTGAGTCTGGGTCCTGGGTCTGGGATGGCCTCGGTCCCACCCGGTGAGTCTGTGTTCTGGGTCTGGGTTGGCCCGTGTCCCACCCGGTGAGTCTGTGTCCTGGGTCTGGGATGGCTTCGGTCCCACCCAGTGAGTCTGTGTCCTGGGTCTGGCATGGCCTCGGTCCCACCCGGTGAGTCTGTGTCCTGGGTCTGGGATGGCCTCGGTCCCACCCGGAGAGTCTGTGTCCTGGGTCTGGGATGGCCTCGGTCCCACCCGGTGAGTCTGTGTCCTGGGTCTGGGATGGCCTCGGTCCCACCCGGTGAGTCTGTGTCCTGGGTCTAGGATGGCCATGGTCCCACCCGGTGAGTCTATGTCCTGGGTCTGGGATGACCTCGGTCCCACCCGGTGAGTCTGAGTCCTGGGTCTGGGATGGCCTCGATCCCACCCGGTGAGTCTGTGTGCTGGGTCTGGGATGGCCTCGGTCCGACCCGGTGAGTCTGTGTCCTGGGTCTGGGATGGCCCCGGTCCCACCCAGTGAGTCTGTCCTGGGTCTGGGATGGCCCCGGTCCCACCCAGTGAGTCAGTGTCCTGGGTCTGGGATGGCCTCGGTCCCACCCGGTGAGTCTGTGTCCTGGGTCTGGGATGGCCCCGGTCCCACCCGGTGAGTCTGTGTCCTGGGTCTGGGATGGCCCCGGTCCCACCCGGTGAGTCTGTATCCTGGGTCCGGGATGGCCTCGGTCCCACCCGGTGAGTCTGTGTCCTGGGTCTGGCATGACCTCGATCTCACCCGGTGAGTCTGTGTCCTGGGTCTGTGATGGCCTCGGTCCCAACCGGTGAGTCTGTGTCCTGGGTCTGGGATGGCCCTGGTCCCACCCGGTGAGTCAGTGTCCTGGTTCTGGAATGGCCCCGGTCCCACCCGGTGAGTAAGTGTCCTGGGTCTGGGATGGGCTCGGTCCCACCCGGTGAGTCTGTGTCCAGGGTCTGGGATGACCTCGGTCCCACCCGGTGAGTCTGAGTCCTGGGTCTGGGATGGCCTCGATCCCACCCGGTGAGTCTGTGTGCTGGGTCTGGGATGGCCTCGGTCCGACCCGGTGAGTCTGTGTCCTGGGTCTGGGATGGCCCCGGTCCCACCCAGTGAGTCTGTCCTGGGTCTGGGATGGCCCCGGTCCCACCCAGTGAGTCAGTGTCCTGGGTCTGGGATGGCCTCGGTCCCACCCGGTGAGTCTGTGTCCTGGGTCTGGGATGGCCCCGGTCCCACCCGGTGAGTCTGTGTCCTGGGTCTGGGATGGCCCCGGTCCCACCCGGTGAGTCTGTATCCTGGGTCCGGGATGGCCTCGGTCCCACCCGGTGAGTCTGTGTCCTTGGTCTGGCATGACCTCGATCTCACCCGGTGAGTCTGTGTCCTGGGTCTGTGATGGCCTCGGTCCCAACCGGTGAGTCTGTGTCCTGGGTCTGGGATGGCCCTGGTCCCACCCGGTGAGTCAGTGTCCTGGTTCTGGAATGGCCCCGGTCCCACCCGGTGAGTAAGTGTCCTGGGTCTGGGATGGGCTCGGTCCCACCCGGTGAGTCTGTGTCCAGGGTCTGGGATGGCCCCGGTCCCACCCGGTGAGTCTGTATCCTGGGTCTGGGATGGCCTCGGTCCCACCCGGTGAGTCTGTGTCCTGGGTCTGGGATGGCCTCGGTCCCACCCGGTGAGTCTGTGTCCTGGGTCTGGGATGGCCCTGGTCCCACCCGGTGAGTCAGTGTCCTGGGTCTGGAATGGCCTCGGTCCCACCCGATGAGTCTGAGTCCTGGGTCTGGGATGGCCTCGGTCCCACCCGGTGAGTCTGTGTCCGGGGTCTGGCATGGCCTCGGTCCCACCCGGTGAGTCTGGGTCCTGGGTCTGGGATGGCCTCGGTCCCACCCGGTGAGTCTGTGTCCTGGGTCTGGGTTGGCCCGTGTCCCACCCGGTGAGTCTGTGTCCTGGGTCTGGGATGGCTTCGGTCCCACCCAGTGAGTCTGTGTCCTGGGTCTGGCATGGCCTCGGTCCCACCCGGTGAGTCAGTTTCCTGGGTCTGGGATGGCCTCGGTCCCACCCGGTGAGTCTGTGTCCTGGGTCTGGGATGGCCTCGGTCCCACCCGGTGAGTCAGTTCCCTGGGTCTGGGATGGCCTCGGTCTCACCCGGTGAGTCTGTGTCCTGGGTCTGGGATGGCCCCGGTCCCACCCGGTGAGTCTGTGTCCTGGGTCTGGGATGGCCTCGGTTCCACCCGGTGACACTGTGTCCTAGGTCTGGGATGGCCTCGGTCCCACCCGGTGAGTCTGTGTCCTGGGTCTGGGATGGCCCTGGTCCCACCCGGTGAGTCAGTGTCCTGGTTCTGGAATGGCCCCGGTCCCACCCGGTGAGTAAGTGTCCTGGGTCTGGGATGGGCTCGGTCCCACCCGGTGAGTCTGTGTCCAGGGTCTGGGATGGCCCCGGTCCCACCCGGTGAGTCTGTATCCTGGGTCTGGGATGGCCTCGGTCCCACCCGGTGAGTCTGTGTCCTGGGTCTGGGATGGCCTCGGTCCCACCCGGTGAGTCTGTGCCCTGGGTCTGGGATGGCCATGGTCCCACCCGATGAGTCTGTGTCCTGGGTCTGGAATGGCCTCGGTCCCACCCGATGAGTCTGAGTCCTGGGTCTGGGATGGCCTCGGTCCCACCCGGTGAGTCTGTGTCCGGGGTCTGGCATGGCCTCGGTCCCACCCGGTGAGTCTGGGTCCTGGGTCTGGGATGGCCTCGGTCCCACCCGGTGAGTCTGTGTCCTGGGTCTGGGTTGGCCCGGGTCCCACCCGGTGAGTCTGTGTCCTGGGTCTGGGATGGCTTCGGTCCCACCCAGTGAGTCTGTGTCCTGGGTCTGGCATGGCCTCGGTCCCACCCGGTGAGTCAGTTTCCTGGGTCTGGGATGGCCTCGGTCCCACCCGGTAAGTCTGTGTCCTGGGTCTGGGATGGCCTTGGTCCCACCCAGTGAGTCTGAGTCCTGGGTCTGGGATGGCCTCGGTCCCACCCAGTGAGTCTGTGTCCTGGGTCTGGGATGGCCCCGGTCCCACCCGGTGAGTCTGTGTCCTGGGTCTGGGATGGCCTCGGTCCCACCCGGTGACACTGTGTCCTAGGTCTCGGATGGCCGCGGTCCCACCCGGTGAGTCTGTGTCCTAGGTCTGGGATGGCCTTGGTCCCACCCAGTGTAGGTTTGTAGGTCATATCGATTCGAGGGTAGCACAGAGCCATGTCCCAAGGGTCACCAGCAAGTCTTCTCAAGTACGACCTTATCCGCCACATGTAGTATGTAAACCCACCCCACCACCTGATCTGTACCCACATGTAGTCTGCACACCCCACGCCACCACCTGATCTGTACCCACATGTAGTCTGTACACCCCACCCCACCACCGGGTCTGTACCCACATGTAGTCTGTACACCCACCCCACCACCTGGTCTGTACCCACATGTGGTCTGTAAATCCCACCCCACTACCGGGTCTGTACCCACATGTAGTCTGTACACCCCACCCCACCACTGAGTCTGTACCCACATGTAGTCGGTACACCCCACCCCACCACCTGATCTGTACCCACATGTAGTCTGTACACCCCACCCCACCACCGGGTCTGTACCCACATGTAGTCTGTACACCCACCCCACCACCTGGTCTGTACCCACATGTAGTCTGTAAATCCCACCCCACTACCGGGTCTGTACCCACATGTAGTCTGTACACCCCACCCCACCACTGGGTCTGTACCCACATGTAGTCTGGCATGGCCTCGGTCCCACCCGGTGAGTCAGTTCCCTGGGTCTGGGATGGCCTCGGTCCCACCCGGTGAGTCTGTGTCCTGGGTCTGGGATGGCCTCGGTCCCACCCGGTGAGTCTGTGTCCTGGGTCTGGGATGGCCTCGGTCCCACCCGGTGAGTCTGTGTCATGGGTCTGGGATGGCCTCGGTCCCACCCGATGAGTCTGTGTCCTGGGTCTGTGATGGCCCCGGTCCCACCCGGTGAGTCTGTGTCCTGGGTCTGGGATGGCCTCGGTCCCACCCGATGAGTCTGTGCTCTGGGTCTGCGATGGCCATGGTCCCACCCGATGAGCCTGTGTCCTGGGTCTGGGATGGCCTCGGTCCCACCCGGTGAGTCAGTTTCCTGGGTCTGGGATGGCCTCGGTCCCACCCGGTGAGTCTGTGTCCTGGGTCTAGGATGGCCATGGTCCCACCCGGTGAGTGTGTCCTGGGTCTGGGATGGCCTCGGTCCCACCCGGTGAGTCTGTGCCCTGGGTCTGGGATGGCCATGGTCCCACCCGATGAATCGGTGTCCTGGGTCTGGAATGGCCTCGGTCCCACCCGATGAGTCTGTGTCCTGGGTCTGGGATGGCCATGGTCCCACCCGGTGAGTCTGTGTCCTGGGTCTGGGATGGCCCCGGTCCCACCCAGTGAGTCTGTGTCCTGGGTCTGGGATGGCCCTGGTCCCACCCGATGAGTCTGTGTCCTGGGTCTGGCATGGCCTCGGTCCCACCCGGTGAGTCAGTTTCCTGGGTCTGGGATGGCCTCGGTCTCACCCGGTAAGTCTGTGTCCTGGGTCTGGGATGGCCTCGGTCCCACCCGGTGATTCTGTGTCTTGGGGGTGGGATGGCCCCGGTCCCACCCGGTGAGTCTGTATCCTGGGTCTGGGATGGCATCGGTCCCACCCGGTGAGTCTGTGTCCTGGGTCTGGGATGGCCTCGGTCCCACCCGGTGAGTCTGTGTCCTGGGTCTGGGATGGCGTCGGTCCCACCCGGTGAGTCTGTGTCCTGGGTCTGGCATGGCCTCGGTCCCACCCGGTGAGTCTTGAGTCCTGGGTCTGGCATGGCCTCGGTCCCACTCGGTGAGTCAGTTTCCTGGGTCTGGCATGGCCTCGGTCTCACCCGGTAAGTCTGTGTCCTGGGTCTGGGATGGCCTCGGTCCCACCCGGTGATTCTGTGTCCTGGGTCTGGCATGGCCTCGGTCCCACCCGGTGAGTCAGTTTCCTGGGTCTGGGATGGCCTCGGTCCCACCCGGTGAGTCTGTGTCCTGGGTCTGGCATGGCCTCGGTCCCACCCGGTGAGTCAGTTTCCTGGGTCTGGGATGGCCTCGGTCCCACCCGGTGAGTCTTGAGTCCTGGGTCTGGGATGGCCTCGGTCCCACCCGGTGAGTCTTGAGTCCTGGGTCTGGGATGGCCTCGGTCCCACCCGGTGAGTCTGTGTCCTGGGTCTGGGTTGGCCCGGGTCCCACCCGGTGAGTCTGTGTCCTGGGTCTGGCATGGCCTCGGTCCCACCCGGTGAGTCAGTTTCCTGGGTCTGGGATGGCCTCGGTCCCACCCGGTAAGTCTGTGTCCTGGGTCAGGGATGGCCTCGGTCCCACCCGGTGAGTCAGTTCCCTGGGTCTGGGATGGCCTCGGTCCCACCCGGTGAGTCTGTGTCCTGGGTCTGGCATGGCCTCGGTCCCACCCGGTGACACTGTGTCCTAGGTCTGGGATGGCCGCGGTCCCACCCGGTGAGTCTGTGTCCTAGGTCTGGGATGGCCTTGGTCCCACCCAGTGAGTCAGTGTCCTGGGTCTGGGATGGCCTCGGTCCCACCAGGTGAGTCTGTGTCCTGGGTCTGGGATGGCCGCGGTCCCACCCGGTGAGTCTGAGTCCTGGGTCTGGGATGGCCTCGGTCCCACCCGGTGAGTCTGTGTCCTGGGTCTGGGGTGGCCTCGGTCTCACCCGGTGAGTCTGTGTCCTGGGTCTGGGATGGCCCTGGTCCCACCCGATGAGTCTGTGTCCTGGGTCTGGGATGGCCTCGGTCCCACCCGGTGAGTCTGTGTCCTGGGTCTGGGATGGCCTCGGTCCCACCCGGTGACACTGTGTCCTGGGTCTGGGATGGCCTCGGTCCCACCCGTTGAGTCTGTGTCCTGGGTCTAGGATGGCCATGGTCCCACCCGGTGAGTCTGAGTCCTGGGTCTGGGATGGCCTCGGTCCCACCCGGTGAGTCTGTGTCCTGGGTCTGGGATGGCCCCGGTCCCACCCGGTGAGTCTGTGTCCTGGGTCTGGGATGGCCTTGGTCCCACCCGGTGAGTCTGTGTCCTGGGTCTGGGATGGCCTCGGTCCGACCCGGTGAGTCTGTGTCCTGGGTCTGGGATGGCCTCGGTCCCACCCAGTGAGTCTGTGTCCTGGGTCTGGGATGGCCGCGGTCCCACCCGGTGAGTCTGTGTCCAGGGTCTGGGATGGCCATGGTCCCACCCGATGAGTCTGTGTCCTGGGTCTGGGATGCCCTCGGTCCGACCCGGTGAGTCTGTGTCCTGGGTCTGGGATGGCCTCGGTCCGACCCGGTGAGTCTGTGTCCTGGGTCTGGGATGGCCGCGGTCCCACCCAGTGAGTCTGTGTCCTGGGTCTGGGATGGCCGCGGTCCCACCCGGTGAGTCTGTGTCCTGGGTCTGGGATGGCCTCGGTCCCACCCGGTGACACTGTGTCCTGGGTCTGGGATGGCCTCGGTCCCACCCGGTGAGTCTGTGTCCGGGGTCTGGGATGGCCTCGGTCCGACCCGGTGAGTCTGTGTCCTGGGTCTGGGATGGCCTCGGTCCCACCCAGTGAGTCTGTGTCCTGGGTCTGGGATGACCTCGGTCCCACCCGGTGAGTCTGTGTCCGGGGTCTGGGATGGCCTCGGTCCGACCCGGTGAGTCTGTGTCCTGGGTCTGGGATGGCCTCGGTCCCACCCAGTGAGTCTGTGTCCTGGGTCTGGGATGGCCTCGGTCCCACCCGGTGAGTCTGTGTCCTGGGTCTGGGATGGCCTCGGTCCCACCCGGTGAGTCTGTGTCCTGGGTCTGGGATGGCCTCGGTCCCACCCGGTGAGTCTGTGTCCTGGGTCTGGGATGGCCTCGGTCCCACCCGGTGAGTCTGTGTCCTGGGTCTGGGATGGCCTCGGTCCCACCCGGTGAGTCTGTGTCCTAGGTCTGGGATGACCTCGGTCCCACCCGGTGAGTCTGTGTCCTGGGTCTGGGATGGCCTCGGTCCCACCCGGTGAGTCTGTGTCCTGGGTCTGGGATGGCCTCGGTCCCACCCGGTGAGTCTGTGTCCTAGGTCTGGGATGGCCTCGGTCCCACCCGGTGAGTCTGTGTCCTGGGTCTGGGATGGCCTCGGTCCCACCCGGTGAGTCTGTGTCCTGGGTCTGGGATGGCCTCGGTCCCACCCGGTGAGTCTGTGTCCTGGGTCTGGGATGGCCTCGGTCCCACCCGGTGAGTCTGTGTCCTGGGTCTAGGATGGCCATGGTCCCACCCGGTGAGTCTATGTCCTGGGTCTGGGATGACCTCGGTCCCACCCGGTGAGTCTGAGTCCTGGGTCTGGGATGGCCTCGATCCCACCCGGTGAGTCTGTGTGCTGGGTCTGGGATGGCCTCGGTCCGACCCGGTGAGTCTGTGTCCTGGGTCTGGGATGGCCCCGGTCCCACCCAGTGAGTCTGTCCTGGGTCTGGGATGGCCCCGGTCCCACCCAGTGAGTCAGTGTCCTGGGTCTGGGATGGCCTCGGTCCCACCCGGTGAGTCTGTGTCCTGGGTCTGGGATGGCCCCGGTCCCACCCGGTGAGTCTGTGTCCTGGGTCTGGGATGGCCCCGGTCCCACCCGGTGAGTCTGTATCCTGGGTCCGGGATGGCCTCGGTCCCACCCGGTGAGTCTGTGTCCTGGGTCTGGGATGGCCGCGGTCCCACCCGGTGAGTCTGTGTCCTGGGTCTGGGATGGCCTTGGTCCCACCCAGTGAGTCTGAGTCCTGGGTCTGGGATGGCCTCGGTCCCACCCAGTGAGTCTGTGTCCTGGGTCTGTGATGGCCTCGGTCCCAACCGGTGAGTCTGTGTCCTGGGTCTGGGATGGCCCTGGTCCCACCCGGTGAGTCAGTGTCCTGGTTCTGGAATGGCCCCGGTCCCACCCGGTGAGTAAGTGTCCTGGGTCTGGGATGGGCTCGGTCCCACCCGGTGAGTCTGTGTCCAGGGTCTGGGATGGCCCCGGTCCCACCCGGTGAGTCTGTATCCTGGGTCTGGGATGGCCTCGGTCCCAACCGGTGAGTCTGTGTCCTGGGTCTGGGATGGCCCTGGTCCCACCCGGTGAGTCAGTGTCCTGGTTCTGGAATGGCCCCGGTCCCACCCGGTGAGTAAGTGTCCTGGGTCTGGGATGGGCTCGGTCCCACCCGGTGAGTCTGTGTCCAGGGTCTGGGATGGCCCCGGTCCCACCCGGTGAGTCTGTATCCTGGGTCTGGGATGGCCTCGGTCCCACCCGGTGAGTCTGTGTCCTGGGTCTGGGATGGCCTCGGTCCCACCCGGTGAGTCTGTGCCCTGGGTCTGGGATGGCCATGGTCCCACCCGGTGAGTAAGTGTCCTGGGTCTGGGATGGGCTCGGTCCCACCCGGTGAGTCTGTGTCCAGGGTCTGGGATGGCCCCGGTCCCACCCGGTGAGTCTGTGTCCGGGGTCTGGCATGGCCTCGGTCCCACCCGGTGAGTCTGGGTCCTGGGTCTGGGATGGCCTCGGTCCCACCCGGTGAGTCTGTGTCCTGGGTCTGGGTTGGCCCGTGTCCCACCCGGTGAGTCTGTGTCCTGGGTCTGGGATGGCTTCGGTCCCACCCAGTGAGTCTGTGTCCTGGGTCTGGCATGGCCTCGGTCCCACCCGGTGAGTCAGTTTCCTGGGTCTGGGATGGCCTCGGTCCCACCCGGTGAGTCTGTGTCCTGGGTCTGGGATGGCCTCGGTCCCACCCGGTGAGTCAGTTCCCTGGGTCTGGGATGGCCTCGGTCTCACCCGGTGAGTCTGTGTCCTGGGTCTGGGATGGCTTCGGTCCCACCCAGTGAGTCTGTGTCCTGGGTCTGGCATGGCCTCGGTTCCACCCGGTGACACTGTGTCCTAGGTCTGGGATGGCCTCGGTCCCACCCGGTGAGTCTGTGTCCTGGGTCTGGGATGGCCCTGGTCCCACCCGGTGAGTCAGTGTCCTGGTTCTGGAATGGCCCCGGTCCCACCCGGTGAGTAAGTGTCCTGGGTCTGGGATGGGCTCGGTCCCACCCGGTGAGTCTGTGTCCAGGGTCTGGGATGGCCCCGGTCCCACCCGGTGAGTCTGTATCCTGGGTCTGGGATGGCCTCGGTTCCACCCGGTGACACTGTGTCCTAGGTCTGGGATGGCCTCGGTCCCACCCGGTGAGTCTGTGTCCTGGGTCTGGGATGGCCCTGGTCCCACCCGGTGAGTCAGTGTCCTGGTTCTGGAATGGCCCCGGTCCCACCCGGTGAGTAAGTGTCCTGGGTCTGGGATGGGCTCGGTCCCACCCGGTGAGTCTGTGTCCAGGGTCTGGGATGGCCCCGGTCCCACCCGGTGAGTCTGTATCCTGGGTCTGGGATGGCCTCGGTCCCACCCGGTGAGTCTGTGTCCTGGGTCTGGGATGGCCTCGGTCCCACCCGGTGAGTCTGTGCCCTGGGTCTGGGATGGCCATGGTCCCACCCGATGAGTCTGTGTCCTGGGTCTGGAATGGCCTCGGTCCCACCCGATGAGTCTGAGTCCTGGGTCTGGGATGGCCTCGGTCCCACCCGGTGAGTCTGTGTCCGGGGTCTGGCATGGCCTCGGTCCCACCCGGTGAGTCTGGGTCCTGGGTCTGGGATGGCCTCGGTCCCACCCGGTGAGTCTGTGTCCTGGGTCTGGGTTGGCCCGGGTCCCACCCGGTGAGTCTGTGTCCTGGGTCTGGGATGGCTTCGGTCCCACCCAGTGAGTCTGTGTCCTGGGTCTGGCATGGCCTCGGTCCCACCCGGTGAGTCAGTTTCCTGGGTCTGGGATGGCCTCGGTCCCACCCGGTAAGTCTGTGTCCTGGGTCTGGGATGGCCTTGGTCCCACCCAGTGAGTCTGAGTCCTGGGTCTGGGATGGCCTCGGTCCCACCCAGTGAGTCTGTGTCCTGGGTCTGGGATGGCCCCGGTCCCACCCGGTGAGTCTGTGTCCTGGGTCTGGGATGGCCTCGGTCCCACCCGGTGACACTGTGTCCTAGGTCTCGGATGGCCGCGGTCCCACCCGGTGAGTCTGTGTCCTAGGTCTGGGATGGCCTTGGTCCCACCCAGTGTAGGTTTGTAGGTCATATCGATTCGAGGGTAGCACAGAGCCATGTCCCAAGGGTCACCAGCAAGTCTTCTCAAGTACGACCTTATCCGCCACATGTAGTATGTAAACCCACCCCACCACCTGATCTGTACCCACATGTAGTCTGCACACCCCACGCCACCACCTGATCTGTACCCACATGTAGTCTGTACACCCCACCCCACCACCGGGTCTGTACCCACATGTAGTCTGTACACCCACCCCACCACCTGGTCTGTACCCACATGTGGTCTGTAAATCCCACCCCACTACCGGGTCTGTACCCACATGTAGTCTGTACACCCCACCCCACCACTGAGTCTGTACCCACATGTAGTCGGTACACCCCACCCCACCACCTGATCTGTACCCACATGTAGTCTGTACACCCCACCCCACCACCGGGTCTGTACCCACATGTAGTCTGTACACCCACCCCACCACCTGGTCTGTACCCACATGTAGTCTGTAAATCCCACCCCACTACCGGGTCTGTACCCACATGTAGTCTGTACACCCCACCCCACCACTGGGTCTGTACCCACATGTAGTCTGGCATGGCCTCGGTCCCACCCGGTGAGTCAGTTCCCTGGGTCTGGGATGGCCTCGGTCCCACCCGGTGAGTCTGTGTCCTGGGTCTGGGATGGCCTCGGTCCCACCCGGTGAGTCTGTGTCCTGGGTCTGGGATGGCCTCGGTCCCACCCGGTGAGTCTGTGTCATGGGTCTGGGATGGCCTCGGTCCCACCCGATGAGTCTGTGTCCTGGGTCTGTGATGGCCCCGGTCCCACCCGGTGAGTCTGTGTCCTGGGTCTGGGATGGCCTCGGTCCCACCCGATGAGTCTGTGCTCTGGGTCTGCGATGGCCATGGTCCCACCCGATGAGCCTGTGTCCTGGGTCTGGGATGGCCTCGGTCCCACCCGGTGAGTCAGTTTCCTGGGTCTGGGATGGCCTCGGTCCCACCCGGTGAGTCTGTGTCCTGGGTCTAGGATGGCCATGGTCCCACCCGGTGAGTGTGTCCTGGGTCTGGGATGGCCTCGGTCCCACCCGGTGAGTCTGTGCCCTGGGTCTGGGATGGCCATGGTCCCACCCGATGAATCGGTGTCCTGGGTCTGGAATGGCCTCGGTCCCACCCGATGAGTCTGTGTCCTGGGTCTGGGATGGCCATGGTCCCACCCGGTGAGTCTGTGTCCTGGGTCTGGGATGGCCCCGGTCCCACCCAGTGAGTCTGTGTCCTGGGTCTGGGATGGCCCTGGTCCCACCCGATGAGTCTGTGTCCTGGGTCTGGCATGGCCTCGGTCCCACCCGGTGAGTCAGTTTCCTGGGTCTGGGATGGCCTCGGTCTCACCCGGTAAGTCTGTGTCCTGGGTCTGGGATGGCCTCGGTCCCACCCGGTGATTCTGTGTCTTGGGTCTGGGATGGCCCCGGTCCCACCCGGTGAGTCTGTATCCTGGGTCTGGGATGGCATCGGTCCCACCCGGTGAGTCTGTGTCCTGGGTCTGGGATGGCCTCGGTCCCACCCGGTGAGTCTGTGTCCTGGGTCTGGGATGGCGTCGGTCCCACCCGGTGAGTCTGTGTCCTGGGTCTGGCATGGCCTCGGTCCCACCCGGTGAGTCTTGAGTCCTGGGTCTGGCATGGCCTCGGTCCCACTCGGTGAGTCAGTTTCCTGGGTCTGGCATGGCCTCGGTCTCACCCGGTAAGTCTGTGTCCTGGGTCTGGGATGGCCTCGGTCCCACCCGGTGATTCTGTGTCCTGGGTCTGGCATGGCCTCGGTCCCACCCGGTGAGTCAGTTTCCTGGGTCTGGGATGGCCTCGGTCCCACCCGGTGAGTCTGTGTCCTGGGTCTGGCATGGCCTCGGTCCCACCCGGTGAGTCAGTTTCCTGGGTCTGGGATGGCCTCGGTCCCACCCGGTGAGTCTTGAGTCCTGGGTCTGGGATGGCCTCGGTCCCACCCGGTGAGTCTTGAGTCCTGGGTCTGGGATGGCCTCGGTCCCACCCGGTGAGTCTGTGTCCTGGGTCTGGGTTGGCCCGGGTCCCACCCGGTGAGTCTGTGTCCTGGGTCTGGCATGGCCTCGGTCCCACCCGGTGAGTCAGTTTCCTGGGTCTGGGATGGCCTCGGTCCCACCCGGTAAGTCTGTGTCCTGGGTCAGGGATGGCCTCGGTCCCACCCGGTGAGTCAGTTCCCTGGGTCTGGGATGGCCTCGGTCCCACCCGGTGAGTCTGTGTCCTGGGTCTGGCATGGCCTCGGTCCCACCCGGTGACACTGTGTCCTAGGTCTGGGATGGCCGCGGTCCCACCCGGTGAGTCTGTGTCCTAGGTCTGGGATGGCCTTGGTCCCACCCAGTGAGTCAGTGTCCTGGGTCTGGGATGGCCTCGGTCCCACCCGGTGAGTCTGTGTCCTGGGTCTGGGATGGCCTCGGTCCCACCCGGTGAGTCTGTGTCCTGGGTCTGTGATGGCCCCGGTCCCACCCGGTGAGTCTGTGTCCTGGGTCTGGGATGGCCTCGGTCCCACCCGGTAAGTCTGTGTCCTGGGTCTGGGATGGCCTTGGTCCCACCCAGTGAGTCTGTGTCCTGGGTCTGGGATGGCCTCGGTCCCACCCGGTGAGTCTGTGTCCTGGGTCTGGGATGGCCTCGGTCCCACCCGGTGAGTCTGTGTCCTGGGTCTGGGATGGCCTCGGTCCCACCCGGTGAGTCTGTGTGCTGGGTCTGGGATGGCCTCGGTCCCACCCGGTGAGTCTGTGTCCTGGGTCTGTGATGGCCTCGGTCCCACCCGGTGAGTCTGTGTCCTGGGTCTGGGATGACCCTGGTCCCACCCGGTGAGTCAGTGTCCTGGTTCTGGAATGGCCCCGGTCCCACCCGGTGAGTAAGTGTCCTGGGTCTGGGATGGGCTCGGTCCCACCCGGTGAGTCTGTGTCCAGGGTCTGGGATGGCCCCGGTCCCACCCGGTGAGTCTGTATCCTGGGTCTGGGATGGCCTCGGTCCCACCCGGTGAGTCTGTGCCCTGGGTCTGGGATGGCCATGGTCCCACCCGATGAGTCTGTGTCCTGGGTCTGGAATGGCCTCGGTCCCACCCGATGAGTCTGAGTCCTGGGTCTGGGATGGCCTCGGTCCCACCCGGTGAGTCTGTGTCCTGGGTCTGGGATGCCTTCGGTCCCACCCGGTGAGTCTGTGTCCTGGGTCTGGGATGGCCTCGGTCCCACCCGGTGAGTCTGTGTCCTGGGTCTGGGATGCCTTCGGTCCCACCCGGTGAGTCTGTGTCCTGGGTCTGGGATGGCCTCGGTCCCTCCCAGTGAGTCTGTGTCCTGGGTCTGGGATGGCCTCGGTCCCACCCGGTGAGTCTGGGTCCTGGGTCTGGGATGGCCTCGGTCCCACCCAGTGAGTCTGTGTCCTGGGTCTGGGATGGCCTCGGTCCCACCCGGTGAGTCTGGGTCCTGGGTCTGGGATGGCCTCGGTCCCACCCGGTGAGCCTGTGTCCTGGGTCTGGGATGGCCATGGTCCCACCCGATGAGCCTGTGTCCTGGGTCTGGGATGGCCTCGGTCCCACCCGGTGAGTCAGTTTCCTGGGTCTGGGATGGCCTCGGTCTCACCCGGTAAGTCTGTGTCCTGGGTCTGGGATGGCCTCGGTCCCACCCGGTGAGTCTGTGTCCTGGGTCTGGGATGGCCCCGGTCCCACCCGGTGAGTCTGTATCCTGGGTCTGGGATGGCCCCAGTCCCACCCGGTGAGTCTGTATCCTGGGTCTGGGATGGCCTCGGTCCCACCCGGTGAGTCTGTGTCCTGGGTCTGGGATGGTCTCGGTCCCACCCGGTGAGTCTGTGTCCTGGGTCTGGGATGGCGTCGGTCCCACCCGGTGAGTCTGTGTCCTGGGTCTGGCATGGCCTCGGTCCCACCCGGTGAGTCTTGAGTCCTGGGTCTGGCATGGCCTCGGTCCCACTCGGTGAGTCAGTTTCCTGGGTCTGGGATGGCCTCGGTCTCACCCGGTGAGTCTGTGTCCTGGGTCTGGGATGGCCTCGGTCCCACCCGGTGATTCTGTGTCCTGGGTCTGGCATGGCCTCGGTCCCACCCGGTGAGTCTTGAGTCCTGGGTCTGGGATGGCCTCGGTCCCACCCGGTGAGTCTGTGTCCTGGATCTGGGTTGGCCCGGGTCCCACCCGGTGAGTCTGTGTCCTGGGTCTGGGATGGCTTCGGTCCCACCCAGTAGAGTCTGTGTCCTGGGTCTGGCATGGCCTCGGTCCCACCCGGTGAGTCAGTTTCCTGGGTCTGGGATGGCCTCGGTCCCACCCGGTAAGTCTGTGTCCTGGGTCAGGGATGGCCTCGGTCCCACCCGGTGAGTCAGTTCCCTGGGTCTGGGATGGCCTCGGTCCCACCCGGTGAGTCTGTGTCCTGGGTCTGGCATGGCCTCGGTCCCACCCGGTGACACTGTGTCCTAGGTCTGGGATGGCCGCGGTCCCACCCGGTGAGTCTGTGTCCTAGGTCTGGGATGGCCTTGGTCCCACCCAGTGAGTCAGTGTCCTGGGTCTGGGATGGCCTCGGTCCCACCCGGTGAGTCTGTGTCCTGGGTCTGGGATGGCCTCGGTCCCACCCGGTGAGTCTGTGTCCTGGGTCTGTGATGGCCCCGGTCCCACCCGGTGAGTCTGTGTCCTGGGTCTGGGATGGCCTCTGTCCCACCCGATGAGTCTGTGCCCTGGGTCTGGGATGGCCATGGTCCCACCCGGTGAGTCTGTGTCCTGGGTCTGGGATGGCCTCGGGCCCACCCGGTGAGTCTGTGCCTTGGGTCTGGGATGGCCATGGTCCCACCCGATGAGTCTGTGTCTTGGGTCTGGAATGGCCTCGGTCCCACCCGATGAGTCTGTGTCCTGGGTCTGTGATGGCCATGGTCCCACCCGATGAGTCTGTCCTCTGGGTCTGGGATGGCCATGGTCCCACCCGATGAGCATGTGTCCTGGGTCTGGGATGGCCTCGGTCCCACCCGGTGAGTCAGTTTCCTGGGTCTGGGATGGCCTCGGTCCCACCCGGTGAGTCAGTTTCCTGGGTCTGGGATGGCCTCGGTCCCACCCGGTGAGTCTGTGTCCTGGGTCTGGCATGGCCTCGGTCCGACCCGGTGAGTCTGTGCCCTGGGTCTGGGATGGCCTCGGTCCCTCCCGGTGAGTCTGTGTCCTGGGTCTAGGATGGCCATGGTCCCACCCGGTGAGTCTGTGTCCTGGGTCTGGGATGGCCATGGTCCCACCCGGTGAGTCTGTGTCCTGGGTCTGGGATGGCCATGGTCCCACCCGATGAGTCGGTGTCCTGGGTCTGGAATGGCCTCGGTCCCACCCGATGAGTCTGTGTCCTGGGTCTGGGATGGCCATGGTCCCACCCGGTGAGTCTGTGTCCTGGGTCTGGGATGGCCCCGGTCCCACCCAGTGAGTCTGTGTCCTGGGTCTGGGATGGCCTCGGTCCCACCCGGTGAGTCTGTGTCCTGGGTCTGGGATGGCCTCGGTCCCACCCGGTGAGTCTGTGTCCTGGGTCTGGCATGGCCTCGGTCCCACCCGGTGAGTCTGTGTCCTGGGTCTGGGATGCCTTCGGTCCCACCCGGTGAGTCTGTGTCCTGGGTCTGGGATGGCCTCGGTCCCACCCGGTGAGTCTGTGTCCTGGGTCTGGGATGGCCTCGGTCCCACCCGGTGAGTCTGTGTCCTGGGTCTGGATGGCCCCGGTCCACCCGGTGAGTCTGTGTCCTGGGTCTGGGATGGCCTCGGTCCCACCCGGTGAGTCTGTGTCCTGGGTCTGGGATGGCCCCGGTCCCACCCAGTGAGTCTGTGTCCTGGGTCTGGGATGGCCTCGGTCCACCCCGGTATAAGTCTGTGTCCTGGGTCTGGGATGGCCTCGGTCCCACCCGGTGAGTCTGTGTCCTGGGTCTGGGATGGCCTCGGTCCCACCCGGTGAGTCTCTGTCCTGGGTCTGGGATGGCCCCGGTCCCACCCGGTGAGTCAGTTCCCTGGGTCTGGGATGGCCCCGGTCCCACCCGGTGAGTCAGTTCCCTGGGTCTGGGATGGCCTCGGTCCCACCCGGTGAGTCTGGGTCCTGGGTCTGGGATGGCCTCGGTCCCACCCGGTGAGTCTGTGTCCTGGGTCTGGGATGGCCTCGGTCCCACCCGGTGAGTCTGTGTCCTGGGTCTGGGATGGCCTCGGTCCCACCCGGTGAGTCTGTGTCCTGGGTCTGGGATGGCCTCGGTCCCACCCGGTGAGTCTGTGTCCTGGGTCTGGGATGGCCTCGGTCCCACCCGGTAAGTCTGTGTCCTGGGTCTGGGATGGCCTCGGTCCCACCCGGTGAGTCTGTGTCCTGGGTCTGGGATGACTGGAGTTCCCCTCGGTGAGTCAGTGCCCTGGCTGTCGGATGCCGGCGACCGTGTATCAACACCCACGTTCTGGTAATAGTCTTCAATATTCAATTAAAGAGTGACAAAAGCGCCCTGCCATTCGCTGGTCGTGGCTGCAGTGGTGT